>OX465257.1:762401-1301679 GCA_949987775.1 Aproaerema taeniolella
AGGGAAAATTATTATAAACGTAAAGTATTGATTGAAAAAAATCTCCTAAGATATATACTTTCTGAGAAAATCGAGTTCAAAAATGCAAAAAAAAAATTAATTTTTTTTATAATTTCGCGTATCTAAAGTTATATGATGTCGAGTAGGTACTTATTACGCTTTATTAGTGAAATATTAATATAAAAAATACATATTATTATTTAGAAAGACTTATACTTACCTACAGCTTTAATTTTAGGTTATCAGGAATTACTTTGCATCGTATTTTACGATAATTCCTTCTAAGCAAAAAACATTTCTTACAATACGGCAATACAATTCATAAAGCTCCGTGTGCGTACTTGTTTGAACATGTACGCACTCGTGTTGCTCTTGTTGTTAGCTCATATTACGATATGTTTACGACACGCCTACGCTACGCCACCCTGTGTAAAGGGCCATAAATGTAGATAAAGATCTTTGCTGCACTCTGATGTATTTATCTAATATTATAGTTGGTACTTACCTATATTCGTTAATGTTGATACGCTGATACATCGATTTCTTAACAATATATCTTAAGGCATTACGTATCCAGTGTTTTTCAATCTTTTTGACTTCGCGACCCCTTTAAAAGTTGAAGCGTTTTGCAACTCCCTACGACTAGGACTAAAAAAATCTACGACCTCAAAAGATTTTAAAAAGTGGTGTAGGTATTATAAAGGTTTTCTGTGAGGCACCATACATAACACAGACACAGCCTTTTCACTAAAAGTATAGTTTTATGTTGCAGTGTAGGAACTAAAATAATTATCTTTTTTTACCCGCTACACTCCGAGAAGACCCAAGGGGTCACGACCCACAGTTTCAAAAACAGATATTTTGAATATAAAAAAACACCTGACATTTTCAATTGCATAACATTTATTTCAGCATAATATACACCAATTATGAATACAAAAAGTAGATAGGTACTAATGCGTTACTTACATAATTACATTCAAGTTACTACAAATATACACTTCAAGTGGTTATAACAATAGCTATTATACATTTTTATATAGAAAGTAGGTACCAAATGGTCATAAAAATACTTGTTTGTTCTATCCCAGTATCGAACAAATCTACAAATGTCTGTTTCAATATTATATTAGTAGCATTTTTAAGATACGAGTCTGCCATTAGCGGCATTTAAGTTTAAAGCTCATCATTTGCTTCATTTTCTATGTCATGTCTGACTATTATCGTATCTAAAAAAGCCGCTGGTGCCAAAGGCAATGTCTCTTGGTGTCTAGCCCATCCTAGAAACCATATAACACACATTATGTGGGAACAACATCCAAGAGTTCTCTTCCCAACTATGCAGGAGCAATACCATTCAGATATTTTTTCTCTTCCCTGCAATAGGCTATTTATAAAAATATATGTAAAATATACACGATTATTCGAGTGACGTGATTGTATCTTAGCCCGTAATAACCAGGAGCCATTAGGGAATAGATTTGAATTATCTCTGTGAACTTGTACGACGTAAGAGCCGTTGGTTTTTATATGCTCACCATAATAACTCCTGGCCTGAGCTATTTGATACGTGCCTAACGCCATTATTATTAAATCTTCTTTTGTCAATACAGGGAAGTCGTCCAACCCAACAGCTGCATCCATTTGCTGAAACTCGACTCTGTGGAGGTTCAGGTTATTTTGAATTACTGTTTCGCTTAATGTGTTTGGGACGTCCTGTTTTAAAGTGATTTGATTGACAATTTGGTTCACTAAAATGTGATCGCTGTATCGAGCACCGAAAGCATTGAGTAACGCGCATGCAATACGAAACTCTTCGTACATTTTTCTGGCAGCTACGTTAGAATATTGATTCCTCAATTGCCGAAACTGATTTTTTAGATGCCCATTTACTGTTTCTACTACCCATCGACATATTGTTACTTTACGTGATGCGTTGGCATCTTGAGTAGTCAACTGCCTCTCATTTCTATTTTTAGTTTTCGGCATATAAGCACGATATCCCAATGCTTCCAGTGCTCCGATAGAGTCTCGAAAACCACGGTCGAGTATGAAAACATCGCCGGGCTGGAACATCATACGGAATTCGTTAGATTCCGTTAATTGTCTCATAATAGTGGCGTCAGACATATCAGCTGCAAAAGGGCCAAACGCTTCTATAATAAATCCATCGGGGGAAACAATCAAAAACATTTTTAAAAGGTTGCGGTATTTATGCAAGCTATATGATTTTCTTTGGAATGAATAGTTTGAACTTTTTTCGATGTATATATATGTTCCGTCACAAATAACAATAATATGGTTAGGTTGATCAGGATTGCGATATAAAAAGTTAGGTAAAGACAAAATTCTTCGTCGTAACTCTTCACGATATTCTGCGGTTTCTCTATTATGTGAAAAACCCAAATTGAGAGGAACAAATTCATTTAATAAATGTGCTCGCACCATTCTCATTATTCGACCAAAGTGTTGAGGGCTTGTGCGAAATAGAGAAGACAGCCTTTCATTAGAGTCTCCTGTATGTAGTTTGCAAAGAACCATTGCCAAAGCCCTTTTAGGCTGTTTCAATGTTTGTAATGATGGAGTATTACTTAAAATACTCAAAAAATCTGTTTTGTTGAAACCAATATAAAAATGGAAAGTAGAGTCGTCTATGGTCTCAAGTTTTTCAAAATCCAAATATTCGATTGGCCTTTTTAAGAGTCCAAACATCTCCGATACTTGTACAGGATTAAAAGTCTCGTGTCGGCCACGTGTAAACGCTTCAAAATCCTGCCAAATGATATTTGAGTTCAAATGCTCATTGCAAATTCGAGCTGTTGCAGGAATGTATATTTGCTTTCTCCGCAAAATATCTGATCTGATCGTAACATTGATACGATGTAAATTGTCACGGACGCCACATTGTGACACAACGCAATATGTCGTAGTTTCCGAAACTCTTGAGAAGTCAGGGACTGCAAATGTCATGTTACGAAGACTCGCGGGACCTTGAAGGTCATTTTGTGCGTCTTCCAAAACTTCTGGAGCTTCTATTACATCATCAGCTGGGTTATCTTGCGGAACGTCTTCTAGTGGGTCACTCACTGGCTCTTCATTCACCTCTTCTGGTGACGACGGTTCAAACTCCTCCTCTATAGCAGCCGCGTTTATGGCTAAGCGCTCTTGTTCGCTAGTATGATAGCGGATTGCACGGAGAACACACGAACGACATATGCGGTCAGATGAGGTTATCTAAAATAAAAAAATGGTTGTCTGTAAAGTCGGTTTACTGACGATAGTTGAACGTGACAACGTCTTTAGAAAATACTGATGGATTGGTAGAATTTTTCAAAAGAAAATTTTAATTTCATTTGTTTAATAGATTTGTATGTATATAGAGAAGGAGGTAATTGGAAATCACAATGAAATTGATCAAGTTAGATTTATTTGTAAATGTAAATGTACTATAGTATAGCAGCTGTCCACGCAGACGCATCGCTCACTCAAGTAGGAGAGAGACCGATTGTGCTTCTTTGTCGCTCGTTCCGCGCTCTCGCTTGCACTTCAAGCCTTACATGGAACGCCTCAGAGCGAGGTAACGCCGCATGAGTCATGTTTTTTCGTGCGTGCAGCCGGCTCTATCGAATTATAAGACGTTGTCACGTCAAAAAAGACAGATATTTTTGTTGCCCAAAGATAAAATGAGTACAAGTAATAATCATAGGTAATCGTAGATAACGCACCAAGGGGATAAATAGTGGCTAATGTCAGGGGCGGCACGTTGAACCCCGAGAGCAACGAGGGACTCCAGAGGTAACTCCCGAACAAGGGAAGGGGTTTAAACTTCCCAAGACGAAGAAACTCTTTATCCCCGAGGAGCATACTCTACTTTTCTCACCTCCTGCGAGACAATAAAAGGAATATCTTCAGCAATTAAGTTTATTTTGTAAACAATTTAACTCAAAAGTGAATATTAATGTTGGATACGTTAGTCCAGTTATGGAACAATACGGAAACATTTTTTAAGGAGTCATAATCATTATTGACCGGCGCTGCGCCGTTTGCACACTAGGGGTTGTATGTATAGGGAGTTTCCCTAGGGTTATTATGACATTTGAATTTGGAATGTTAAATTCGTATGAAAACTCTCAGACGTGGAGGACCGTGTGCTGCAGCACGTGCGCGCAGCACAGCACCGGTCAGTAATGATTGAGTTTGCATGATATACAATGTGGTCACTGTCAAGCAGGTGGTGTGAAAAAGCATTAAAATATGTCTACACATATCGGTTAGAAAATAGCAAGTCGTTGAAATTATAAAAATGAGACCCCTGTGGAACCGGAAGCCGGTCGGTTTGGTACACATTATGTTTCAGGAGTCATCTTTTTTTTCTATTTCTTTAATAATCGCATTTTCAATTTTTCAATGTTTCGAACGAATTTAATTATAGGTAAACCGCTTAACTGAGGCCTCGCCCACAGGGTGGCGGGGCGCATGGGGCGACGAACATGTACATGAATTATCGACCTTCGCAATACTGGACGCTAATTACGTCATAGCTGTGCATTATTAATGTCGTACTGCTTCCCCCGCCGCCCATACCTCTCTCGTATGGGCTTTGTCTTCATAACCCTGTCTTCATAACACTGCGCCCTGTATCCCACAGGCGAAGACTCATTTCGGCGGTTGTACTATTGTGAGTATGTGCACAGTAAAATACTATGTCATATGAAGTTCAATTTTATCTTTACCCGGCACGCAAATAATTTATTAAAAGTTATGTTAGGTACTCACCTCTCGTGCGCCAAGACGATGGTGGGCATAAGCCTGTACTTGTGGATGATCTGTCAGATATTCCTCTGAAAGCTCATAGCTTCGTAACTGTGGTCTATAATAACCTCCTCCTCTACGCCTGGCTGTACTGATTCCACAAAACAAACACCGTGACCCAGGTGGGCCGGTAGTGTTACTTGACATAGCAATGTCAAGTCACAATGTAAAAACAAAAACTTAACAAAAACGTAACAAAACAAAACTCAAATAGATAACAAAAACTCTAAACAAAACAGAACTGAAACAGTTTTGCGCGTAGCAAAAGACATTCGTGCACTCAGACCAAAGGTGAGAAGCCGAATAATAACAGTAATGCCACAGGTAAAGAGCGGGAACATCCCCCCCGCCCCCCGCCGCCGCCCGCCCGAACGCCTCACGCTCCTGCAAGGTATATTGCTGTCTTTGTCACTATTGTATTTTAAGCTAAGGCTCTCCTTTTTACCTTACCTCACTTCGGCGACGCTGTAATTCTAAGAACTGATTATTTTTGTTTGTGAAATGAACTGTTTCAAGAATATGTTTAATCTCATGCTTGCAAAGTATTTCCTGATAACCTAAGATTAAAGCTGTAGGTATAAGTCTTTCTAAATAATTATATGTATTTTTTATATTAATATTTCACTAATAAAGCGTAATAAGTGCCTACTCGACATCATATAACTTTAGTTCCGCGAAATCATCAAAAAAAATATTTTTTTTTTTGCATTTTTGAACTCGATTTTCTCAGAAAGTATATATATTAGGAGATTTTTTAAATCAATACTTTATGTTTATAATAATTTTCCCTGTCGATTGACACATGTTTCATCAGTGGCCGCCGAAATTGGAAATTTTATGTACTTGCAACTTTAGGTATACCAGGCTCCATACAAAAATGTTCGAACCTCTTTCTCCAATCGATTTTCAACTTTATCTTTACAGGGTGAAATCGAAAACGTTCGACAGACTTTGAAGGATAGATCTACCCATGATTACGAACGACTTCTCCTGTGGGACCGGCTTTCCTACTAAAAAAAATCATTTGTTATATATATATATATATATATTTTGGTTCAGTACATAGATATTGAACTTTTGTATGGAACGGCAGATGTTTTTTTATAGGAAAGTTGATCCGATAGAAAAAGTTGTTCGTGATCATGAGTAGATACATCCCTCGAAGCTTGTCGAATGTTATCGATTCACACTGAAGTTTGCTTTCCTTTGGGGAAATTTAACAGTTTATAAGTGATGTGCCGTTGACTGTATAGACTGCTAGCGATTCGCTGCTGGGCTACGTAAATCTCTTTATCATTAGTGGGTTTTTTTTTGGTTTTTTGAAGCCTAGATTTTTAAATTGGAACGTAAAAAATAAAAAAAATATGGAGTCGCTTTAAATAAGTTAGCGAAATTTTAGGAAGTAACTTTCCATATTTAACTGATCGAATTTTCCCGAGGAACCTGGATGAAATTCTAAAAATTTCGACTTGAAATTTCGCGTGACGAATAGTTCCGTTTCGAGCCATGGTAACCACTTTGACTCGTGGTTTCATTGGCACTCGTTCGCCCGTAGATAGCTTGCGTAGCCGATCTTTTGCAATCAACTAATTGTCATAGTATGAAAGCTTACAAGTTTTTTTAAAGTATTTCTTATAAGTTCTTCGGAGAAAATTGCTCAATTTCATAAAAATATACACATCCTAAATTACATTAACTTATTTAAAATAGCCGCAAAGGACAGTTCATCTGTATGAACGAATTAATGAAACAACCACCAGTATAAATTACGGGTTTTTTGTCTCACTTTTCACATAATAAAAGACAGAGACAAATATTTAAACTAAACTATGCATATAGAGATTTATGAGGCGAACACGAATAAACGCTAGCATGGAGGCTAATACAACCTAAAATGTTATTCGTTTCACATCGAAAGTTGTTGTAACTTTAGTTATAAAACGAATACCATTTTGCGTTGTTTAAATTTTGAAGCTTAATATCCTACATTCTTGAACGAAAACTCTTGACAAAATTGAAATCTTTGACAATTTGTATTTCATTTAATAAAATTTAAATAATATAGCATATTTTCTATATTTCATATATTTTCATTAACACGGAACATTCGATCGTACACTCAAGAATGAACAACTGGTTGCCATATGCACCAAAAATTAAATCACTTTATTAAATTGTAAATCAATTGTTTAAAATAACCCAACACTTTTGTTTAATGCAGAAAACACATTTTTACTAAACATAAAGATTCGAATATAATAACTTTTTTACGATTATGGCCTGGATACTAGTCCTTTAAGCCATAAATAATGACTTCAGTATTAAAAGGTTCCCTTCGCCGTTCAGTCATTCCCATTCGGTCTTTGTTCATAATGTAGTACATTAAACTTCAATCTAGTACAATATTATAGTTAACGGAGCACAAGAGCATTAAGACATAGACTTGTACGAGCCATTTCCAGTCTTGATGCTCTAAACGTAAGTATAAAATTGCCTTGTACGGTTAAATTTATTGAAGTACACAATGATATTACGAAGTGTCTTATTGGTTACAGTGTATCTTTGGTGTGGAATTTTGTTAGAATTTATCGTATTTATTTATTAATGATATAACAACATATTAATGTAATAGCTGTATAGATAGGTATGTAACAGTTTACAAAAAACTTAAAATAATAAATCAATAACATTATTTACAAAAATATTTAAAAGCGTGCTTTAAACACGCAAAATCGCACATATCTATAGAAGCTTAGTTATTATAGATGTGTAAAAGCTTACCCACTTTTACCTTTATTGACTTTCTTCTTCAAATTAAAATTCGACGTTTTTTACCTATATTGTTGATATAATAATAATTAAAAAAATATTAACAAGTAAATTATAATTTTTTATTTTGCTATTTCTCTGATAATCATTTATTTATTGCGACAAATTGCTCAACAGTATTGATAGTAATATCCTTCCTACTCTCCTCCAAACGTCTCTGTAAAATAGTCAATTATCTTGAAAAAACAAGTTCTACATCAAAGATATAGTACCGCACATAATTGTTAGTAAACTAATCAGATTTAGATCCAATATAGTTTGTTACTGTACAGGCGATAAACATAATATTTGCTGTGTACTAGATATTATTTTAACGGAAGGTAGCGATGCGACTTCTAGTGGCCTTCTATTTATAACACCGGCATAGAAATACAAAATAAAAAAATATGAAAAAAATCGTGCCAATGATGAACTTGTGAAATGAAAATGTTTCGTTTTTACTTTTTGTCACTTGTGCGAGTGAGAGCACTATAGTTTTCTTGTCATTGGTGTAACAGTTCATCTTTGGCATCGATAAGAAAAAAAAACAAGTACGTGGTTTTCGACAGAAAGTGGCAACACAATGGTGATTTTACTTTTCGATTTCGCCATGCACCCTTTACCATACATCAGTGGCATAGCTTTTTTGATTTCTTTTCGCCAGCTATCCTATTGAAGAAAGCACTATCCAATAAAGAAATAGGCATCAAGCGGCCCTGGTACCGAGATATTATATTTGTAATTTTATGTTGTAAATAAGTCTTTTTTCTGTTTATTTTTGGACATCTATATATTATTGCCTGTGAAAAAAAAAGGCCAGAAAGGTGCATTACCATTTTGAGCGTTGATTTTTTTCTAATATATGCCTACTAGAGGTCGCTCGCGTCGGAGTAGGTCGTCGTGCTTGTACTAGTAGGGGAACGCGGTTTTACTCGCAAAATTCGCAGTTCCCGCTAAGGATTGGAGTCAGGCGAAATATGTGATATGATATTTGACCTAAATTAAGATAAAAATGTTAAAATTTTCTGCCATGTGTGTGTTTTGTTTTCTTTTTATAAAGAAATTACGTATAAAATTATACAAAAAAATATGTAATATAAAATGTCGCCCCTGAACTGAGGTGCTTTATTTTGTGCTAGATCACTGGTTTCTGTGTAACGTTGTTGTATAAATAATATTACAATGTGTAACACTTGATATTAATTATTGCTTGTATTAATTTTTGTTATGTATTCAAACTGCAGATAGATTTTTTGTGTGATATTGACTGACTGCACGATAGTTGATCTGGCTAAAAACCTTGCAAAATGTTATGTACACATAACAACAATACAGACTAATGCTAAAACAATACATGTTGTCTTCACCCTTATGAAATATAGGGGTTTTTTTTATTTTTTTTAAACTCAAATTCTGTTGTCTGGACGTAAGTTGGCAACACTATTTGAACGCACCCAAATATAAAAAAAATTGCAGCCTATTTTTGCATTTCTAAGCGAAATGTTAAAAAAATATAGTGAACTTTATCTGCGTGTACAGAAACTGTATTTAGATGAATATTTTTGTAGAACTGTCCAAGAATAAGTTTGAAACCTGCCATATTCGTAAACCCCATTTGTTGTAGCATTATAGCTATATTTTTATATAATAATTAAGAAAATAGAACTATTATTATTAATCCGCGTCCGGTGCTGGTTAGGGATATATGTATTCTACGCATTTTGACGCAAAAACTAATAAAACAGTATATTTGATGGTCAGTTGCAGAGACGTCGATTAAAGTTAATGCACTGCAAACTGTCACTTTGTCTCATTGACATTAAGGACTGAAGCTTTTTAATGAACTTTTCTGCAACTGAATGTATAGAGTGATAGAGCAATGCCGCGTCTTGGTTAAGAGATTAGATGCCGGGAGGGGGAAATGACGTTACAATTTAGACCACAAAATTTTGACAAATAAAAAAAAATGTGTAAATATATTCATTGGGACATAGTTTTTGAAATGTATCCGTAAATAACAAGTTTGGAGACATCCATTTTTATCAATTACAAAGCGGTGATCTCTCTAGTTTATGAAATCCATGTGGATGTTATTAGATCAGGTATTAGTGCATGTTTTTTGTAAGTGGGTACCTGCGATCCCTTTATTTGTGATCGATGTGAACGTGGAAACAACTGACATCTATTTTTGACGTTTAGAACTAAAGTCACGTCATTAAAGTTATTTTTCCCCTCCCCGCACCTTGTTATCCCTAGGGCGCGGCATGGCTTTCAAACTATATACAATAGATAGTTAAAAACTTTATTCACTGCTATTACAAAAACTTGTCTATAATAATCTTATTAATGATTCCTAAGATTTATATTGTGCAGTCAGTCACGTTTTATTTGACTGGGAAATACCAATATTTATAATTATTTTATGAAAAAAATGTAATTGCAAACTAAAAATATGACGATTTTGTTCTACATCTTCAGATACTTGATTTTGAGAGGGAATTCTAAAGATGTAGGTCAAAATGGAGTGTGAATGAAACGATTAGATTAATTTCCTGTAGTTCTTCTCTTTTGCGATTTATGTTATTATATGAAAAGAGAAGGACGTTGTTATATATACGTTAATATACAAAACTTTTATTTAAAAAATATTTTGCTTGGTGTATTGTATGTAGTCAATTATATTTCAGTGCTGTAAAAGGTGTAACGGAATGGCAACACTGGGAAATTAAAAGACACATTCGCGAGTTTTTCTTTCTTGTTATACTAAATTGAAAAGGATAAGTTTCACGGGCGCGATTTGGAGAAATTTATGCTTATTAATATCTCCTTAAGATCAGAGTGAGACGAAAGATCGCCTGATCAACAATAAATGGATTCATTGAACTTACAATGACAATTATTGGTTTAATTGGTCTTCAAATGACCAGCGATTGAATTAATTGACCATCCTATTAACAAAGATTAGCCAGTGATTGGATTCATTGATAGTTCAATAGCCAGTGATTGAATTCATTGATATTTCAATAGTCAGTGATTGGATTCATTGATATGTCAATAGCTAGTGATTGGATTCATTGATATTTCAATAGCCAGTGATTGGATCCGTTGATAGTTCAATAGCCAGTGATTGGATTCATTGATATTTCAATAGCCAGTGATTGGATTCGTTGATATTTCAATAGCCAGTGATTGGATTCGTTGATATTTCAATAGCCAGTGATTGGATTCGTTGATATTTCAATAGCCAGTGATTAGATTCATTGATATTTCAATAGCCAGTGATTGGATTCATTGATCATTCAATGACCAATGATTGAGCTAATTTTTTATTCTTCTGCCTTTTACTGTTGATCAGATTGGAGTAGCACTAATAAGTGTAACTTTCACTTCAAGACATCAATGTTGCCATTTCAAGAAGTGCAATTCAGTGTACGTTTTTAAATTTTTCCATTTTCTAACGAGGTATTATATTTCATAATGATGATTATAGGAACTATTAACATATTCATTCGGCTGGGTGTGCCACGTTATTTGATTTTTCATATTAGCTGTTATATGTAAGTTTATAGGTAATTTTTATTTTATTTGGGAGGATAATTTTGGCCGATTTCAAAAATAAATATTTACAATGCGATGTGATGTTTTTTAATCAAGTACATTTGGAATACATATACACAATCACTAATACAACTTTTTTTTACAGAATAACAATATAAGGGCACTGTTTTATAATTATAACATTACAATATTGCACACAATTCACACAATATTAAATATTTAACCTAAGTGACACGGATAAAACTTATAAGCAATAGTTTTATAATTTGAAGGAAATAACCAATTTTTGCCATAGCTGGCTGTCAAGAAACATATATTATTATATGACTATTAGTTAGTACACAGTTTTATCTAGAAGCAGACATAGTTAACCAGAACTGTAACCTTGAGTTTTATAAAACAGACCCCTATTTAAATCTTACTACTGAGTAATCTCATTGAGCATTTTTTGTTCATTCGCCAACATCCAAAAACAAAATAACGATTAAATGTAAGGGGTAAGAAAACTGTTCGGAGCGAATGAGACTTGAACCCACGACCCCAGGATTAGATTTCCTGGTGCTCTAACCAATTGAGCTATCATGAATATCTTACGCGGGTTAGCGTTTTAAAAATACTAAAACAATAATATCAAACGACACTGCCGATACACGTGTCTGTAATTTTGCTTATTTCTGTGTTAACATTAATTTGGTCTTGGGTTTGGATGTTATTTAGTATCGTCTTTTAAAGATTCTCTAGCCTGAAAAAGTCGTTTTGGCCGATAGCTTTATCTACTATTAGTCTAACAAAATAGTAATCATGATCAATTTTTTTCTTACTTCATAAGCAGAAAGTGTTAAGTAAAAACTGAATTTTAATACAATACAAAACCATCAATTTAAAAAATATAGATTTTATTTTACATAAGAATGATTTCATATATTTATTAATACTAAATTATGACAATAAAAGAGTTTAATAAAATCTTGCATTGTTTGGCACAACCTTATCTTAAAACATATTAGTTGATACTGTCGATTTTTTTGTTAGTTTGGTTTTGCATGAGAAATAAATATTTCAATAGAACACTCGATTTGGATCGGAATATAACAGTCTTATCACAAGAAACTTAAGTACTGTTAAAGAGGTATTTATTTAATACTGTAAAAGAATTGAAGGGTAATAATTACTAATCACTAATTCAAATACTGTGTTCTTTTTGTTTGAAGCAGCGTCCACATTAAAAGACACTCGGCTTAAGAGCAAGATTTCCATGTTAGGATCCAATCACAATCTTCTCTCTCGGTCACGCAAGAGCCTGGAGCCTTAGACCATACCTGAGGACCATACACTCTATAAGCGGAGTACTTATCACGTCACAGCACTTTTGAAAGATATGCGAACATGTGAGTTCCTACAAGATAGTAAGAGATAGGTTACTTTAACGCCATCTCTTTCTGCGTAACGTAACCCATTTTTTGATGTCACGATTTTCAATTCATGACAAACAAATCGTTTGATCTGCAGCTTCTGTCAGTCATACGGTTTTAAAGGTTTTTTGCATAAAGTTTATTCGTTTTTGTGGTGAATTTGTGAGAAAAGAGACTCCATTAGTTAAGTTGTTGTACAGCTTTTGTACAGTGAGGTATGGTTGGGTGCGGGGAAGGGGTAAACTATTTCTATCTAAAAGGGGCACGCTACTGGCTCCGTCTATAGTGTATGGTCTAAGTTGGGATCCAATGACAATCTTCTCTCTCGCTCACACAAGAGCCTGGAGCATGTTGTTGTTTGTCCCTTTTGGAAAAGGCAAAGGGATCTATGTCCATAGAGCCAGATCTTCAATATATTTCTTCTGAATAACCTCCTCTCTTTCTCCGTAAGCCGATAGTGTTTTGATTACGGAGACCTATGGCGGCGAGAATATGGCTGTATCGCTTGAACTCTTTTATCACTACGCTGTTCTAAGTTAGTTTACTGCAAAATACACTATCATTATTATACATTAAACAACTCTAACGTAGAAAACAAACACAGCAACCACCCACGCCGAGTTCCCGCCAAAAAACCCTGGAGCATGTTCAATAGTCAGCCTACTCATCAGTCTCCCTCAAAAGCCGTTCAAAAACCGCGACAAAGCTATCGATACCCTCTTTAAAATTCTCATCAACCGCCATTTCATCATCATCATTGAAGAACGCATGCGCGAAGTCTATAATCTTCACCGTGCCCCACGGATTGTGCGGCGTATCATCTGACAGCTGATCTAAAAGAGCTTTATAATTCATTTTTATCTTGGATAGATTATCTTCGTAATTATGTTCGAATGAGTGGTTATGGTTCAATTTTTCTAAAGTTTCTTTCCAAGGGGAGTTAGATGAGGGTGGGGAGAAGCTGCTCTGAGCTAAAGACATGGATGTGATGGGCACGGAGCCGACTTTCTTGTAGATTGGTCCTTTGGAGGAGATTTGGCCGCTGAAGTTGGACCCTGTTACTGGGCTGATGGAGTGAATTGATTTTCTTCGCCCTATAGGCTGCGATGGACGGCACTTTACGTGGACACTGGAAATATAATAGAAAACGATTATTATAGACAAACAGAAAACATAGATGGATCCTACTTACTAGTGATGCAACGAATACGAATCTGAATACGAATAACGATTTTATATTCTACGAATACGAATAGATAAATATAATAAATCCAAGGCAATAAAACCCACTTTACAATAAATGTAGAACTGTATTTTAACTACAGATACATTTTTATTCAAAAAACAAAGTTTTTGTAATTGGCTGGGCTGGGCCCCAGATGATTCCTTTTTTTGTCTGGATATTGCCAGCCGTCGAAAAATGCAAATCTTCACGCCAGAGTATCAAAGCATCAGCGGTTGGCAGGGTCCGTTTGAGCTAACCTTGCTAAGTTAAAAGTAGGAATGTCATCACGATATTCGTCAGATACGAATATTCGTTAATAGGTTGATATTCGGCGAATACGAATAGTCGTATTCGTTGCACCACTACTACTTACATTATAAACGCAACAATTAATGGTTATACTTATACTAGCTGATGCCCGCAACTTCGTTTGCGTGTTAATTTTTTTTGTACAGAGTACACAGATTGAAAACATCTACCTTACGTGATTTAGATTTTTACATACAAAAGTTTTTTCCCGCTAACTCCCGTTCCCGTGGGAATTTTGCAATATCCTGTTGCAACTAAGCTTTAAGTTTACTAAAGTACCTGCATGCCAAATTTCAAGCGTCTAACATAAGCGGTTTAGATTTTTCATACAGAAGGATTTTCCCGCTAATTCCCGTTCCCGTGGGAATTTCGGGAATTCCTTTCTTAGTGCACCTCTACGATACCTAAGCTACGTCCCTTCCAAATTTCAAGTGCCTACGTTTAGCCGTTTAGGCTGTGCGTTGATATGTCAGTCAGTCAGTTTCTCCTTTTATATATTTAGAAGATATGGTTATACAGTCTTTCACGCAGAATCTACTGAACGGACTTACATGAGACTTTGTTATCCTACTAATAGTATAAATGCGGAAGTTTGCAAAGATGGATGGATGTTACTCCTTCGCACAGAAACTACTCGACGGATTTTGATGAAACTTCACAGTAATATAGCAAAGAAAATATTCAAATTCCCATGAGAATGAAATTCAGGCGGAAAGCTAGTTACCAGTTATGTTACACTAGCTTTTCCCAAGAGACTTCGTTCCCGTGGGATTTCAGCTTATGTGTTAATCCAGGGTGTCAGCTACCTCCATACCAAATTTTATCAAAATTGGTCCAGTCGTTTGAGCGTGAAAGAGGAACAAACATCCATACCCACAAACTTTGGCGTTTATGAGTAAAGACATCTAGGAATAAATGTTAGCTACAGCGAAAAAAACTGTATTATATTAGTTTTGGTCGAGTGGTAGTGGCGCTGCCTCTTGATCGACGGTTCCTGGGTTCGATTCCCAGTCAGGGCAAATATTTGTGTAAAAAGCAGATGTTTGTTCTCGGGTCATGGGCGTTTGTGTCTGTCTTTAGAGGGTGTAACGTATTTTTTTTGTTAGTTAACATTATCATTTAATATTGACCCTTGTTCCAACACAATAAAGTCCAAACTTACGTGGTATCATCAGAGCAGCACTCCCTAAGTCGACACGCGTCGTAAATGAGCAGTAACGACGACGAGTACAACCTGAGTCCCACGGGACGCGCCGCCCACTTCTGGATCTTCCAGAGTTCAGACAGGAATTGAAGGATCAACGCCCGGCATATGTTGCCGCCGATTCCGTTTAGGAAGTTTTTTATTGCTGGAATAAATAAATAAAACGCAATAAAATAGAATAGACCAGGGCTTGAAAACGGTTAAGGTATGACGGTATGGTACAGATATAAAATTTCAATACCGTATCAATTTAAAGGTAGAGTCAAAACGGTTAAGAATTACGGTTACGCTACCGTTTATACCGATACCATAATAACCGATAACTTTATCATTTTATAATAATATTATACCTTTATTTTTATCGCTACCGTAACCGAAATGATTTCGGTATACCGAATAAACGCCAGCGCGACGTGGCTGGCAGCGGTGGGGTGTAAAGAAAACCTTTATTTAATCATTTATGTACCACAAAAAATAACGATACCGTTACTTAGCGCTACCAAATAATTTCGCTACCGAAATTGTTAGCTACCGGAAAATAACGGTACCGTTATTTACGGGTACCTAAATTTAAAGGTATGACGTCATACCGCTAACCGTTTTAACCGATATTTTTTCGGTTATTCAAGCCCTGGAATAGACATAGAATAGAAAAGCTTTATTCAACTGAGACAGAAGACAAATTAAACTTAAATCGACTTTAAAAAATCAATAAATGAAAAAAGCCTACTATAATATAATACAGAGGCCTGGACATAGGGTATTGACTCAAGTTCAGCATTAATTTTAATACTAGGTATATGGATATTATGTTGTCTTTTATTTATTTGATTCTTTCCGCCCGCAGCTCCGCCCGCGTGGACTACAGGTTATATCGTGCCCAACTGTAGGATTAAATGTAGCGTATGTCCTTTCCCAGGCTTTAATCTATCACTATACGAAATTTCATCAAAATCTGTTCAGTAGTTTAGGTGTGAAAGACGGACAGACAGAGTTACTTTCGCATTTATAATATTAGTATGTATTTTTATCATTGTATTTTTTCTCTTTTTTGTTGACTTCAAAAAGTGTTTTTTTATTGTAAAACCTATTTGAATAAATGATTTGATTGATTAAAATAATACAAAGTGTCAGTCAAAAAGGCGCTGACTCAGCATGTTGCTGCTATGCTTGCACACAGCAGCGCTGATATTCTGTCAAAACCCTGATTATAAAGTAATGAGCAACTGCATCTGTGCGGTATATAATTTTGTGTGTGAAGATACACTCAAAGGCCCCCTAAGGTTATCCCTTGTGTCGTGGGTCCCTCGGAATACACATAAAGACAGACACAAACACCCATGACCCGAGAACAAACATCTGCTTTTTACACAAATATTTGCCCCGACTGGGATTCGAACCTAGGACCCGTCAATCAAGAAGCAGCGTCACTACCACTCGACCAATGCGGCCGGAAATATGTAAGTACAAAAATTAATTCAATTCAATTTGTTAGATGTATGTGATTTTGCCAGTTCTTCTTATCGTGTAGGTATAGTCAAGTGTGTGGCGAACTTGACTAACCCTGGTGTCAGAGTTTTCAAACCGCCAAATAGCCTCTGACTTGGTTTTAACGACTGTAGTCAATCGACATCAGCCTGGACCGACAGCTTAACGTGCCCTCTGAAGCACGAAAACGCTCGTGTTAAATTGCCACTTTTGGTCACCCATCAGGTTCTCTGCCTCTGTGTACTTTGCTTAACCCTCTGCGACTGAGGTGAATTTATTGATAACATTCTACTGAGGTGGAGTCTGTCAGACGTCATTTTTGTAAGGCATATAATATTTTTATAATATAAATAAATTAAATTATTATTTATTGTGATGCTTAAGTATTTCTTAAGTAACAAAAATAAATAATTTGGGTTATAATTGAAACGAAATTTTATGAAATATAGAATCAACTGTAATGAGATCAAAACCTTTAACAATTTGTACTTAGGTTTATTTAAAAAAACTAAAATATTTTAGCAATTAAAAATATTTTGAAACTTAACTATTATTTTGTCCTTGACAACATATTTATGCAAATAAAAAAAAAATAACAATTTCTAATCGTAGGTTTAGGCATAAATCAGTCTTAAAGTTGGCCTTAGTCTAACAACTGAAATTTACAGTCTTCGCATACTGGCTTCGAACACTGAAGGCAAATCGCCTTTTTACATGCCACACAAGTGAACCTTGTTTGCCTTTTCAGTTTGGAGGGACAAATAGAGCATAATTTTCGTTTAGAAGGGCCTGGTGCTGCTGGTTCAGCTAGAGGTGGCTGAGGCAAATCGTTGCCTAAAACTCTTTTGACTGTCAAACCACAGACTTCCAATATTATTACCAGTAGCAGACCAAACATTAGAGTTCTGAATGCACGCCAAAACAAACACACCTAAATACCACACACACTAACGCAAATACAGGGACGAAGATAGAAAGGTCTAGGTCTAGTTCTATTTATTAATCATGAAATTATAAAGTAAAGAGTCAACCAGGGTAGGTAATTGGAAACTTGGTTAAGTACTTTAAAGGCCCTAGATTAAAATACTGTATAAATTAACTTAGCCTTTGTTACGTAAAGTATCAATCAGATTACCTTGGTTGACTATATCATACTTAGAATATAAAAACTAGGTATTGCTACGTAATATCTTAACTTTTGAGAAATGCCATTGCTTCATGCGCCCCCATGAAAGTTAGTAAGTATATTATTGTAATATAAAAAAATATGTAAAGATGGCGGGCCCCGCCGGGTTTTTCGGATATCATGCGAGTCGAATATAGTACAACATTTCTACTATTTTATTTACTTTCATAGTAAAATTCTACACTCATAAAATTTCAAAATACAAATACAAAGAAAGTGATCCCGTCATTTTGATATCAAAATCAAAATGGCGGGACCACTGTCTAGTCAATGAAAAACACAATATGGCGTTATCGTATTTGGCACTGCCCGCCCAACCCCAGGGGCCCTTTTCACAAAACTACAAGTTACAATTTTACAATTGCAATTTGCTGTTTGGTATTCGTAGCGTTTAACGAATTACAATTGAAAAATTGTAACTTGTAGTTTTGTAAAACGGGCTACTGAAGTTGAGACTTAAAGACCGCCGCAGCCCTAGTGCAGGACGTGCCCCAGCTGGATGACAAGACGATCTAAGCGAGATAGCTGGAAACATGCGCATAGAACCAAAAACCTGTGACGTGCAAAAGTCCTTATAGGACAGGTTATAGGATAATTATGATGGGGCTTATTGAAGTGAATAAT
Source organism: Aproaerema taeniolella (assembly GCA_949987775.1). Lineage (NCBI taxonomy): Eukaryota > Metazoa > Arthropoda > Insecta > Lepidoptera > Gelechiidae > Aproaerema > Aproaerema taeniolella. The sequence goes on from OX465257.1 coordinate 781,028, forward strand.
AACACAATGTTTTAAGTAGGTAATTATTTATTTTGGAATAAAATCACTTTTTTCAAATAATTCCTATTTGATATATTGCTCGTTACACCTTTTGCGTAATGTTTAGACCGTAATGTTTATCAAAGCTTCTAAAACGCTAGTTGTAATATGCTCATGATATTTATAACTAACAAACTTGTTTCTATATTATGGCAGTATATAACTTACTTCAGCTGATTCTGGTAAAATTTCAAATAATGTTGGTACCAGGACGTAGACGTGTTCAAAAAGGACTTTGTCTATTAAATGTTCTTAAAAATGTTTGGAACATAAAAGACTTGTTTCACTGGGTTTCCAATTTTTCACTTTCATGTTTGAAACCCAAATGTCACATAGTGTCTGGTCCTTAGGAAACCTATAACAAATATGGCATTTCATCAAATCAGGTATTAAAAGAACAACAAAAGAATGACATAATGTCCAGTAAAATACATATACTGACAGTTTTGCAGATAAAAATTGTATGTAATATTATACATATTTCTTTCTTTTTTATTCGCTTACATCGATCATTACAGAAATACTCGTATCCTAATGCAAGAGTGTAGATTCTTATTATTATAACTTGTAATATAGTATTAGCTAGTGTTGTGAATCCACTCAGAGTACAGGAGAATAAGACAGTCTCTTTTGCGACACGCCGACCTGAAGTGCTGAATAATAAAGATAATCACAGAATATACTAAAGTACTTAGTTGCACTTAGTTGCACAATAAAAATATAAATGTACCTAAATTCAGCCCCTATAACAATCACAAGTACATAACATGTCAAAGCATCTTCAATAATATTTCTGTTACTGAATTTATAGCATACAGGCCTCATAATTAAACGTTTGCCTTTATTGGCATTTCCTCTAATGACTAAGCTTTCGAGCGAGTACAAGTAGAACATGCAACTACGTTTATTCTCGTCATAATTTACACAATTCATGGCTTGTTTCAGTAACTAACGATGTTTACTCACCGATGAAAGGTTAATCCAGGCATATTTCCGTACGTCATACTTTTACACAAATAGGCACTGCATTTCACCATCTTAACTATTCTTTTTGTACAACTATAACCATCAAAAACAATAAATATTCCACTAGATATCGAAAATCGCATGCAGCATCGGCAGCAAATCAAAATGGCCGACCTTTCAAAACAAAGTGTACATAATTTTTTTTGAAGTTGCTAAGGATTGTGTTGCTATACGTGTAAAAACGGGATAGCAGCATTCACTAACCCTTAGGAGTGTGCGAAATGGAAAGGCCAACTCACACAAACATAGTTTATGTTTCGTCTGCTACTGTATATTAGAAGTCTGTGCTGTCAAACGCAATTCCCGTGGCAATCGCTCATTATAAACGCGCTCTTTTAAATTAGGAAGTACTAATTCCCTTGCCAATGATAGTAAAAAGTCTCCTCTGCGTAATTTGGTACCCGGGCATTCTTTGTATAAAACATAAGCGTTAACACCTGCCAGATCCACAATCCTATAAAATAATGCCATAGGCCAACGGCGCGTTTTCCGGCTGCATGAATATATTGAACATTTTTTATCAATTTCATCCACTCCGCCCTTGCTGTGATTATAGTCAACGATCATGGTGGGTTTCTTCGTAGCTTCATCCGTGTTTTTATCGTGATGCGAGGAAGAGATCAAAATTGTAGCCCTATTTTTCTTTGGCACATAGGATAATAAGGTGAGATCTTTTGTGAAACCATACAGAGAGCTGTTTGGTTCTCTTGTTTTATTGGGCTGAAATTCTTTTGGAATTTCACGCTTGTTTTTCTTTAGAGTTCCAAGGTATTTCAGGTTTTTGGAACGTAACTGTTCAACCAAAGGTATTGAGCCGAACCAATTGTCTGCTGTTATGTTTCTGTTCGAATTTTCAATAGGCTTCACCAAACGTAAAACAGATTGAGTTAGAACTGCAAGTTTTCTCTCTGGTTCAGATAATCCTTCACCGTCTGAATTTCGGCCACAGTAAATGTATGCGTTATAAACGTAGAACTTTTCGGCATCGCATAGAATTACCACCTTTATTCCATATTTAGCTGGCTTTTTCGGCATATAAATAATGAATTTACACCGTCCTCTGAATGGTATTAACATTTCGTCGATACAGATATTTGGTCCAGGTGTAAACTTCTGTTGGGAGTTATTGATAAACTTATCAAATAACCATGACACTGCCGCTAAACGATCGGTCTTTAAACGCTCTTGTCGATCAGCTCCATCATCAACTCGCAGGCAGTTTAGTAATGTACAAAACCGATATTTTGACATTACACAACGAAATATTTCATGCCCAGTGCCATCTGTTGTGAATAAGTACGATGCATCAGCGCCATTACATTTAAATACAGAGCTGTAGTACAATAACCCGAGCAAACTACGGATTTCAGATTCATCTGTGTCTTTCAGCTCTTGTCTATTTGTATTATGAAACCGCTCACGATACGATCGCAGTTTTTGATTGGTGCACGTAACTATTGCTTGAACCATTTCAGGATCAAATATTTTTGACCATATATCATAAAAACTTCGAAATATTAGTGGTTCAGTAGCTCGAGACACGTGTATGATGTTATGTGCTGGAGTTCTACTTGTTCTTCCAATCTCAGACTTCGACCATATAAAGCCATTTTTCCCAATAAAGTGGTCTCTTTGTCGGTTAGCGATTTCACTAAGTGGAAGGTTATCTTCATCATTATCTGTGCAATCACTGTTATCAGAAGAGTCTTCATTTTCGTCTATATTATTTCGGGTTCGATCAGTTTCTTCTTCTTCTGGACTTCTTTCTCGATCAATTTCTTCTTCTGGTGGTATCCTATTTTCTTCAAGCTCGTCATCCTGATCATCAATTGCGTCCACATCACTGAATTCAGCTTCTTCATTGTTCTCAAGCCACTCTAGTATTTGTTTTTCATTATTGATAGGAACTCCTCTAAAACTTCGCTTGGATGACCCAGGATTCTGTGCTTCAGCCATTTAAAAACAGTAATTTATGAGGTTATGTCAAAGAGACTCTATAGACCTATAATTATTTAACTGAGGTAACGACTGAGAGACACTATGGAAATGTGCAAATATTTATGACATGACGTCTGTCAGAATCAGATCTCATTGCTGTACTTACGTCTGTGGGACACCCGCAGCTCGTCTCCGCCAACGTGCACACCGCGTCACCGCTCGGGCGTCACTGCCTGCTGCCGCGCGCTGTTTTAGGAAGGTACTGAGCGAGACAGCACTACATCACGCCACATGACAGAGTGGCAACGCGGTTTGTGATTGGCGGTGTCTGATAGACTACCACCTCAGTCGCAGAGGGTTAACCTCACTGATCGGTTGACATCAGCGAGCGAGCGCTTCACCTTCACACCGCCCCCCCCCCCCCCCCCCCCCCCCTATAATTTATGTAGATCTTATTCTCACCTGCAATGACCATGGCGCCTTTCAGCCTTTTCCCATTCTCCTTCCCGTACTTATGTAACTTCCCTGTAGTGAGTTTGTGTACCTGAAATACATACGAAATATTAAATTCGAAAGGAACTAAAGTATGTAACCACTAGTTCGACTTATTTTCAGTAACATCTTAAATCCCTATGTTAATATTATAACTAAGTGCGAAAGTAACTTACGCTTTCACGCCTAAACTAATGAACCGATTTTAATGAAATTTGGTACAGAGATAGATTATACCTTGGGTATATTACCTATGTATGAATTAATAATGTGTAACTTAGATAATGTGGAAACTTTAGACTTTAACTTAGATTTTAGTGGAAACTTTGTTGACTTCTGTGTTAATTAAGCTGTTCTATGTCTGGTAAATCTACTAAATGCTGTATGTTTCCCAGTTTGTTAAAATAAAATAAAGGACATAAGGGGGCGTCCATTAATTACGTGAGGTATGTTTGGCGATTTTTCGACCCCCCCACTCCCTCTGGTGAGATGTCGTGAGATTTGGCTCGACACCCCCCCCCCTCCCCCTTTTATCTCACGTGAGTTTTATGAAAAGGCTTAGTTTTAGTATAAATACGTTAATTGGTCATTTATTTAGAAAACTTACCTAATTTGCCTAATTATTTTTAAACTTTTAATAATCGAACAATAAAAAACAGCTATGACCATATGACTATTTACCAACTTAAATTTGAAAAAAAAAAAGATTGTTCTAATTCAGTCCACGGGAACTCAGAATGGCTACTGGAACAACATGGTTTAGTTGGTTTAACTTAGCTTTCCCACAATGTAACATTATTTATTTTGGGGGAAAATATTACGTGATATTTGTAGAGACCCCCCTCTCCCCCACGTGAGATTGAGTGAGATCCGGCCCGACCCCCTCCCCCCCCCCCCCAAAACGCCTCACGTAATTAATGGACCCCTAAGCTACATTTAATCCCACAGCTGGGCACGATATACCCTGTATTCAATCAAATAAAACTATTTTGACTGTGAATATTACCTGATACCCCGGTATACAGAACCCGAACTGCTGCCTGCACTCCCTGTACTTGGCCTGTTCGTTCCTGATCTTATCCTCTGTGGCGGTGGGGTCCCATGTCCGTTGGCCTGATATTTCAAATTAATAAACCTCATTTTAATACCCTCTGTTTCTTTGAGCGGCACAACAAAATTGTGAACAATTATTTTCACAACTATCAAAAAAAAAGGAAAAAAATAATCAAACATGCCATCTTCTACACTAGCGGCCATTTTGCCTGTGGTGGAAGGTTTCGCTTTCCCTGGTTACTTATTTTTTTAAAGTAATTCTAATTCAATGTAACAAAGCATTGTGTGTGTGTATTTTTGTATTTGTGACTTTTAAGCTTAAAAACAATTTTTACAAGAACTGAAAGCACTTGCTCTTATTGAAAATGTTAACCCTAACTTGTTGTATGAATAATTTTACTTGATTAAATAACATTTTTCTATCAAAATATACGTGATTTTGAACAGTGTATTTATTTCTGCTATATTCTTAATGAGGTTATAGCAGAACAACAGTATTTTGTGCTTTGGACAAAGCTTATACTGAGCTATATCCCTTTTGTTGCATTCTGACACACACACAACAATACAGAATAACTTTGTAACCTTTTACGTGTATTTGTACAGAGGCCAGCGCATCAGGTTACTCCATTTTCATTGCAAAACCGTGTGGTAACCTGAGTTGCGGCCGTCCGTACCTATGGATGTTTAGTATGGTGTGTGTATATTTTAAAGCAATGGATAAAATCTTTGTCTGTATGTAATAATAATAAATAATATATAATAAACGCTACACACTCAAAGGCCCACACTAAGGTTGTCCCTTGTGTCGTGGGTCCCTCGGAACACACATATCTAAAGACAAATACAAACACACATGACACGAGAACAAACATCTGCTTTTTACACGACTGGGGATCGAACCCAGGACCCGCCGATCAAGAGGCAGCGTCACCTACCACTCGACCAAACCGGCCGTCATGTATAAAATTAAAATCGAAAGTAACCCTTACCAATCTTAACATCCATAATACAGGGCTCCAACATCCTTTCGTTTAAGTTCTCAAGCACAATGTAGTCCTGCTCATACCCATTGTAGGTAAACTTGCGACACCCGTAGTACTTGGGCACGAACTTCTTGAGTTCCACCAGATCTGGCGAGGTGGCGGTTTGGAGGCGCGTGTAGAATTCTACCTCGTGTTTTTGTGACTCCTTTATTATCGGTTTGAGGATTGTGCCGTTGTTGCATTGTAAAACGCCTGAAATAGAAATATTTGATGACTTAATTATTTTTTTTCACCCATATACAGGGTTTAGGTATCTCTCTTTTAACTTCTCGGGTGGTTAATCAGTCCATGAAACTGAACAACTTCCCAAGGAACATAGGTCAAAATACGAAAAAAAAAATTTGAGTTCCCATACAAACTTCGTCAAATAAATAAATAAATAATAATAATAAAAACAGCATATAGCGCATTTTGTATGGGAGATCAAAATTTTTTTCGTATTTTGACCTATGTTCCTTGGGAAATTTGTTCGGTTTCATGGACTGATTAACCACCCGAGAGGTTGAAAGAGAGATACCTAAAGCCCTGTATATGTCCCCACCGAGGGGCACGGGCCTCCCTTCGAAACACGATTTTGGCCATAGTTCACCACGCCGCTGGCCCAATGCACCAATGCCCAATGCACCAATCCATGCATTAAATAAATAAATTAAATAAATGTTACACACTCAAAGGCCTACACTAAGGTTTTCCCTTGTGTCGTGGGTCCCTCGGAACATACATACACAAACGCCCATGACCCGAGAACAAACATCTGCTTTTTACACAAATATTTGCTTCGACCGGGATCGAACCTAGATCCCGTTCATCAAAAGGCAGCGCCACCGCCACTCGACCAAACCACCCGCCAAACTTTTGTGATCAGCTGATTTGGAGAGTCGGAAAAAATCTGGGATTTGTAGTTCTGTAGACGTTACACACACACACTCAAACGCCCAGAACGAAACGCTAGGTTTGCATTGTGCCGTGTAAAAAACACCCATGACCCGAGAACGAACATCTCCATTTTTTATTTGCATTGCAGTTTTAATTTCTTGTTTAAAAATAAGCGTCGTCTGTCGGTCTTTGAGAAGCGCCACACACTATTATTCAATACTCACCGAAATACTTGTTATTTTCCGTGTTCATGTGCCCCCCGACTTGCAGCGCGTATGCCTGCACGTCCCCCGTGGGGTGCGGCAGCGGCGTCGCCATCTCGTCGGCCTCGCGCTTCTTAAGCCCGTAGTGGACCTATCCACCAGATCATAAGTTCAATATTAATATTAACCAAAAAACAAACTACTCCATAATAAAAGCAGGGTCTGCACTACACCGTGTTTTGTCGCGTGGTATTTTGTTTACGAGTACAAAGGAGGATGGACATATCAGTATGAAACTTGGTATCGCCACAAATTGAAATTAATGGTACATTTTTAGAAACGTAATTTTATGTAGAATAAGAAAAACCGAAGCGCTAGTCCTGATGCATTGTCCAATTAGAGTAATCCTGCCTTGAAAGTTATTTATTTTTCATTTTTTCTGAGACATTATTCTTCATTTTGGCATAGTATTTTTGTTAATTATATTAATTATAAATGATCATCATTAAATTATTATCACTGGTTGTTTATTCTCTCAGTAAATAAAAGAAGTTGAAAGTAGGTTTTTTCATTTAATGCGTAACAAAATGATGATAATTTATAATTAATTTAATAAATGAAAAAATGAAGAATAATGTCGCAAAAAAAAGAATAAATGATGAAAAATAAATAACTTTTAAGGCAGGATTACTGTTATTGGACAATGAATCAGGACTAGCGCGTCGGTTTTTCTTATTCTACAGAAAATTACCGTTTTATTTCAATTGAAGCCGTCATTTATTTCAATTGAAGCCGATACCAAGTTCCATTCTAATACCGATACCAAAATGCTCATCATCCTTTGTATACCAAACACATATTATAGAAATAGTCCCAAATAAATCAATTTTATTTAAATACCAACATCTTAAGAACTCCTAGCTTAGTATGTGGTAATGTAAGGAGCGATTCTACCCATGAAACTAGATAATTTCTATAAAATCTACTTAACTGTACCTTATTTGTGTTGGAGTACAATAAAGTATATTTATTGTATTGTATTTCTTTAAGGAACCAATTTATAATTCCCTAACAATTATTTACTTCTATAGTAACGTTATCTGTGAGGTGGTGGCAGGGAACCTGATGGGTGACCGAAGTGGCATTCTATCACGATCTTCTTATCGCGCAGGTATAGTCAAGTGTGTGGCGAACTCGACTAACCGTCTGACTTGGTTTTAACGACTGTAGTCAATCGAAAACAGCCGGGAATGACAGCTTGACGTGCCCTCCGAAGCACGGAAACGCTCGTGATAAATTGCCACTTTGGTCACCCATCAGTTTCCCTGCCCCCGTGTACGTTGCTTAACCTCACTGATCGGTTGAGATCAGCGAGAGCCACTGGGCTACGATCGCGACACGAAAGAAGAAGAAGCTGACCGCACAAGTTGTGTAGAGAAGCGAAAGATATTTTCTTTATTTGTTTATTTATTTATTTTCTTCGATCAAGTATAAAAAACTAGATACACAATACACAACAAAAAAGCGTCCTCACTAAATGACTGCCCACTTGACGTTTTGGGTTGTCTTTTCGTTCAGTAGCATTCGCGCGTTCCTAGAGAACGTATTGTAGTTCGGTCACTATTTTGTTTTATTTTGTATGGAACTGTGTATCTAGTTTTTTATAGTTGATCGAAGTTTATTTTACTGTTTATTGTACACAATATACATAGCGATCTAAAGCTAGTCTTTACGTATGTTTCTCTCTAGTGTATCTTGTTTTAATGTATGACCTTGCCTGTTAAATGTGATGTCCGAAATAATAAATTTGTCTTTCTTTCTTTCTTACATACAGAAAGAAACATTCAAAGAGAGGGATGACACAACAGGCACTGCTTATTTCTATAAAGAAATTTCTTACAGCAGACCTACCTCAAAAGTACAGGCACAACGGCACATCATGCTATCCAAAACTGTCAAATTTCTTCAATCGATTTTCAATTTTATCACCAAGTGTTAGAGTTCACTATCCATTGGGGAAAATTGATAGTTTGTGGTAACATGATGTGCTGTTGACTGTATTATGTAGAAAGTTATTCAGTTTAGTGGGCTGATTCACTTTCAACATTTTCGCTTACCAATTTAAAGTCGCCCAGTACACACAGGGTGTAAAGGACAGCTTAGCAAAAACTGAAACCCTGAATTCAGTCAGACCATCATTGTAAATGATTTTCTAGTGGAATTTTTCTGCGGAAAATTTTCATTTTTTTTTTCAAGTTTTTAAATATTTTCTGCTTTAAAATTAAATTATTTATTCGAATAAGTACAATCAATTTTGCATTAAAAAACAACAATAACACGTAAGGACTATTTTAATGGTATGTAAGGGCTATGTAAATTGTACCATCTTAATTTACCATTGTAGAATTGTAATAAATATATTGAGTATTGAAAACCAGCAATGTACATCGCATTCCGATAGCGGCGCGGCGTGGGGGGAGCGCGAGCGAGGCGCGGTTACGCGGTACAATGTGTAGCGCCAAAGTAGGTAAATAACGAAAACTCCTTAACTTGACATTTCCGGGTTAAAATTATTATATAAAAAAATATTATATAAAAAATTATGATCACAGTTATGGGAAGATTCCACCATTTAAGTATTTGCTAAGATCTCCTTTAATTTACACCCTGTATACCAAGACAAGAAGTGATTGAGTGGTGCTGACAAAAAAATCGCTGAGCCCAGGCCTTTTTACTCACTGCAGCATCCATACGCAAATTAATCTGTTTATAATGTATGTATTTTTGTTTATTTTAAATGTGTGTTTTTTATGTCATTTGTGATCGTCTAAATGTTTGTACCTATCTGTATGCTGCATGGTAAAATAAACGTTTTTATTATTGTTATTATTATTTTTAGTCACAAATAATATACAAACCTGACCAGTGAGTATAAATATTACCAGCTCACATAACACTACAATCAACACTAAAACTATGAGGAACCTCGAAAAATGCCTCATGTTTAGATGAAACCAACCTATGCTAATAGCCAGCTAATAGAAACTAAACTTATAATAACTTCGAATCACACTGTCCTATGAACAAAGTCGTTTTGCAGGTAGTAGTTATTAGTATTACTAATTTTACATACATAAAAAAACGAATTGACCACAAAAAAACTAGACTTACAAATCTTGTTTTAATTGCGAAACTATTATTTGATTTAGGCCTTTTTCGCCAGATTCCTTAGTAGTAAGACTGGTATGATGATAATTTATATTAATATTAAACAAAATGTAAGTTTCCGCATATTTTAGTACTATCGTCACAACAATCAAGACCGGCTCGATCTATTTAGCGAATTTTTAAGGTTCTTTGAAATCTTTTTTTTTTGAGCAAAATGCTAGTCCTTGCTATACAAGGTGACAAAAAACCTCCTAGCTATATTCAAAATTCTGAACCAGTATCACTCAAAAACACATTTATGTTTTTTTTTTTTAATTTTTTTTTCAATGGGAATAGTTCATTTTTTGCCTAAACGTACGAGTAGACATTACTACTACTCCATGGCACGCGAGGGGTGCGGGTAGCGCTCGGGGGGTGCACCCGAGTGGTGTCTATGTTTAAGAAAAAAAATCCTACAGAAAAAAAAAGTGTTATGTAAGTGATACTGGTTCAGGATTTTGAATATAGCTAGGTTTTTTATCACCCTGTATAATATTATAAATGCGAAAGTAACTCTGCCTGTCTGTCTGTCCGTCTTTCACGCCTAAACCACTGAACCGATTTTGATGAAATTTGATACAGAGATAGATTAGAGCCTGGGAAAGGACATAGACTAGATTTTATCCCACAACTGAGCACGATATAACCTGTAGTCCACGCGGGCGGAGCCGCGGGCGGAAAGCTAGTTTATCATAAATGAATAAAAAATCTGAATAAAACCCTGAATACTGATCAAGCAGGCTGTAACACTTTGCAAATGAGTTCACATTTGTAATAGTTGGTATGGTAGTGACTAGCACACGTGAGAGGAAAACTAATAAATGAGGCTTGAAAAACTTAATAATCAGCGATTTAAAATCAATTTAACAACAATTAATAAAATACTTTAGTTGTGTGGTGAAATAAATATGTTTTAATAGCATTTTATACGAATTAAACATCAAATGTAACGGGTATTTTTTTATCTATCAAGTCATTAGAAACGCATGCGTCATCAAAATCTTGTTACTAAACGTGTTTATGGTCCCCCGCCGCGTGTGATGCGATAAACTCAAAAAGCATCGAACGGATTTTCATACGGTTTTCAAAAATGGATGGAGTAACAAAAGAGGAAGGTTTTGGTGTATAATTTATTATTGATTTGTATAAATTCTTTAAAATACAGTGATGATTCTAGAAAATGTAAGAAAAATCAAGCTGATTTTGATTTTCACCGAAAACGCTGCCTATTGCTACTTGTGAGAAGCCGGGGCGAGTCGCTAGTCCAGGCATATTTTTAAATAGGTATAATAAATTGTATATACCGTTTAAAACCCGACGGGGCGGCGAAGCAACATGGTAGCCATTTTCCAACAAACTTACTTTCAAACTAATTAAAAGCGAAAATGTCAATAGTGAAAGAATAAGCTTTTCATACAGTTCAAGTAGGTATGACCTGCAATTTACTTGTTTTACTTCCGCTTTTCACTACTTTCACTATCCTCGTGAAGATTATAGCTGTTTGAGTTTGACCGAAGCAAAATGATGTTACTTTTGCCTGCCAGATTGACTATAAATAAATTACTCCACAGACTCAAACGCCAACGATTTATACAACAAAATGATGTCTTGGGATGCATTTTAAACAACCTGTAACTCTGACATAGTCAAGTATGTGGCGAACTTGGCTAACCCTGGTGTCAGAGTTTTCAAACCGCACAACAATGGCCTCTGACTTGGTTTTAACGACTGTAGTCAATCGACAACAGCCAGGACCGACAGCGTAACGTGCCCTCCGAAGCATGGAAACGCTCGTGATAAATCGCCACTTTGGTCACCCATCAGGTTCCCTGCCTCTGTGAACGTTGCTTAACTTCACTGATCAGTTGAAATCAGCGAGAACTGAACTAGTGGGAACAATGGTTAAATTAATCATAAGTAAGTTGACTATATGTATTATCTATACTAATATTATAAAGAGGAAAGATTTGTATTTTTGTATGTATGTAACGAATAGGCTCCGAAACTACTGGAACGATTTTTAAAATTCTTTCACCATTAGGATGCTACATTATCCCTGAGTAAAATAGGCTACATAATTTTCCCGAATTCCCACAGAACGAAGTCCGAGCGGGATGCTAGTTATAAATAAATTAGTAGGTATATACCTACCTGATAAATAGAACGTTGGCGCCGCACAGGCCGTGATTTGCGCTCAGTAGCTGCATCACTCATTTATGTAGACACCTGCAACAAAAATGGCACATTGAAATGACCTTTACTTAAGTAATTAATTACATATTCATTTCTATTAGTTTTTTGCCTCGCTACGACTTTAATGGGCCTTTTTATAATACGAAAACCGGCACGGAAAAATTGTATTACCATTGCCTCCTATGTAACATAGGGGGCAATGGTAATAAAAAATCTGTCGTGCCGTGCCGTGCCGTTGAATTATAAAAAGGCCATTGCATCAGTTTTTAGAGAAAAGCTTGTCTTGGGACAGACGACAGCACGTCTAACAATACAATCTGGACGTAGCCATTATCGTTGGTGGTAATTTTCTTGGCAATGATTTTTTAAGTAAGAATTTTGTTCTAAGTACACACAACAGCCCGCCATGTCACATATTTGCACTAATCCAAAGCAATTTAAAAAGAGAATCAGTCGTTAAGTAGATTTAATGCAACTGCGAGTTTATTACGTAGATCAGGGTTTCTCAAACTTTTGGCTCCACGAACCCTGTTAAAATTTCCAGATGACATCGAACCCCTTTACTAACCCCTATAGAAAATAGTAAAGTTGACTGTTGCAGAAAATAAGGTTTTTATTTCATTAAAAGGTAACAAATACAGTGTCAAAAGAAAAATATTCCCACTAGTTCAGTCAACTGAACTAGTCTTCTTCTTATCGTGTAGGGTATAGTCAAGTATGTGGCGAACTTGGCTAACCCTGGTGTCAGAGTTTTCAAACCGCACAATGGCCTCTGACTTGGTTTTAACGACTGCAGTCAATCGACAACAGCAAACTAAATATCTTTTTAATATTAATGTGATGGGTGGGCTTGTTTCTTGTCGCAAATTGAGTCAATTTTACGAGTAATTTTGGAACGTAAATCTTACCGCTAATCCCCTACCGACGAACTTTGAGTACCCCACTTTGAGAAACCCTGACGTAGATAACTGAATGTAAAACGAGCTAACTAGTTATGAAACTTATCTGCAATGATGATTGGTTTATTAAACGTGTAAAACCGCAAATTACCTATTTGCATTTTTTGTCACACAATCACATTCTGAGTCAGCTGAGATCTAAATATTATTTTACGGGTTTAAGGCCCGTATCACAGAAGGAGACCCAAGTCTTGATCTATACTTAAGTACTGATTGTCTCTTTCTCTCGCATGCTCTCACTATCAAAATGTAAAGACGACTGCTACTTAGGTATAGATCAGAGTCTAATTTACTGACTTAAATTGACGAAAATTTTTAGTTTATGAATCAGCACACTAATCTAGACTGGAAGTTGTTATAATAAGAAAAAACGTAGTCTCTGTCTCCAGCGTTTAAAAAAAACTTTATGTAATAATCAAACCAGAGGAAAAAAACATACGTGTTTTGCTAACAAATTTTTATATTGACATGATTTTTTTACATAAATACAGTTAGTTATAGAGCAAGAGAGTAACATAAGCTACTTTAAAGCTAGTCTACTATATAAAAATAAGTCGGGTTTTCCTTCCTGACGGACGCTATAACTCCAGAACGCACGAACCGATTTCCACGGTTTTGCATTCGTTGGAAAGGTCTCGGACTCCGTGAGGTTTATAGGATACTTTTTTTTTTTTTAATTAGGACGCGGGCGGAGCCGCGGGTGGAAAGCTAGTTTCTAATAAAACTTACTATCACTACTATTTTTAACGTAAGTAGGAAGGAACCGCATTCCATTTAAGCGCACAAATATTTCCGATGACGGGCATACCTTATCACGACTTTATGTTAGGCACCTAACACCAGAAATTAAAGGATTCTTACCTTAAAAACAATCTTCACAATAAATCACAAAACAAACAATATCAAATTGCGGAGTACTGGAAACAAGTACAGAAAATTTTCGCAAGAAGTTATTTATCTAATCAATTCTAAGATTGACGTTTTTATCAATTGATATAGGGAATATTTTACAAAGGCATAACAGTTTATTGCATACTAGTAACCCGCCCGTGGTGTCATCGCCCGCGTGATAATTACATCTTTGGGAATTTACGAAATGGTTAAGAAATCTACTGCTTCTAAATTGTAAAAAGATGTTATCGTACAGGTGTTTGAAACGTTGCAAATAGGAATTGTATAAACATCTCAAAAAAAAAACAAAAAAAAAACACCAAAAAACTTACTGACTCCAAAAAAATGATTTTATTATTATCAGTTAAATAAAACAAATATTGCAAATCAACAAATATATTTTATGTTTTACTACAGAAATATCTTAAACAGATCGTAGGTTTGACACTACACTCGCTTGCAGAATTCTCCTATTATTGTTCCTAATTTTATAATTTCTTCATAAAATCTCTAGATCTATGAGTCCTTAATCTAAAGTTTTTTCTATATATTTTTTTTGTCTCAAAACTATTTTTCATACTTATAAATTCCTTCTCCACTTTTCCTGCCAACCTTCCCTTCGCCCACCAATCTGTCCAACAATTCAATAGGCTTGAAGACAGGGTTGCCAGTCTTCTCGAGCATCACGTTAAGGATGGCCTTCTTATTGTCCAGGCCTGTAAAGTCAGCCAGTTCTAACGGACCCATCGGGATACCTGCGCCTAACTTCATTGCTATGTCGATATCTTGAGCGGAGGCGTCACCTGGAAACATCACATAGGTTACTAATCAGCGACATTAAGAACCTGTACAGGGCTTTAGGTAAGTAAATCTCTTTCAACCTCTCGGATGGTTAATCAGTCATTGAAACTGAACAACAAAATTTTTTTTTTCGTAGTTTGACCTATGTTCCTTGGGGAGTTGTTCAGTTTCATGAACTGATTAACCACCCGAGAGCGGTTGAAAGTGATTTACCTAAAGCCCTGTATAAACAAACAATCCTTCCCAAAGCTGGTCCCGCTTCCACTTTTCACTAGTTCCACTAGTTTTACGTACCTACCCTCAGAATACAGAATGACACGTATTCTGAGTAAGTTATTGTATAAGTATTAAAAAAGATATAGATAACAGTGCAGACCGATTTTGACGCGTAAACATCGACATCAAACTGATTGATAGATACAGAGGCCAGCACATCAGGGTACCCCAATTCCTTGAAAAAACGTTTTTACCGCAACAGCACAGAGTGCACGCATGTTTAACTTGATGTGCGGTCCTCTGTACATTGCTTTTGCACATTGCGATTTAAACTGAAGGTGTAAATTGAATGCAGCAATGTACTTCATTGTTCATCGACTGTAGGGATAATCTCTGTTGGAGTACCTACCATCTAGGACAGTGGTTCCGAACCTGGGGGTAATTACCCCCGCAGGGGTAAATCAGCTATTTTGAGGGGGTAACAAAGAACCTAAGAATTAAGACCTTTTCTAATAAAACATTCGCACTTGTGATCGCAAAACAATACCAACTACTAGTGATTAATAAAGACATTATTAATTTTTATTAGATATTTATAATATTTTAAGGTAGGGGTAAAATCAATTTTCCTAATAAATCACAGGGGTAACTATATTGAAAAGGTTAGGAACCACTGATCTAGGAATTAGCACAGGTAATCGGAAACCTAGTACACACTATACTAAGACTTTTATGGTTCAGTCCCCATTTTTACGACTGTTCAAAAAAATATATCGATACACCTACGATTAATTTTTTATCATATTCTATGATACTACCTTTACTTTACACCGTTCGTTTTCAATATTCCTAATCATTATCAAAAAGTTAGGTAACTCATTTGTTTTAAGATTTGTTATCAGAGCTGTCGTTTTGTTCCTTATCAAAATTAATGACTACAATAATTGTTTTTCCTTTGTTTAAAAGATTATATTTGAAGTTCAAGGTATATCTTTATTGCCAGGTCGTAGGACCTTTAAATTTTTGTATGTAGATACATTCCGACTATATGATGCAACGTCATTTACTTATGCCTTATAAACTGATGTATTCTTTGTGTGCCAAAGAAATATTTCAGTTCTGCTAGCTGCAGAAAAGATTTCAAATATATTTGGATTTCTGAAATGAAACTTCCTTGAAATTTAAATATTTTATTGCAAAAATAAAAAGTCGTGATAATATCATCCACATATATAACCATTACTGCTTACACCCATGAAAATGTCGTCCACATACACATCGTTACTTCTTATACTTGTAAAAACCCTCTCCAGACTTGATGCCAAGCTTTCCTTCTGCCACCATCTTGTCCAGCAGTGGTATAGGCCTGAATACAGGGTCTCCTGTCTTTTCAAACATCACTTGGAGGGCGAATTTGTTGGTATCTAGCCCAGTGTAATCCGCAAGCTCGAACGGGCCCATTGGATAGCCGGCGCCTAGCTTCATCCCGATGTCTATGTCTTCTTTTGTTGCATCACCTTAAAAAGAAGAAAAATATTCTTGCAAACGGTACTGTAGTGTAACACTTTAAACTTTCGCAATTTGAACACATAATTTTATAATAAAACGGGTCTAAATTCGCGTGTATATTATGATTTTACCTATTGTTCCCAAAGTTTCGACGCGGTTGCACGCGCCGTAGTCACGCGTAGTCTTAGACATTAGACCCGTTTTAGTATTAAATTATGGTACAGTAGTATGCAACCTCTTTGCAATAGAGATTACAGTAAATTTTGTCTACCTCTACCAAAGAACATCATAGGCGTAATTGTTTATTGAAAGAACGGAAACATGAGTAAATATTAATAGAATTATTAATAGATAAATAAAGTTTATAATGGCTGTTGGATGTATACCTAGCAATAGATAGATGGACAGATAAATGTTTCTTACTCTTTCAACTAAATTGTTCACAAATAAGCTTTTGAAAAAGGGAATGAGGTCACAGTATAGAAAAGCAGTATTTACATAGATAGATAACAGGCCATAAGTGTCTCACATACATGTAATAAAGCAAATACAGAAACGCTAAGGGTCGGTTTTTCAATCGCTATTTATAGCTGTCTATTAGTCTCATAATTAAACCTTTTGTTAAAACAAATAGATAGTTGCTAGCTTATGAGTATTGAAAAACCATCCCTAAAGCATTTGATATTTTAAATAATGGGAAACAATACTTACTTACATGCAATTTTATTTCGAGATAAATAATAACACACATGCACCCATAAACTTATATAAAAATATCTTCCTGCGACCATCAGCAGGGATTTACCAAAACCGAGAATTTTTTGTGATAGATCCGGAAAAACTGGTAAAAATAAAAGCGACATCTGTTAGCAAATAACAATACTAACATAGGTAACACATGTCATGTCTGCTTTTTCCGACCGTGCCAAAATTATTAGTTTTTTCAACATCTTTTTATAAATTTTGAAATATAAAGCAAACACAGATCTGACACAGAGTAATGCAAAATATAAATACGAATCAACCAAACAAACCTCTTTCATACATCCTCAGTGCCTCTGCACTATAAGGTCCCAGTAGCCTGTTGACCACAAACCCGGGGGTGTCTTTACAAGTGATGCAGGTCTTGCCGATAGACTTGCCCCACTCCATCATGGCCTTGTACGTCTCTTCTGATATATGGTCTCCTTTGATAACCTCCAGAAGACGCATTACCGGTACTGGGTTGAAGAAGTGAAGGCCGCCATATCTTAAACGTTAAGAAACGGGTGTAAATCATGACCATTGCCATAATTACGATGCTATCTCTTTCAAATGATTTGATTCAAATGCTTTGAAAAGATAATTCGCTTTTTTTAACTATGGGAAGGGCTAACTCTTGACCTCAATCTTGACCAAGGTCAGTTGAGGTCGACGATGGAGCGAGTTAACCCAGAACATGCCAGTAAGGCACTTGGCGTCGGACCTCGGTAGGAACCTGGTTCGCCGTGTGGTTCGCGACCACCTGGTCACGAACCAGACGGCCCTTTACATAGCTTACCACACCGCATGAGACACTAGGACGCCACCTCAGATTCAGAACAAATTGAGGTGTCATTGCCTAGGATGGTTTGATAGGAAGCAGAGCAGCATTGTGTTTCCTTAGTCGCCTCTTACGACGCCCACGGAAAGAGATGGGGTGGTGTTATTTTCAATCGATCACCACACGACCATACGCATAAATGCAGTAAAATATTTGGTAGTAAAATACTAAAAAGAGTCTTTGTTGTCGGTCTTCACTTAATGAGGAAGAAGAAGAAAAACACTATTAAATTGACACAATCTAAAAAAGACATGATGCTAAACAAATACATAATGCGTGTGGGTTGGTGGTAATACCAGCCACAAAAGCTCCAGCTATCACTTGGAATTCAGAGTCGTTTTTAATGAAATTATTATTTTGTCACACAAGTTTATTCTGTACTTATGAGATGCTCAACTGCTCACCTGTCTTTCCTTTTGATACCAGCTCCAATTTCATTGATTGAGATCGATGAAGTGTTTGTAGCCAGTATGGTGTGTTGTGGAGCCAACTGGAATTTAAATAAATTGTGACAAGTTAACAGAGACGCCTCTAATAAATCTTCTATGTGTTTCTAGATATTATCCTAGCAACCAAAGTGTGAGTGTGTCTATATAAATTATGCGTATCATATATGAGTAAGTATGAAAGTTTGAGAGTTTGTCTTCTACATTGCAGTATATTTGCCCTTTTTTTTATTAACAAAAATCTACAGCAATACAGTAGTGTTTTTGAAACGCTTACCCGCGTGAGGGATTTCACAAATAATTTTTAAGGAAAGAAAATGTTAAAGGCGAATGGGACTTAAACCCACGGCCAGATTAGATTTCTTGATGCTGCTCTGACCAACTAAGCTATCGTGCCTTCAAGTCAAGCGGCGAAATTTTCCATTCCCTTACTTTCAGGGCATTTACTCTGTAAGTCTACACCAATATTTATCGCTACCTCTCACTGTCATCTGTATAGCGTACGAGAGAGATGTACTGACATCCGACGCTCCGAAATATCGGTCGTAAGGTAAGCTTTATTTACATAGATAGCAGATACCTTGGCTTATTATTTTTTTAAATGACTTCACTGTTGGCCGCTGATGACCTTGACAGCTTCACCGAGCAAGTGGCGAGCGCAGATGGTAACAGGCCTAAGGGCGCCCCCTGTGGGGCTCGAACCTCGGCCTAGGGCGTTACTGGGAGAGGTGAGTCGGACATACAGTTATAGGTAATGGGTTTGCTCTTAACCACAATCTAGCCCAAGGGCAGAGATGTGCTCGATGATGTAGCAAGTTCACCCAGAATATGCCTATTCACTTGAATTTTAAAGAGTTTTGGATTATATGAGCCCGGAAATACAGACTCAGGCAGAGAATTTCATTCCTGAGTGATATGCAATTTAAAAGATGAAGAAAAGCGCTCAGTACGGATCTGAGTAATCTTGACAAGGTAAGGATGGTAGAGGGGTGCTATGGATGCAGGTGTGGATGGTATAAAATATTAAGTTGAGTATTTATCTAATCTCATTTCTAATCTAATCATACTTTGCTTTTAGTTTCCTCACTCACCTGATCTAGTTTATTGAACAGCTGCTGTTTAACATCAAGTTTCTCAACAATAGCCTCCACGATCAAGTCTGAATTAACTCCATCCTCCACTTTAGTCGACACCTTGATTCTACTAAACGAATCATTGACGAAGCTCTCGACCTTGCCCGTGTCATCTTTATGGACCTTCTTTGCCACACGGGTGAGGTTGTTTTGAATAGATTTTTGAGCCTTATCCAGTTGTGTTTGTTGAACGTCGATTAGAGTCACGTTCTGACCGGCCTGTGCTGCTACCTTTAAGTTCAAGATTGCGATGAAATATTATGGTGAAAGTTGATCGGTTTCTTTGTTTTTTTTTGTTAATCTAGTTTTTGCTGAGGCTTCGACCATATCAGGATGGTCATGCCAGCCTCAAGGATTTTGAAATAAAAAGATTACGACTCTTTGCATGTACTGAATCAGGAAATCTGTTTCTTTATTCCAAAGACAGAGTTTTCAAAGGTAATGATGAAAGATAATGGGTTATAATCAGAAAACAGTTTTTCTTTATTATTTGATAACAGTTTAAAAACACCAAATAAAATGTAACCAAGTAAGAAAGAAATTAAAAAGTTGAACGGTTAATTTGTAATAATGATGATCAACTGGCCATCAAGCCAGATATTCAACACTAAAATTAAAAAGTATTCAATTACCTACATTAAACATCGCTATCAGAATAAAAGATATTGCATATTATCTGTTGCTGTATTACATAATTTATTTCTCTCATAAAACATAATATTATACCTATTTATTATACATACACATGAAAGCACTTCACACTAAACAAGTCTACCTAAACTTCTCTTTTACATTGTATGTAATCATGTTTTTCACAGTGCTACTATCTGTTTTTTGTACAAACACATCATAAAGAAAGATAAATATTTGAAAAGCTAGTGCCTTATCACTTATCATTTTCAACATTATCTCTAATTTTTAAGAGAGATGATTTCGTACCAAATCCATTGTCCTTACCTGCCCATGTCTAGTTGTAAAATTTATGACTTCTAGTATATCATTTTGTGGCGATAGTCATATAATAAAATCCTTTTTCCTTAAATTTTAAATTATTTCTGTACTTATTTAATACTAGCTTTCCGCCCACATGGACTTTAGGTTATATCGCGCCCGGCTGTGGGATAAAATGTAGCCTAGTCGTTTCTCATGCATTTTATGCATGAAGTGAAATAATGTTTATATTGTATTTAAAAAAAAAATGAATAAGTGTTATGTTATAGTGAATTGTAGCATGAAAAAATTTATTTGGAAATAAAGACTATTGCAATTTGAATTTGAATTTCCTTTCTCAAGGTCTTAATCTATCTCTGTACCAAATTTGATCAAAATCGGTTCAGCTGTGAAAGCGTGACAGACAGACAGACAGAGTTACTTTCACATTTATAATATTCAAGTAGGGATTTGATTCACATTAAACAAGTCATACAACAGAGATAGCATTAGTTGATGGCATAAACTTTATGCGTTAATTAAAGTCATATGGTTCATTGCACTTATGATAACTGCAAATAACACATAACTGTGCATGTGTTGTAACATTTAAGACAAATTTAAAACAGCTTACCTGAGCGATTCCTGAGCCCATAAGACCGCCGCCGATCACGGTGACCGTCTTAATAGCATTTTGTACGGCGGAACAAGAAAAGTTCCTGGTTGAACCTATTAACTTGTTCATTTTGCACGATTTCACTGAGGGAAAGCCGGCGGCAGAATGAAACAACGCGGCAGGCGCCTCCCACCGGTCCGGACGTTGGACTCACCGGCACAAACACATTCACAGAAGGGCGAAGGCCGAAACATGATAAAACGATAATACTAACTATTTTAATTATGTTTAGATAAAACTACCTACTCACCTGTCGTAAAAGGATTTGGAGCACGTTGATACGATTACACAGCACATTTTGAACACAAAAAAGATAGATAAGTAAGGAAATATATGGAAAATAAACCAGATTTTTGAGGGAAAGCTGTTTCACTTGAACTTTTTACGTTACGTTTTATAAATACAGGCTGATTTTATAAATAAAAATCATGCGATTTTCAGCAGAAAAAAATTGAAATGTAATAAAAAAAAATAACAGCTGTTTTGTAGCAAGTCTTATTTAAAATTGTATTTATTAGATTTTCGGAATTTGTCAAGAATTTTTATAAAATAACTTTAACTTATGATGAAAAAGATGCAGCGTAGACCGAAACGTAATTCTGAAAATTGGCAGATACATTCTAAATATACTACCACATCGGTTTTTCATCGTTTTTCAATCGGAAAGAACGCATAAAAGAAAGTAATTTTACTTTTCCATTGTTTAATTTAGTTATTATTTTAATTAATACACTTTTTCATAGCTATGATAAATACATATAAAACTGTTCATCACAAAAAAAAAGTGAATTGAAATGTCAAGTGTAACCAAAGCTTTTGGACGCATCGCCACACTTATTCTGCAGTGGTACTAACTTTTAACTCACTCGTATTTCATTTTCACGCAATTTCTAATAAGGAAGGAACAGTAGAGACAATAATAATATTAAAAAAAAAACTAGTTTCGATGAATTTTTACAGTACCACTTTAAAGGTAGATTCGGTGGACAGTGAACTTTGTAGTTTCTTTAATTATCCAATTTATCTGAAACACTTGACGATAACTTGCTAAGTATTACAACGTGGAACAAGCTAGTCAGTAATAGTGTACATATATTACAAAAATGAGTCAATTCAGGGTAATAGCGAGAAACTTTTCAAGTTCGTCTGTAGTTCAAAGTGCGATAAAAAATGTAACTGTTATCGGAGGCGGGCTTATGGGCTCTGGAATTGCTCAGGTATGTTATTTTCTTGTTACTTATACTCTGATAATTATACATTTCTAGTAAAAACGTATAAATAAAGTACCTACCCTCTTAAAAAGTTAATTGTTCTTGACTCATTAGGTCCTAAAAAAAATGTCACTTTTCTTTAGGTTGCCGCTCAAGCCGGTCAAAATGTGACCCTAGTAGACGTCAGTTCTGATGTGCTCGCCAAAGCTCAGAAATCAATTGGCAACAACTTAGGCCGAGTCGCCAAGAAGGTGTACAAAGACAATCCTCAACAAGGAGAAAAGTTTGTTTCTGAATCCCTGGCCAGGATCAAGACGTCTACGGACCCTGTGGAAGCCGCCAAGACTTCAGATTTGGTTGTTGAAGCCATTGTCGAGAACTTAGATGTGAAACATAAGCTTTTCACACAGTTGGACAAGGTATTGTGAAGTGTTTTTTTTTTTAAACACTATTATTGTATATTCTTACTAAAACTAAAGGGTGGGCATTAGAAATTCGGATCCTGAATTTGGGGTTAAAAAGTGGTTGGGGGGCAGGGGGGAGGGAGGGGGAACCCCCAGCTGACACCCCCCCCGCGGAGATTATATTTTTTTTTTTATGAATTTTTAAAAATTTAGGTGGGCATTAGAGATTCGGATGCATTTGAAATTCGGATCCCGAATTAGGGGTTGGTTGGGGGGGAGGGGGGAGGGGAGGGAGAGCCCCGCCTGCCACTCCCCCCCCCCCGCGGAGATTATATCGGGGCAGAAACTGTAGGTTAGGTTTGTTAGTAGCCTAGCCTAACCAACCCATTAAGGGTTGGTTAGGTTAGGTTAGGTTAGAACTGCGACCCCCAACGCACGAGCCGAGCGAGCGAAGCGAGCGTGCCGCGGCAGCGGCCGGCGAAGTGCCAGAAAAGACTTTGGTTGCGTTAAACGGTAAGCACAACAACAACATAACCTCAATTTTTAAAAATTCATTAAAAAAAAATAAGTATCTCCGCGGGGGGGGGAGTGGCAGGGGGGTGTTCCCCCCCTCCCCCCACCCCCAATCCCTAATTCGGGATCCGAATTTCAAATGCATCCGAATTTCTAATGCCCAACTCAATTTTTAAAAATTCATAAAAAAAAAATAAGAATCTCCGCGGGGGGGGAGTGGCAGGGGGGGGTTCCCCCCCATTCCACCTGCCCCACAACCACTTTTTAACCCCAAATTCAGGATCCGAATTTCTAATGCAATCCCAAACTAAATTGTACTATGCACCCTTTGCAGTATTATTTTAAAATTGTATTATTATTCTCATGTGTATAGTGTACAGTCAGAATAAAAATACTTTCTCACTTTTACTTACTTAACATACAGGGTGTCCCGGGAAACATGTACCAGCGAAGGTCTTTTCTGTGGTTTGGGGACACCAATACCTATCGATTGGACCCCCATGTAAATTCCGCGATTTTTTGTAGTTTAGAAGTTATAATAACACTTCTAGTTAATTTTTCGACATTTATCAGTTTTATCATTATCACCCAGCATCGATTTTTATTTCTTTTCTCTTTATGTTTAAGATTATTTAAAAAAATTCATTATGGTTAATAATACCATTTAAAAAAATATATTAGACAAGCTAAAATACTATGGGATTGACGGAAAACCACATGAACTATTCAAGTCTTTCCTATCAGCAAGAAAGCAAACTGTAGAAGTGTCAGCAAATGGACAAAAACTCCGATCTCAGGCAAGTCCCGTTACAATCGGAATTCCTCAAGGATCAGCACTGGGGAATACCATGTTTTTGACATTCATTAATGATCTTCCATCCTCTATTGCTGATGGATTGACTATTCTGTTCGCTGATGATACAACTGTCATAATCTGCGACCAAACGGATGACGCACTGAACACTAAGGTCAATAACACCTGCAGACAACTGAAAAAATGGTTTACATCAAATGGACTGTTGCTAAATGAATCAAAATCGCACATGATGGTGTTTACAGGAACGACAGTCCCAAAACCAGCAAATGTAATACCTACCATTCCAGTGTGTGACAGCTGCAAATTCCTTGGTTTTACAATTGACTCGCATTTAGATTGGAAATCACACATTAATTCCCTCTGTGCAAGACTTAGTAGTGCGACTTTGCACTATGAAAACTTAAGCCTCTTGTTACAGCAACAATGTTAAGACAAAGTTACTTTGCGTATATCCACTCTCTTATCTCTTATGGTTTATTTCTTTGGGGAGACTCCACTGACTATAACCGAGTCTTTGTTCTTCAAAAAAGAGCAATAAGGATTTTGGAGAACAAAAAGCCAAGAGAGTCGTGTAGATCGTCTTTTCAGAAGTATGGTGTTATGACCTTACAGTTGTTGTATGTGTTTGAAATTATAATGTTCGTTAGGCGAAACATCTCTTCATTCGATCATCTGGAACACAGTAGAATGAAACTTAGAAACACTGGCCGATTAGCGCGTGTACCACGCCGCACTAAAATGGCTACAAAAAACCCGCGTGTGATTGGGCAGACTTATTATGAACACCTACTCGCTGACTTGAGAAATCAAAGAAATGACGAAACATTTACTTGACAACTGAGAAACTTTTTATTGGAAAATGAATTCTATTCAATTAAAGAATATTTGGACATCAAATTTTGACTTATTTTTTATTTTATTTTTGACATTTTTGATAGTATACTTTCTTATTTATTTTCTTATTTTTATTTGACATTGTTTAAATTATTAATTGTAATTTTAATAATTTATATTTTTGACGATCATATTATGGTCTGAAATGACTAACATATTTTATTATAAACTTGACATTTGTAGCTATATTATGAGATAAATAAATCTAATCTAATCTAATTGGATGTAGGGGGCCATACTCTTGCATTTTCTTTCAGTCTTCGATGGTTCCTAGCCCCACAAGGGATATAGCATGATGATTGAGTAATCGTTATAACTTGTCTAAGGTTCATTTACAAGCGTGTAAACAACTTTTTGGGCATGTGTGGTATTTTCAAAAAACAATACGTTCTATGGAATTACTATTAGGAAACTGCCTTCGATGGTTCCTGCTTAACATTAAACGCGAATTACTCATAAAAAAGCCCTATTAAGTGCTATTTTTTTGTATGTTTCCTAAGGCTGAACATCTTTCGAAGTTTTTAAAAGGTGTTTGAAACCTGTAGGTCCATCTCAATCATTTTTTTACTAACTTGAAGTTTTGAAAAGATTTCCCTGAAGTGCCAATTTTAACTTTTAAGTTAAATTTAAATTATGTTCCATAATGATGAGGGACATCCAATTTTTTTTATGGTAGCTGATATTTCCCTTCTTATCTACCATAAAGAATTTTTTAAATATTCTTAAATATAAAGAGAAAAAAAAATATAAATCAATGCTGGGTGATAAATTTCGAAAAAATCATTAAATGTGTAATAACTTCTAAACTACAAAAAACCGCGGAATATACATGGGGGTCCAATCGATAGGTATTGGTGTCCCCAGACCACCGACCTTCGCTGGTACAGGTTTCCTGGGACACCCTGTATGTATATCACAGAAAGCATTCAGTTGCTGGTTGGTTACAACCTAATCCCAACTTTACCTTGAATGTGACTACATACGAGTCACATTAAACACACATTCGAGCCTTTTTAAGTTCAATCTTTTAAACCTAGTTTTTTTTTAAAGATACTTATTTGCAAATTTTTCTTTTTAAGATACTTAGTTGCTTTTTTGCAGTAAATGATGATGTTTATTTCAGACAGTGTCTCTAATTTCTAAATTTAGTTTTAACTTTTATTTCATTTGTTTATTTGTGAATATAATTCCGAAGCACTAAAAATATGACATAGGTACATAATTACATAACATTAAGACTTTAATTATATTTCACATGTTTCTTGTATTTTTCAGGCAGCTCCTGCGCACACTATTCTAGCTTCCAATACATCATCCCTCTCCATAAATGAGATATCCTCTGTGGTCAAGAGGAAAGACAAGTAAGTTGTTATTATTGATTTCTGTAGTTCTATGGTGGTATTTTAGTAGTAAAATACACATCTGTAGGCAGAGTAGAGCCCCAAGTGATTCTAGAATCACCTGTTACCAATGGCTACCAATACAAAAAAATTATGTCATACTTAAAAATATATTTTTTTATTTACTAAGTTTACAGTTAGCTAAGATTTTTTTTTGCAAGCCTGTTAGGTCCCACTACTGAGCGAAGGCCTGGGGAGGCCTAAAAAAAAGCAGGGGTGCTTTACCCCATTTATCGCGGAGTTTAATAGGGATGTTGACAGTGTTTGATCTTATGAATTATTGTAGTAAACAAAAAATAATGCTATCTATCTATCTATGGAGGGGACGCCCGTCAGGCACAGGCGGGTGATCAGTCCACTTAAAAATAATGCTAGAAATATATTAATATCCGAAAACAGCATTCAAATTTGTTTGTAAATGAACAAGTTATTAGCTTTATATTATCGTTAGGACTAGCTGCCTCGTTTTGTGGGGAGAGCTAGCTGTCTCGTTTTTACCTACACAAACAAATAGCAGTGACGTCACATGCCTGTAAGTGCATCTCTTTCGTTGTTTGACAGTTTCCCCCGCTATTGAAAAATAGTTTGTAACTTTTTTATTTCTCAAAAGTTTTCAAAAATCATTTCGGTTTTGGATTCAGTTCCTTTTTAAGATAAACAATAAAAAAAATTAGTCAACATCCCTATCCAAAGATCATAATCAACATAAAACATTTTTTTTTTAATGTCAACTGTAGTTGAACCTCATCCATAATTTAATCTGGGGGCACGGCAGTGCCCCCACCAAGTCGAGCAAAAAAGCGTCACGGCCGTACCATCCTTTTCTCGAAGCAATTCAGACCATTTTCGACCCCCTGTAACTTCGTTGTGGATAAAACTAGAAGACTGAAATTTCAGTAACCATGCAGGCATTGTAAAGACACGGTATATTTCAAATTTCATTCAATTTGAACCAGTATTTTAAGAATTATAATGGGTCAAATTTCTTAATTTTGTCACTCACTGACTCACCGATCATCAAAATTCTAAGGCACTTCTAGCAGACCTAGAAGCTTCAAATTTGGAATATAAGTAGTGTTTGGTGTATGAATCAAGGAAAAACTAAAAAAATCTAGAAAAGACCGCAAAGAAAATTAAGCCCATACAGCCAAGTCTTCAGTTAAATTTTTCAATATTGGCTTTATTCGTAACGATGTTTTACGGCAGTTATTATTATTGCGTGCGAAGCCGCGGGTTTAAGCTAGTCCCATATAAATATAGGCGCATGGTAGTGCCCCTGCCAAATCGAGCAAAAAATGGGTATTCCCGTCATGAAAACACGTGTAAATTAAATTATTTAATGCAAAAAACTTACCTACGTGCGTATTCGTACTTATTACGAGTGCGTAAGGTTGTAAATTAATTATTATACCACGCGCTGCGATGCTAGCGAGTGAGCGCGGGCCGTTACTACGCGCTGCGTTGTGCTAGCGCGAGGGCGCGGGGCGGGGACAGTGGCGGGGCGCGCAGAAAGGTGAATGTCGCCGAGCGAGCAGCAGCCGCGCTCATACGCGCGAGCGACCCAATGCCGTCGGATGTGCCCAGAATTCTTACCTATAAGTTTGCGATTTTCATTGATAATTTAGATTGCTATATAATTTTGACGACTAAAGGCTACTCTCATTGGTTTACTGATATTATTTGCTTACAATTTGGACGTTGTTCGGATAAATAATTTAAATTAAATTTAAATCAAATTATAAATGAAAAAGGAAAAAAGAAGAACTGTCTACAAAATACAAAAAGAAATGAGATCCCATCAAAAACAATACTTGTCAAAAAAACCAAGTCTCGCAACTCAGTTGTTCTGCGGTAAAAAGTTTTGAGATCCATGTAATATCAAGTCGGTTATTAATTTATTCAGTCTCTACTTAAGCGACTTTCTGTCTTAATACGTCCAGTCTCTAAGACCACGATCGTGGTCCATAACAATTGAAAATCAATTGTGTCTGTAATCTCCGTACTCGAAGCATTAAGTTGTTACGTAATAATTAACAGCATCTTATGGTGACGCATATCAATATTAAAATTCTTTAATGTTTTATATAAATATATTGAGACTTGGCCATCGCCTGAAAACACGTGTAAATTCAATCGCCTGAAAACACATGTAAATTCAATTATTTAGTGCGATGGCCAAGTCTCGATATATTTAAATAAAACATTAAAGAATTTTAATATTGATATGCGTCACTATAAGATGCTGTTAATTATTACGTAACAACTTAATGCTTCGAGTACGGAGATTACAGACACAATTGATTTTCAATTGTTATGGACCACGATCGTGGTCTTAGAGACTGGACGTATTAAGACAGAAAGTCGCTTAAGTAGAGACTGAATAAATTAATAACCGACTTGATATTACATGGATCTCAAAACTTTTTACCGCAGAACAACTGAGTTGCGAGACTTGGTTTTTTTGACAAGTATTGTTTTTGATGGGATTAATTTTTTTCAGATTCGGAGGCCTGCACTTCTTCAACCCGGTGCCAGTGATGAAGCTGCTGGAGGTGGTCCGCGGGGCCGACACCTCTGAAGACACCTACAAGAGCATGATGGAGTGGGGCAAGGCAGTCGGCAAGACCTGCATCACCTGTAAAGATACCCCCGGGTTCGTCGTCAACAGACTCCTGGTGCCGTACATCGCTGAGGCCATCCGGTTGTACGAAAGAGGTTTGTATTATAAGAACTACAGGCAGATTAAGCCTGGTGTGTTTTTAACCTGGTTTGTTTGTATCTTTTACCTCTTCCAAACACATGGTGAAATCATATACAGGGCTTTAGGTATCTCTCTTTCAACCTCTCTGGTGGTTAATCCGTCCATGAAACTGAACAACTTCCCCAAGGAACATAGGTCAAAATACGAAAAAAAAATTTTGAGTTCCCATACAAACTTCATCAGCATATAGCGCATTTTGTATGGGAGATCAAAATTTTTTTTTCGTATTTTGACCTATGTTCCTTGGAAAAGTTGTTCAGTTTCATGGACGGATTAACCACCCGTGAGGTTGAAAGAGAGATACCTAAAGCCCTGTATAAATTGTATTTTTTATTTTTTCTATGTAACCGCCATTGTGTCTTACCCCTTTATCCTGCCAATATAATCTACCAGCTTTCCGCCCGAGTGGACTACAGGTTAAATCATGTTTTTTGTGGGATAAAATGTAGCCTATGTCCTTTCCCAAGGTCTAATCTATATATGTGCCAAATTACATCAAAATCGGTTCTGTAGTTTAGGCGTGAAAGCGTAACTGACAGAGTAACTTTCGTATTTATATTATTAGTTGATTTTGAGCCGCAACCTCCCAGGGCCCATATTTTTGAAACGATAGAATTCCAATTCGCATGAGATTCTCATACAAATTTTGTCAATTCGTATGCGAATTGGAATTCTATTGTTTCAAAAATCAGGCCCCAGGAGCTATCGAACGCGCCATTCTTTTACTTAAATATTTTATCATAAATTTTTGGGTATGAGTTTATGGTTCAAATTGTTAGTAACTCTTACGAGTAATCATCGCCTTTCCCAAACTGTACGTCGCAGCGTCCTGGAGACATATTTTTGAAACGATAGAATTCCAATTCGCATACGAATTGACAAGATTCGCATGAGAATCTCATACACACACATACAAATCTTGTCAATTCGTATGCGAATTGGAATTCTATTGTTTCAAAAATACGTCTTCTGGCCTAGCGTCTCTGTTCTCCAGTGCTAATCTTGACTAAATATGAAAAAAGCAGGGGCGGCGAATTACTGGTCGGCGGGCTGTGTAAACCTACACCACTGGTCTCTAATTATAAATTCTTGATACTAGGTAACAATGGCCATGACTGAAAAGGGTCGAATTATTTTATTTCTTTGACTTAAAGACACTTATTACTACCAACAGGAGATGCATCAGCCAAAGACATCGACATCGCGATGAAACTAGGCGCGGGCTACCCGATGGGCCCCCTCGAGCTGGCCGACTACGTGGGCCTCGACACCAACAAGTTCATCCTCGACGGATGGCACAAGAAGTACCCCGAACAACCCCTCTTCAACCCCATACCCCTTCTCAACAAACTGGTAGCTGAAGGAAAACTTGGTGTTAAGACCGGAGAAGGTTTCTACAAATATGAAAAGAAGTAAATTTAAAAATAAAAAAAATCATGTTTAGTTTGTAAGTGAAACATTGTTTTTTGAGAGTTATATTACTTTTATTATACATTTTGATAAAATCTATTTACAATGTAAGTATTTAATCATTAGAGAAATAAATAAATTATGTTTATAAAACTACTCTTTAATATCATTACCAACTGGGCTATCAAGGCATTTCTTCTTATTTTTGGGCACTGGGTATTAGGCTCCCGGATATATGGGCGAAACTTAAGCACCGCGCCTGGTAAGGGGTGATTGGCGATACATTCATAGGCGTGTTAAGGGGGAGGGTCCGGGTGGGCAGTCAGTTTTGTGCTAACTTGAGGGCTATTCTGTGAACAATAAATAAAATCAACTAAAAAGAAACAAAATACAATACAAAACTACATATGTACACACGGCAGCCACTTCAGGCTACACATGTTGACCTTGACGTCGCCTTTATCTCGCTTGCAATAGCGGCGGCGTTCGTAGTGCAAGTGGATAACTTGACGTGCTGCTGTATATAAAAAAATAACCAAAGAACTAAATTTGACATTATAATTATGCTTAGTTTATATTTTAAAGAATATACAGGGTGTTTGGTAGAGCGTTGTCAAAACGAAGCGGGTTAAGGAGATCATTTGCTACCTACTTCAGGTACCTACATTAACCCTCATTTTGTGCTAAGGCTATTGTAGCACGAAATTTTATTTTTCAAAAAAACCGAAATCAATTCTTTAAACTTTAATTTTTTTTAAATGTGTTTACGAACATACTTTCTTACTTTCATTCCTTTTTTTTATCTTACCCAACTTTTCGTCGTAATAGTTTTTCCACACCTTAACGAATATTTTTCATTATACTGCTGCGTAGTGTACTAAGTAATATTATAAACGCAAAAGTTTGTATGTTTGTTAATCTTTCACGATCAAACTGCTGGACGAATTTTGATAAAGTATGGAGGTAGCTAACACCCTGACACATAGGCTAAATAGTTTTCCCAAATTCCCACGGGAACGAAGTCCTGCGCAGAAAGCTAGTTTAGTATATTTTTGTAGTAAAATGTTTTTTTTTAATATTTGTAATAAATATAAAAAACTATAAACTGATAAAACAATAATTTGCAAAAGTTTTCTTTCGTATGTAGTTGCAAAAGAAAAACAAACAATTATGGCTGAATGCATTCAATAAGAAAAAATTCTGCAAAATTAAAAATCTATAACAGCCCTTCCAAACTTACCGAATATTGACACTTCTCAATTTGGTAGAATTGCTTTAAAGGCCAAACTTTTTTCTCCATACAGTCAGTTCGTTAATTTTTGGTGAAACAGCAAATCAGAGCGGCCCCCATTACAACACAAAACCTCAACCAAAAAGTCATTTCAAACAATTTCTTTTAACGAATTTATCCGTGCTCCTACTGGTACTGCCTCTTAAACCCATTAATTAGCACGTTAATTAAAATGTAGCCAACATTTTAACGTGTTAACTTAGTAATCCACCATCTTCTTGAGTTTTGGTTTTTTCTTTTTTATTGAATTGCACAAATGTATAAAATAATTTAAAACACTAATTTTTGCAACTAGTGCATCTGCTTCAACGTCCAATTTGTTTAGTTCCAACCGCCATTTGAGTTAACACATTAATTTAAACCTAATGTAGCCAACACACATTTTGATGCCTTAATCCAGGGGTTCCCTAACTTATTTGAGACGAGCCCCCTTTCGACCATAAAAAAAATTCCGCGCCCCCCATGCTCCAGTCCAGATTATTAGGTCCGAATAAAAAAACATTTAATAACAAAATAATTATTTTTATTACTAACATCAGAAATCATACATAAGGTTTTTGGTAAGTAGAACCTACTTATTGGGGATGTAATGGATGAGCTTAACCATAGAAATCGCACAACACAACGTAAATCACTACCAATGTCAAATTTATTTATATACTTGGTTTTTATTGCAACTACAGCAGAAAATCCCCTTTCGCACTTTACTTGAGAAGGGTAAATAGGTACCATTGAAGTGCTATTTTGGGGTAAATTAAGAAATATTTGACCAAAAACAATAATTGACCCATTTTTTCAAAATCGTATTTAGCAGAAAAACTATTTTTAATGTCCAAGACTTCCTTTCTTGTTTATCTCTAATAAGATTTTTAGCATTCGCCCACTGAAGAAATAATATGTTCTTGACAGGCGTCAATCTCAGATAATTTCTGTGCCTTTTAATCGAAAATTACTTTTAATTATTGGTCGTATCAGCAGACTGGAATGCATTCTCTCAGCAGTCGTAGGATTTTTATACCTAACTACACAGGTGGCCCACGCCCCCCTTTAGAGGTCTCTGCGCCCCCCACTTTGGGAAACCCTGCCTTAATCAGTGCGTAGTATAGGCATTAGCAGTACCTTACGAGTTACGCTAATTCACGTCATCTAGCGGAGAGTGGCGGCACGGCTCTTACTAGTTCAATATTAGAAGTTTGAATGGCGCTGGCAAATAAATGTAGATGGCGTGATTTAAGAAAACGTTTATTCTGATTCTGTGGTGTTCGTTTTGTACATTATAATATTTATTTTTTGTATTTTTTCTTATTGTTAAGTAAGAATTTATTTCTTACTAATAGCAGTGCAAAGCACCTCTGCTGGATACTTGCTTGATGCACAAGTCATCAACTACTCTTCAGTTGAGTTGGCTCCTGATTTAAGTACAGTACATAAAATAAACTTCAAAATATTATTTTTACGTTTGACTAAATCCATATTTTGCCTACCTACCGTTTTTATTTTCCAAAAATTTTTACCAACTTCAAAAAAGGAAGAGGTTCTATGTTCGACTGTATTAGTTTTTTTTTTATGTATGGACTGATTTTCAAATTTCTTTTTTGTTCGAAAGAGTATACTCCAGAGGTGGTCCCATATAAATTTTATCGAAAATGATTCAGCGCTTTTGAAAAAATCAACTAAAACAAAAAAATTACTACAAACCAGAACATCATCTAAATAAATGAGTGACATTTTCGTTTGTGGTTATCTGCTAATAGGCATTGTAGTCTGCAAAAAATACTAGTTATGCATCTACTTTGTGCGAACTGTTTTTGGGATTGAAGTTGGTGACTCATACGTTTTTAACATGGAAAATTATAAATTACATTATGAAAAAAACAACAGGTGATAAAAAGAAACCATATATTAAATTAAACTAAAAAATTGACCTAATTCCTAATTCTTATACTATTTACATATCATAGTCATCGTCCTCTCTCTTCCGTTTCATGCCACCTTGCTCGTCCACCTCCATTTTCACTTGAGAGGACGGACCAGCTGTCACACGGACTGCTGGTTTTACTACCTGAAAAAAAAGAAATGGTTTATAAAAACAAAACAAAGCTTTTTATACTTTTACTGGAAAATATAATGTAAAAAAAATATAAATGTAAGAGTATCTCACTGCTGGTAAAGTGCTAGTCATTCAATAGGTTTTAAAATAAAAATGGTAAATTTTTATATAAGGTAGAATTTATAAAGGAAAGAAAACCTATGACATCATTTGTGAACAAAATAGTTTGACAGTAAGGGGTACACAAAAGAGTAGGATAAAATAATGTTAAATTTTATTATTAAAAGAAACCTCGACTTTTTGAATACCCCCCTCTTTTTTCTTTATCTTAACATGTATTCTTACATTATCAATTACCCCACCCTGTCTCTGTGACTGTGACGTAATATATGGATGGTTACCAATCTGTTTTACACCATTAGAGATCTATTATTAAGATGGAAGAAAAAACACAAAATTAAACAATTATTGAAATAAGAATTACTATAAATACTTACTTTACTTCCAGCACTAAATTTAAGCACTGGTGTAGGTGCCTTTGGAGTGCTAGGTTTAGACGTGACTGACCCAGATGGCCGTTTCACCACAACATTAGTTTGGCCTAAGGGCTTCGGTGTGGTTACAGTTTTGATGGTTGGTGGTGCAGTTACTGATGTTTTTGATAAGATTTTCTTTGTTGCTGGTTTAAGACGATAGTTGCAAGCCGATAGGCAATAACTGAAAATTAAGATTGAAAAAATCTATAGTAACATGTTTATTTATAATCGTTATATACAATAACAAAAATGTATATAATTTGGAGAGCATCACAGAAATGTATGGAAAAAAATTCTACATGAAAGAAGATATTTTATTTTGTTATCAGCCCATATGCGGACCCTCCGAGGGGCACGGACCTCCCTTCGAAACACGAAGGAGAGTGTGGGTAAACTTTACTATCAACTTACCGATCAGGAGGTAACCGCAATCCGCAATGTGGCTTTATCAACGGTAATGGATTCACATTCTTAGTCCTGGCAATTTCTAAGAGCACCTCCCTCGGCGGGGGACTCGTGAAGGATTTATCCAACTGCATCTGAACCGCTATCCGAACATCTTCCAAGTCGATTGACTTTTTCTTAGCATGGTTCGCGAACACTCGCGCGTCGTCAAGTATAGATGCTACGTAACGATAAGTGAACTCTAAGAGCTGGTTTACGACCCGAGGCTCGTAGTCTGCGATGCCTACCTCTTTCATTATTGACATAATTACTTGAGCATCTTTTGGAAGGTGTTTTGTTTGGGTCAACGATTTCGATTTGTCTTTCTCCGACATTTCTGACTCTTAATATCTCTAACTGGAGAAATATCTTTACTTAGAATGTATCGGCAGTATTGCGCACTATTTTTAAGTCTTATTTCAACTATAAAACTTCGGAAAATTAAAAATTTCACATAAATTAACCCTTACACTCGGAAAGCGGGCACTTGTGCCCATAGACATTTTTTTTTTTTTTTTTTTTTAATTTATCCCTTTCGGGAAAGGCAAAGGAAACTATGTCCATACAGCCATGTCTTCAGTGAAAAATCTTCTTTCTTCAACTTAACCTAAGCCCTAAGCTTCTCATGTTCTGCGTAAAACCGGATAGCGTCTGTTTTACGAAAACTGGCGGCGAGAAGCACAACCGCGAGGATCTTTGTCAGTACCAAACGGAGCAGAAACACTGTTATCACTTGAATTTTTCATCACTACACGAATTTTAGTCAATTTACTGCATAATACACTATCACTATTACACATTAAACAACTTTTTCACGCAGAAAACGAAAATTCAATTGACAAAGCAACCGCTCACGCCGAGTTCCCGCCAAAGACCTCGTGCCCATAGACATACAACTACCCGAATAATGCTTGTGCCCCTAATAAAACGCACTACCGTAAGCTCAGGAACCGGGCACATGTGCCCACTATACGGCCACGTTCAAAAGTAGACATTTACAGTGCTTATCTCTATCTTTCGTGTTGTAACTTGTGAGAAAAAACGAGATAAATATACCCTCCTTCATTTGGTAGCATAATAATACGAGTCACTCTTGACAGATAAACAGAAAATCATTCGTAAAATGCGGCTAACTTCATGCGCAAGACGAACTAAAGTGCAGTGATTGTTTTGGTTTATTTTCATAGAAATAAGAATTATTGGATAAATAGCAATAGAAATGTGACTGTGCGAATATTAACCGGTTGTTTTTATTGTTTTGAAGTTATTTCCGCTTCCATTTTGATATAAAAAAAATTGACAAAGTCAGGTTATAACATTTCGGCAATGTTTTGCAATTTTCATTATTTTGAGTATTTTCGTCGTATATATTATAAAAAACCCACTTGATTCTTAAAAATAAATATATTTATAAGAAATCTGTATAGTTTTACTTATAAAAAACGCATTGATTAAATTATTACAAGAAAAAGTTTTTACATAAAAAAATCTCATTTTTTTAAAAAAGTGTTTCCTCAAATTTCTAATAAATCTAATATGATAGGTGTCAAAGACTTTATGTAATAGGATTCTTTACATTATCATCATTATAGGGCATAAATTATTTCATACCAATTAAATTTTATACTATAATAAGTATCATCATTTGTGAAGATGGAGTACGATTTTCCGAATTCATACTTTGGTGTACGATATATTATTTTAGACAAATAAATAACTGAAGAAAAAGAAATATATAAATAATAAATATATTTCCCATTCTAAAACTTTTTATTTCATTCACATACATACATTACTTTTTAAGTTACATTCATTTTTTGTAATACATGTCTAGTCATGCGTCACGCCGCCATTAGCGCCGTGAGCGAGGTAGCGCCCAGTTTACATAAACTGTTCTGAGTGTAAGGGTTAATGCATTCGTGTGCACTTCACTTCCATTATTTTGACATTTACATTAACGTTTAGAATTAGAAATACAAACCATTGACAATCCAGCCCAGACGCTGCTGAAAAAGTTCAATTTTAGAACGAAATCAAGGATGGAAGGGAAAGATTGCCAAGTAAAAAAAACCTATTTAATGGTAGAATTTCTCATGAAATGGACAAATACATGGTTTTAGTCTAAGAGGCAACTACTTTTAATCAATATCTAATCGATTTACTTTTCAAAGCCACATAAATTATGGAGATTTGTTTCATTTAATACAAATGTCCCGCCCGCGACTCAATTTACGTGGCACAATGGAAATAAAGGCAATCCTTCCTCGGATCAACTGATATCGAACGTATTTTCTTGATGCCGGCTCGACAAGTGCTGGACAGAATTGTTTTATAACTTAGATAAGGAGATTTCTCTAAGAAATTTTGCACGGCCATCACTCTATTTTACACACAGTTTTTGGTTTAAACTTCTGTGCTGTATTGTAATTTATCTAGTTTAACATTAATTGAGCTCTGTTTATACTCTTATATTTATGGGTATTAACAAAAACCGTACATTGTTCTGTGTTCTGTTTACAACTTTACATGACGGTGCCAAATTTTTAATGTAAAAATATGTAGAATATGTAGAATTTTTTTTAGGTGGCATATATGTATCAAAATGTACGGACGGCCGCAACTCAGGTTACCACACGCGTGCACTCTGTGCTGTTGTGATAAGAGCGGTTTTGCAATGAAAATGGAGTAACCTGATGCGCTGGCCTCTGTACAAATGATACCTACAAAATCAGTTTGCATTTGTGACAAAATGTACAACTATATTTGTTAATAATGGGCTATCTAGCTTTAGAATCTAGCTCGATGACGAGTATTTTATACTTTTTGAAAGACATTTTGTCACTTTTGCTTTGTGACAGTTCATCGTACGTTTTGACCTCAGATTAATGAAATCCGAGGTTTTTGACTCATACTATTTTTTAAAAATTATTAATTTATTTTAAAGAGGGTTTTGTTAACATATATATATTATTTATAACATCGAATTTATTTTATTTCTATGAATCGAACGTTTTGACATGAATTCGATTAACAAAGCAAAAGGTGAGAATACATTGTTTTCTTTTGGGAAAGTTGTTCAGTTAAGGCAGTGGTCTGCTTATTTTTTGCTTCACAAAAAAAAATTAAAGCAAAAATGTAACTGTTAAGGAGACTGAATTTTCCTCAATTTTCTCTTTAATATTTTTGAGAGAAAATAGACCGGGAGCCGGTGACGTTCCAGACAAGCGGCCTTTTTATCGTATAGCCATCATTAGGCAGTACTTCAACAGAATGAAAATAAAATAAGGCAAATATTCTAAAAAGAGATAAATAAAAAAACACCGTTTATAATAACCATTTCGATTTTATTCAGTTAAAATATGAAATAACTTACGCGTACAGTAAAAATAATGTTTTAGTTAGATAGTCATCGAAGTGTTAACTCAAATACAACGCTAAAGCCGCACGGCTTGCATCCAACATGGCGACTACCTTAACATTTTTTTACCAAGTGTACTAAAATACATTCTAAAGATTACATTATTGTAATTTGTATTAGGTACATTTTAACATATAAATGGACAATTTGGACGTAGTTGCGAATTTCCTTTATTTTCTATTATGATAAACAGAATACCTAAAAGATACAGAAGATGTTCTCTTCACTTTCGTTCCATTACAGTAATAATTAAGTACATTTTATTGGTATATTTACATATTTATTCTTAGACCTAAAAATAGACTTATTTATGTATACTTTCAAAGATTCACTATTCCTTCATTTTTATGTCAAATGTAAATATTTTAGCTAAAATGTCTGTACTTGATCATGATGTGATATACAGTGTTATATATAAATAAGCGTTTTCATTAAATAGGTGACACAATTGACTTTGAATACGAGATATTTATGAACCATAGCATGGAACAAAAGTAAAGCAACATTATCCTAGCATATAATAGAGCAGCCAAGTCATCACTTTGAAATAAAAGATGTCAAAAATCGAATGATTGCATCGCATGTGATATGTTTCTGCGTAAAAAGAGCCACGAAAAAATGCGCTGACGCTTGCCCGCTCTAAAATGAGGTTTGAAATAAATAACTTTGTATAGTAGTATATATTATGCTCAAGTTGTATATTATTGCTTTTACGTTACTTGTATGCAAACTGCAAATACATCACAAACGTGTCAACGTCCAGCTTTAATCTATAGCTAATAAATTGTGCTATTTTGCTGAAATCACCCGATACGGCTATCGATCTGTATTACCCTTAATTTATAATTATATCACCTAGTGAGGTTTCAAACGATATCCTACGACTCCTCACACGTTAAGCCATGACTTTATTTTAAAACTGATTTAGTTGCGTAGGTCGCCATTTGTTTAGTCAAAGTTCTTACTTCAAGCTTACGCTAAATGTATCTAGTAACTTATTTAAACGATACACAATTAATCCATTTACATTACGTTCTGTAAAACTTCGCTTTTTTACGTATTTATTTTCAGTCCTTCGCAACGTGTGAGGTGACCTATATGAGACTACTTATGTAGAATTTACTTACTGATCTACTCCCATACAGTCAATACAATATTATCAACAATGTAACTAGAGTCTACTTACGAAAAACTATAAACATCACAAAATCCCAAGTAACTATCTGACGTGTATGGCTAAGAAACAAATAATACCAAGATATACATTCAAAATCACGCGCAAAAATCCACGATTACAACTGCAAAAAACCACTTATATACACAAGTACCTATGGCAATACGGTGAATGGCACTGTAATACAACTTTTCTTTATTTCCGTAAGAAATTGTTATTGATAGGTCGTAGTAGAAATTTGCAATAATGATAAGGTCACGATCAAGATAAAATGACACCATAACAATAAATTAAATTGATTGCACAATACAAAAAATACAACAATACATTTAAGCTCAACTCTTATCATTTAGCACTAAAATTTATAATTAACATAATCATGTAGATAAGTAATTAAAATTCATTAGAATTATAAATAAAACAAGATAAAAATATTGCATGATTGATCAGAAAATCACTCGATTTTTTTATTTTTTTTATTATTACAAAAATATTGAAACATCAAAGTCAGTTCATAAGAGATCACCAACTTGTAGCTGTTCGTAAAAGGCACTCCTTGATAGAAATGAAACAAATCTCGAGTAGGAGAGGGTTGAATAGAAACCAAAAATGGATGAGCTTAAAGGAGACACGCACACAACTGTAACTGAATTATCACTTATACTACGTATCATAAGAAACAGGAAGATACTACGAGAAATAGACAAGATAACAGTTCGATAATGATACAAACAAGTCCGTACTTAACACAGTACTTCAGCTACGCTATGGGTATTCTCCAGTACACATCCTTAGTCTAAATTTATTATTGTTGTCCTTGAAACATTCACTCTTAATACACAAAGAAAATGAACGTAATTTTTTTGCACTTGATTTAATTTCGTCGAGTATTGCACAAGTCTCGGTATATGTACACTGTATGATAGCGACACATTATACATGACCGCCGATGCGGCCATATCTGGAGCCTATGGCCGACGCGCGTAGTCGGTGCGCATCGGTACTATCATAACATGTATTATATTTCGGCGGTCAGGGCGGCTGAAACCTGTACACAAAAATACATTACGTTATTTTTAATTTTATTTAAGATTCGTTAGTTACTTAAATAAATGAAATTGTAGCAAAAATGTTTCTTGCCAAAATAGCTAGAAATGGATGTATAACACCTCCTGCTATATGTATGTGTACATGTGTACCTATGTGGTCGGGCTGCGTGTGGTCGGGGTGGTGGTGCTGCTGGTGCGGCGGCGGCGCGCTGTACTCGACCACCTCCTGGTAGATGAGTTGCTTCCACTGCTCCACGGTGTGCTCGCGCTCGTCCACCGAGTGGTCGTACGACGCCGGCGCCGGCTGAGCGACAACAACAACACAACAATATTGATTTAAATACACATTCACATTTGTAATACTAATTTTCCGCCCACGAATACATACATGTGAAAAAGTAACCCACTTTACAGCAATGCCACTATGTCATTATAAAAAAAAACCAGCCAAGAGCGTGTCGGGCCACGCGCATTGTAGAGTTCCGTAGCAATATGATTCAAATATACAGCTGGCTTCTTAATTCTACGAGCATATTGTCATAGTCGATGTTTAAATCCCCAAATACTATTGTATCAAAAACAAATGTATTAAAAAGTTGGTAATTTCAGAAATAAGTGTAGTTGTGGCCCAAACAAAACAGAATGGAAGTAACTATTTAATGCGCGAGCGAAGCAAGCGCGAATTTTTTTTTTTTGCGATAATATTATTGTTAGGAATAATATAATAATATCGAGCTGCTGCTAAAGCAGGTCGCGTGGTGATCGTGTATAATTTTGATGTCATTTTCGTAATTAGCATCCCCAAAAACCTATTAAACGACACCTGAAATATCAATATTAATATCAGCTTGGCTTTCGGCTCGCCTCACTTTTAGCGTGGAAACTTGTATGGCAGCCATTTTGGATAAGATTAGTACACTTCGTTGTAAATGCTACCCTCGTGAATTATTCCACGTTTTTTTCATTATGAAAATTAATGTTTCCCAAACGGATTGCTGAATTGCTAGTTTTGGCCTAAATATAACAGAATGGAAGTATTTAATGCGCGAGCGAAGCGAGCGCGAATTATTTTTTTAAGTTTTTTTTTTTTGCGATAGTATTATTGTTAGAAATAATATACCTTCGTGAATTATTCCACATTTTTTTCATTATAAAAATTAATGTTTCCCAAACGGATTGCTGAATTGTTGAATTGCTGAACCCCTTCTATTTTTTAAAAAGGTATCCTAGATAACCTACCCGATGATATCGGTGACAAAAAAAATCCATCGCCCTTTCACGTGTATGGTAAAACACCCGAAAAAAATTTTTTTTCCACCATTTTATTTTTTAGATCTGTCAGCGCAATCAATATGTATGACCATGCTAAATTTAAGCTCTGTAGTACCAAGGATCTAATATTAGTAAATATATTCTTATTAATCCTAACAACGTTTGGCACTTAGTCGACGACTATTACTCGCAAGCTTGAAGGGCCAACTTATGTTGATAGTTTTCCTTTTAATTTCTTTGTATATTCTATCACCGTGAATTTTTCCACATTTTAAAAACAATCGTTTTGCTGGTAGAGGGGGAAGCTTGTTTTTAACAAAAAATTTCCCTTTAAAAATTAATTTTTCGCAAACGGAATGCTGAATCGAAAAACGTTCTTAGTAAACCCCTTCAATCTTTTAAAAAACTATCCTATAACATCTCACTCGAGATATCGGCGAGAAAAAAAAATCCATTGCCCTTTCACGTGTATGGGAAACATACGAAAAAAATTTTTTTTCAACATTTTATTTTTTAAATCTGTTGGCGCAATCAATATGTATGACCATGCCAAATTTCAGCTTTGTAGTACCAAGGATCTAATATTAGTAAAATATTCTTTTTAATCCCAACTAAGTTTGGCACTTGGTCGACTATTACTCGCAAACTTGAAGAGCCATCTTATGTGTGATAGTTTTCCATTTAATTTCGTTGTATATACTACCACTATGAATTTTTTCACATTTTTTGAAACGACCATATAGCTGGTAGAGGGGGGGGACACTTGTGTTTGACAAAAAATTTCACTTTAAAAATTAATTTTTCGCAAACGGAGTGCTGAATCGAAAAACGTTTTTAGTAAACCCCTA
Organism: Aproaerema taeniolella; assembly: GCA_949987775.1. Classification (NCBI taxonomy): domain Eukaryota; kingdom Metazoa; phylum Arthropoda; class Insecta; order Lepidoptera; family Gelechiidae; genus Aproaerema; species Aproaerema taeniolella. The sequence continues at coordinate 823,736 of OX465257.1, forward strand.
TTGTCTTTTAAAAAGCTGTCCTATGATACCCCATTTGATGATATAGGCGAGAAAAAAAAATTTCACCGCCCTTTCACGTCTATGGGAGACACCCGAAAAAAAATTTTTTTCTAAGATTTTACTCTACAGTTCTGGCGACGTAGTTTATATGTATGACCATGCCAAATTTCAGCTCTGTAGTACTAAGGGTTTCTTAGGAAACCCACAGACAGACGGACAGACGGACAGACGGACATGGCGAAACTATAAGGGTTCGTAGATTACTACGGAACCCTTAAAACATGCCACACACGCATACACATTTATTGCATGCCTATCTAATCCTCGATTTTCACGTGAAAGAAGGCCACACAAAGAAACACACTTTCACATTTAAAATATTTGTAAAGATTGTTGGAAAAGTAAAGGGTCTCAATATTTTTGTTTGTAGGCTGGCATACCTACTATTTTCTTTTTCAAGAATTGCGGACACTTTCGAAACTTGCATAAATCAATAGCCCAAATCACAAACATGAGCTGTTAAGATCACGTGTCACGTTTCCGAGATATGAGCTGTCAAAATCGTACCGGTGCCGGTGGCGGTGGTGCGAACGGAAAGCAGATTTTACCCTAAATCATTAAAGTAATCGTGTGGACAAACTGTAATAAACTGTTTTATGATCATCTGAGTTTAAATCAAGTTCTAAAAATTATAAAATTTTCATATTGTCATGTGTAACTACTAATAATATAACAGGTTTTGACTGAGTTTTAATCGTCATAGCAATTTTAAATGGTACAGAAAATATTACGAAAGATATTTGGGTCTCAGGAAGCTAAAAAAGTTATTAAAATATGTCATTTTAGTTGCAAATCTGCCCACTGTTAACACCACTGCACTGACACAATTTTGACGGCCTGTATCTCGAAAACATGACAGTTTAGGACATTTTAGTTTGTAGTCTTTATGGTAATAAAATGACCTATCTATACGTACCACTTTCACAAGTGGCCACGATTTTGAAAAAAAAAAAACAAATTGCGGACCGTTTCTGTGTCAAAATATTCAAAGGGGTTTGAATATTGATCCGATAAGAAAAAAAAACTGTTTATTTTTATCATTTTTTATTGAATATATTGGCTGTATATGATTTGATTCCTTTGCCTTTATTGTATTTGGTTTTAAATAAAAAAAACATTTAGTGGTTATTTTTGAGTTCAATAAATTTGCCGCAAGCTCTCAGACTATAGGAATACTTGGTGGTATTTCTGCTATAGAAAACTGCCTTAATAAGCATTTTACGATAGTAAATACAATGTTAACAATTTGGTAAAACGGTAGTCGTGTATGATAGGAAATTTCTAGTTTGTATGATCGTATAGCCGTAGATTGCACCTCTACTGGTTACCTGCTCCGCGGTCAAAGGAGATAATAAAGTTGCATGTAGTGTAGTATATGTACTGACCGCGTTAACTTCCCCCTCGTCGTACCAGACGTTGATGTAAGGATGCAGCAGCGCCTCGTCCACAGAGATGCGGCGCTCGGGGTCGATCACCAGCATGCGCGACAGCAGGTCGCGCGCCTGCGACGCCTGCGAGCGCAACCGTACTTAACAATTGGTAGTATGTGCAACAATTAATTGGCAACCCCAAAAAAATAAATAACACAAGCTGTCATCTTGATTGACGGATCTTTGGCGGGAAATCGATTGGTAGATAATTGAATTTTCGTTTTTCTTCTTTGGGTTTCACATCGTGAAAATTAGGATGGATGGATGGATAGAAGTGTAAGGTTTCGTTACATATTTTAGCAATTTTTGCACTTTTTAAAATATTTTTAAATGTTTAACTTAAAATAAATAGTTCGGTGAATGACTTTTTCCGGTACAACTACTGACAGAAAAAAACAGTAGCAAAGTTTAGTGGCTAACTTCATGCAAAATTCAAAAACGGAAGGGGAGTTTGGCTGACGGGGACATTCGTTGCCTGGCAGTTGAGGAGAGTAGTCGTGTCCTTAGAAAGTGTAGTTTACGGAAGTGTCCGTTAAAATAGTGAGATCTAAAATATAATTAAACTGTACATTACCATGAAGAGGAAATATACGTTTAAAGAGGACTGGTGTTTCCTTTGGATTGATGTTCGTCTTACAGAAGTTATTGAAAACTACACAGGCTATTTATAAAGGAAGCTGCAATTTAAATAATTAAAAAAAACATTTACCCTAGTATTGTGCCTTGTTAGTGTTGCACTGTGTAATGTATAAAGTTTATCTACGTTACCTTGAGTCGGTTGTGCTCGTTGCTGTCCGACGGGAACAGTATGTCCGGGAAGAGTCTCTCGAAGCTGTACCCGGCGTAGCGCGGCCTGTTCTCCACGTAGTTGCGGACCGTGGGCTGCAGCCGGGCCATGAACGCAGCCGACGGGGTGCCCAGTTGCTCTGTACCACAAATAGTATTCACAGTTCAATAGTACACAGGCGGTTATAACGATGACAGATAAAGTGGGGTGGGTGATGTGGTATTGGTATGTGACTGATTATTATGGGTGATATGGAGTGACTGAATAACGGCTTGTCGTGTTACTGAGTGCGGGTGATGTGGAGTGACTAAGTGCAGGTGACGGGTGATGTGGTGTGACCGAGTGCGGATGACTGCTTAGCTAATGTGGTGTGACAAAGTGTGGGTAATGAGTGATGAGGTGTGTGGCTGAGTGCAGGTGACGGATGACGCGTGTGACTGAGTCTGGGTGACGGGTGATGTGTGTGACTGAGTATAGGTGGCGGGTGATGTGTGTGACTGAGTATAGGTGGCGGGTGATGTGTGTGACTGAGTATAGGTGGCGGGTGATGTGTGTGACTGAGTATAGGTGGCGGGTGAGGTCGTGTGACTGAGTATAGGTGGCGGGTGAAGTCGTGTGACTGAGTATAGGTGGCGGGTGAAGTCGTGTGACTGAGTATAGGTGGCGGGTGAAGTCGTGTGACTGAGTATAGGTGGCGGGTGAAGTCGTGTGACTGAGTATAGGTGGCGGGTGAAGTCGTGTGACTGAGTATAGGTGGCGGGTGAAGTCGTGTGACTGAGTATAGGTGGCGGGTGAAGTCGTGTGTCTGAGTATAGGTGGCGGGTGAGGTCGTGTGACTGAGTATAGGTGGCGGGTGAGGTCGTGTGACTGAGTATAGGTGGCGGGTGAGGTCGTGTGACTGAGTATAGGTGGCGGGTGAGGTCGTGTGACTGAGTATAGGTGGCGGGTGAAGTCGTGTGACTGAGTATAGGTGGCGGGTGAAGTCGTGTGACTGAGTATAGGTGGCGGGTGAAGTCGTGTGACTGAGTATAGGTGGCGGTTGAAGTCATGTGACTGAGTATAGGTGGCGGGTGAAGTCGTGTGACTGAGTATAGGTGGCGGGTGAAGTCGTGTGACTGAGTATAGGTGGCGGGTGAAGTCGTGTGACTGAGTATAGGTGGCGGATGAAGTCGTGTGACTGAGTATAGGTGGCGGGTGAAGTCGTGTGACTGAGTATAGGTGGCGGGTGAAGTCGTGTGACTGAGTATAGGTGGCGGGTGAAGTCGTGTGACTGAGTATAGGTGGCGGGTGAAGTCGTGTGACTGAGTATAGGTGGCGGGTGAAGTCGTGTGTCTGAGTATAGGTGGCGGGTGAAGTCGTGTGACTGAGTATAGGTGGCGGGTGAAGTCGTGTGACTGAGTATAGGTGGCGGGTGAAGTCGTGTGACTGAGTATAGGTGGCGGGTGAAGTCGTGTGTCTGAGTGCGTGTGGTGTGATGTGCTGCACTGACCGATGATCTTGTTCCACTGGTCGATGTGGTCGGTGCCGGGGAACAGCACTCCGCCGCGGATCATCTCCCCCATGATGCAGCCCACCGACCAGATGTCCACGTTCTCGGTGTAGCCCATGCCCAGGATCACCTGGCCACACGAGTAGCAAGGGTCATTTCTTGTTCATTTGGAAACATCAAAGTACAAGTTTTTTTTTTAAAACAACCCTTCAGTCTTTTCCTCTCTCGGGAAGACTGCATCTTTGTGAACCCGTTTGAATTAGGCGTTACGTAACATTACTTAGGAGGGGGGAGGGTACAGAAAAACGTTACGGCGCGTTACATGGGGGGGAAGAGGGGTCAAAATTCTCCAAAAATTGCTTTACTTAATACTTGAACGCTCCCATAGTGGATAGGATTCGTAAAAGTTCCATGTATTTTTTTATAGTAATAATGTTTTTCTATGTATTATTTTGTGTGTGTTCATTTATTATTTTGTAGTTATTTCACGAAATGTACGAGTTACTAATTCAATGTTTGTTAGCGTACAACCTCATAAAATACACTCGGCTTCGAAAAAATCGCACGTCCGTAAAAATAGGCTTTAAGCACTGCTAATCCTTAAGACAAGCAGTTATTCGTAGGAATATTGGTATCATTTGAGAGCCCTATAAAAACTCTTTAAAAAAATATCCATTTCATTTGATTAAAGAAAAAGCTTGACACTTGTAGTCACTGTGAATGACAATGGAACTGATTCTCCTCTTCAAATTTTGTTTGTATTGTTTTGTTTTTTAGGTATAAAAGGGTCGATACAGCTTATTGGGGGATAAATTTTCTACCAACAGTCGAAGAAGACACAGAAGAATATCTTTCATCAGAAAAACGTCCTTGAAGATGGACACTACTGCTGCTGAAGCCGCCCAAGTTATCGCACTACTGCAATCAGGACTACGTCAGTGTGATGTTGCTCGGCAATTGCACTTGAGTCGCTTTTCTGTTCGAAGAGTGTACCAGCGGTTCCTGCAGACCGGTGGCTTTGTCCGAAGGCGTGGGTCTGGTAGAAATCGCTGCACTTCTGCGAGAGATGACCGATTCGTCGTATCGAAGTCTTTGAGAAATCGGTTCTCTAATGCTGTTGAGTGGCAACAGCAGCTTCAAGCAGTTCGTAGAAGGGCCGTGAGTGTCTCTACAGTTAGAAGAAGATTAAAGGAGAGAAATATTGTGGCTAGAAGACCTGCCACGGGTCCAAAATTAACCGCAGCGCATCGGCGAGCACGCCTGCAATTTGCTCGCGCCCACGTCAATTGGACCCTGGACCAATGGAGAGCTGTTCTCTTCTCAGACGAAACGAGAGTGTGCCTTTTCTGCAACGATAGACGCAAAAGAGTATACAGAAGACAATGGGAACGTTTGCCCAAGCCTGCATCCAAGAGACGGTAGAATACGGGGGCGGTTCCTGCATGTTCTGGGGCGGCAAATCTGCCGACGGCAAAACTGAACTTTCTTGCGTCTCTCGGACCGGCGGTGCTCGCGGGCAAGGGTCGATGACTGCTCACCGGTACATCACAGAGATCCTGGAAGAACATGTGGTCCCCTATGCTGGATTTATTGGCGACGGGTTCACATTAATGCACGATAACGCTCGCGCGCACACTGCTGGAATTGTGCAGGGCTGCCTTCAAGAGGTTGGGATCCCTGTCATGCAGTGGCCAGCGAGAAGTCCAGATCTGAACCCGATAGAGCACCTGGACCTGCTGAAACGCAAGGTTAGATCCCGTGATCCCGCTCCCGCGACTCTTCAGGAGCTCCAAGACGCCGTTATTGAGGAATGGGACAGAATCCCTCAAGAAGAGGTCCTAAAGTTGGTGCGATCCATGAGGGAGCGCATGGAAGACGTCATTAGGGCTAGGGGGGGTAACACTAGGTTTTAGGTTAGTTTTAAGCAACTTTGTTTTGAAAAATTAATCAGATTTCATTAGGGTTTTTTAAGAATTTTTATTGTTTTGTAAATTTTTCTCAGTTCCAATAAAAAACATTGAATGAATTATTGTTTTTGCATTCTCTGTTTCCTTACCTTTCAAATGATACCGAACATTACCAATATTTCATAATACAAATACGATTGAAAGATGTTTAAAATAGATTTCTTCAAAGGTGCGATTTTTTTGAAGCCGAGTGTATATTCTTACAACATTGATTCATAAAGCTGAAAACAGGTGGCAAGTGAATTGGAGCCGTCCTGCCACGTACATAAGGCGGTGGTTACCTCGGGCGCGCGGTAGTATCTGGTGACGACGTAGGGCGTCATCATGAAGGTGGTCCCGGCGGTGCGCGCCAGCCCGAAGTCCAGGATCTTCAGCGTGCAGTCGCTCTTCACCACTATGTTGGACGGCTTCAGGTCCTGCAAACGAAATGTTGGGGCTTCAAATTACATACACATATACATTTGCTCAAGCCTTCATCACTTATGGGTTAAGCAGAGCGTCAGTGGTTCTAGCGAACTACTTGATGCCACGCTCGGCACATATTGTCAGGGTTATCTGATGTAACAAGTTGTATAAGAGGTGGTTAGCCTTTCGCCCAATATACAGCAAAACAGAAGTTTTATGGACTTTTACTGTATACTTGGGAAGAAAGGTAATTTTTTAAACTTCTATAAAGAACCTATTACTGTATGCCTTCTGGTTCCGTCTGCTGGGCAAAGGCCTCGGGTTAAGGAATTTATTTATTTCTCTAAAGAAATGTTTAACAATTTCACTTAGTGAGAATGCTTACAATGCTTCACTCACATCTATATCTATACATATTATAAAGAGGAAAGATTTGATTGTTTGTTTGTTTGCATTGAATAGGCTCCGAAACTATTGGACCGATTTGAAAAATTCTTTCACCATTGGGCGTTTCCCCACTGGACAGCACGGCGGCCGGCGCCGGCAACGGTGAGAGTGACAGAGCTATACTAGGAAAAGAGACAGACTACCGATTTCTTGCTTCCTAGTATAGCTCTGTCACTCTCGCCGTCGCCGTCTCCGGTGCCGGCCAGTCGGGAAACGCCCATTAGAATCCTACATTATCCGGGATGGACATAAGGTACATGATTTCCGAAGTCCCGAGCGGAATGCTAGTATAAAATAAAATTAAATATAACTAAATGAAGTTTAAGAGATTTATTAGTAAGCATGTCAGCTAATTGTTTTGCTACAGATAGCAGCGCGTCAGGTTACACATTTTTACTACGAAAGCCGGCTCTATTACGAGCGCAATAAGGGCGACGTCAAGGTCTACACGTATAGACTGATGTGCTGCCGTGTGTACAATGGCGCATCGAGAAATACATTACATGTTAACCTCACGTCGCATTGTTCAGAAAAGTATGTCGGTCTTTATTATTTCAACTGCATATAATTTAAACACTTTGCTAATAATAACATATGCTTTTTTTACTGGAGTTGTGTGAGCTTAGATTTCTATGCGCCATTTGTAATAGACATAGTAGTTCCTACAACCTGGCGATCATGAACTAGATCTCAAATCCTAGGCTGCGGCAATTTCCTAACTTCATTCTAGGCTTGCTTGTCATCTTATCTGCTATTCCGTATCACTAATTCTTTATTACCGTAGACCAGTGGTTCTTTACTGGTGGTCCACGGACCACTGGTGGTCGAAGCACTTCACTTCACTTCAGGGTCCGCGAAGCCATCCCAAAAGTATTGTACGAAATGTCACGAGTCGACACAATCACTGAAATCGACTGGATGCCAAAGCTTTCAATTGTTTGGCTTTGGCTAGCACTGAACCAAGGATTCAGAAGTTTATAAGTGAAGAAAAATACAAATTTCGTAAAAAAATTAAAACACTGTTTAATATGAACAAACGTGCATATAGGTAAAACTGTATAACAACCGTGTGGTGATCGGTTGAGAATAACACCACCCCATCTCTTTCCGTGGGTGTCGTAAGAGGCGACTAAGGAAACACAAATGAGACCTGCCTCCTAGTAATCCATCCCAGGCTACGACACTTCATTTTTTTCTGAATCTGAGGTGTCGTCCTATGGTCTCATGCGGTGTGGTAGGCTCAGTAAAGGGCCGTCTGGTTCGCGACCACCCTCCTACCGAAGTCCGACGCCAAACAGCTTGCTGTGTTCCGTCGGTGCGTGGGAGTACCAGTGCCTTTATAGGCATTTTATGGGTTAACTCGCTCCGTCGTCGACCTCATCTTTGACCTTATGGTCAAGATTGAGGTCAAGAGTTAACCCATCTTATAATAATAAAAAAAAAAAACAACCCTTTAATTATTTTTACCTCCAAACAGTTTGTGGTCTGTGGTAAAACAGATATTTTGTAAAATGATCCTCCATTACGAAAAGGTTAAGAAACACTGCCGTAGACTCACCTAAACCATATTTAACATTTCGCCGACTCACCCGATGTATAATCCCAGCCAGATGCAGATGCTTGATGCCGCAGAGCATCTGGTAGAGCAGGTAGCTCATCCGCTCGTGGTCCAGGTCCATCTGGATCACCTGGCACAGGTTGGCGTCCATCAGCTCCATCACCAGGTATACGTCCTGGAACTCTTCAAGACTTCGCTGCGGCGTGAACGCGTTCAGGAGGCCGATTATCTGGAACGAAGTTTTAGGGTACGGTTAGTGATTGTTTTATGTGAAACTGATGTTCTACACTTAATCAATAATTTGTATTATTAAGATTTTTTTTCGTAGCCCAGTGGCGCTCGCTGATCTTAACCGATCAGTGAGGTTAAGCAACGTACACGGAGGCAGGGAACTTGCTGGGTGACCAAAGTGGCAATTATCAAGAGCGTTTCCGTGCTTCGGAGAGCACGTTAAGCTATCGGACGATTGATTAGTCATTAAAACCAAGTCAGCGGCCATTGTGCGGTTTGTAAACTCTGACACCAGGGTTAGCCAACTTCGCCACACACTTGACTATGCCTACAAGAAGAGAAGAGTGAGAGAGGTTTTTTTAAATTAAGAATGGGTTCGCTTTTGACCACAATCTAGCTCAGAGCAAAGATGCGATCGAGGATATAGCTAGCTCACCCAGAAGAAGCCTATTCACACGAACTTTAAAGATATTCGGGATATATGAGCTCGGAAATATAGATGCAGACAGATAATTCCGAATAGCGCTCAGTACGCATTCGAGGGATGCGTTATTGTTGATGGAGTGGATTCTATTATGTTACCTATTTAATTTTTAAGCAGAAAATATATCAAAACAAAACAAATTGAAAGTAGTCCTGAAGAAAATTTAATATTTACACTCCGTCTGTATTTTTTGCGAGAAAAGAGACAGTGTGAAGTGCTTTCTTCCGGACATTTCTCGAATCCGTACTTTTTTTTATTTTTTATTTTTTTTTATTATATTTGGGGAGCTTACAGCAACGTTTACAACACAGAAACTTAATTAAATAACTAAGAGCTAATAACTGGGCGCGCTCTTCATCTTTTATATTGCGCACCGCTAAGGAATGGAATTCTCTGCTTGCGTCTGTATTTCCAAGCAAAAAGTTTGAGTGAATAGGCGTCTTCTGGGAGAGCTTGCTACATCCTCGACCACATCTTCGCCCCTGAGTTAGATTGTGGTCAAGAGCGAAGCCATTCGTTATAAAAAAAAGTGAGGCACGTACAATTTCCAAGTCGCTTCTTTACGCAGTAATTATCAATACTCTTTGACAGTGTTAATATGACTTACATTTTTATGGTTGACGAGTTTCATGAGCTTGAACTCGCGGTAGGCGCGCTTGGCGTGCGTCACGTTCTGGAAGGGGCGCGACAGCTTCTTGATGGCCACGTTCTGCTGCGTCACCGTGTCGTAGGCCGCGCTGGAAGGAACACCATAACCACATTTTTATATGGAGTACACATTTATATGGACTTTAAGTTTATTAATGAAACTTTATCAAAGAGAGACCCTTACGAAATTCTTACAAAAAAACTCGCCTTATACAATTAACTGACCGCTCAAATTGAGAGGAAAAACTTTTATTATATTTCAAGCTGTGTTCTCTGGGGAAAGTAGTTCAGTTTAATGTTATAATTCATATCCTTTATTTACACTACCTTATCTAGGTTATCCGATAATTGGAAATTTTAGGAAAAAGACGATTTTTCAGAAATGATTATCGATACTGTGACTCACCACTCTATGTGAAATAGTGTCACATCAGGCTAAGTGTCGAGGGTATCGATTTAGGTAACGGCGATATTATATCCCAAAATATATGAGACTTAGGGCAATGATTTATAAAAACATTTGCACTTATCCTTGTATGACGAAAAATGTGAATCCAAAAATAAATCCAAATATTCTTCAAGATTAGTGTCACATTTATGGACCTAAACGGATGCACACCCCAAAAAAGAAGGTTTAATTCCTTCTATTGTAAAATATCATTCAAGTAACAGTTGTAATTATTTTTAATGAATAAATTAATTAATATCCATAAGTTGACTACACACAACACTTAACCAAGTTAAAAATACAAGAACATGTAATAAGGTATTATCACGAATTAGTTTTTTTTTCCAGCCCAAATATGTACGTCCCCCGCGGGGCACGGGCCTCCCTTCGAAACTCGAAGGGGATTTAGGCCATATTCCACCATGGCTCAATGCGGGTTGGTGGACCGCTCGTCTTTCGAAAATGAATTGGACGGGCGGGTTTCAACACGTTGTTTTCCTTCACCGTTGAGCAAGTGATGATTAGAAATCCGTACCTAAATCCGAAAAGACGAATTTAGTGGTACAGGCCCGCACCAGGATTTGAACCCGCGACCTTCGGATTACAAGTCTGGCTCATAACCAACTGGGCTATCACCGCTCTACTGGGCTATCACCACTCTTATATTATTGGCGACCCTGACATAAACACACAATACTAAAAAAATATTAAAATTCTCACAAAAAATACATTTAAATGAGGTGGTAGAATATTAGACCCAGGAATAAGATCGAAACTCAGGAGGTATGGTAAGGTTAGTCACAGTGTATTAGATGGCCTGCACCAGGTTTTAATGGTGTTATACAAACGCACCGAATTCAGATGTTTCGACTCATGCCTCATTTGTTAAAATCGATCTAAAAACAAACACGATGAAAAAAACTTACCTACTTATAATCTTTGACATAGTATTTGCTCAAAGACAAAGTAGTTAAGGACCTAATATCCAGGGCTTTAGGTAAATCACTTTCAACCTCTCGGGTGGTAAATCAGTCAGTGAAACTGAACAACTTTCCCAAGGAACAAAGGTCGGAATACGAATTTTTTTTTAGTTCCCATACAAACTGCGTCAGCTATTTGTATGGGAAGTCAAATATTTTTTTCATATTTCAACCTTTGTTCCTTGGGAAAGTTGTTCAGTTTCATGGACTGATTTACCACCCGAGAGGTTGAAAGTGATTTACCTAAAGCCCTGTATAAATTCAAAAACAAAAAGAAAAAGTGAAAAAAAAAAAACAGTAAGTATAAAACATATATCACACAAGAATTTATTTAGTTACAATGCCAAAAACTTGTTATTAATATTAAAAGCGTGAGTCAAAACATCGAAAGCATTCCCAAAATGGCGGCCAAGTCAAGATGGCGGCGGCCAAGCCAAGATGGCGGAATTGAAATCGGCGTCCTTACCACACCATGCCTTGTGCGCCAGCCCCACGGACCACCAGCTCGGTATACCGGGTCGGTATCGTAAATACCGTGTCCCCGAAAGAGACAGAGTAATACTGAACCATGTCTATAAGGTACCAACTATTCCTGGATCAGCTATAAAGAGAAATAAATTATTTTGGTGGTGCTTTGTGAACTGTGCTGTGATTTAGATGTGGTATGTGCAGATGTAGGTAAACCCAGCCAGGTTAAATATATGACACTTATAGGAAATAGGGTAAAAGATGAAGACAAGAGATACCTTGTGTTGTAGTTTTAGATATATTTTACAAGTGTTCACCGAATTACATTTGCAAATAAGTTTTAGCAAAAAGGTTGAGACAGAAACTGAAACGACTTGAAACAAATTTCTTCATTCGAAACTCCTCAAGTATTGCAATATTGAAACAACTATTTCGATAAATATGCAGGATTGGATGGAACGTTTTGTTTTATCGTGAGCTATGATAGTTCAACTCAGTTGTGCGCGCGGCGCTATGTGTGCGTGCGCTTGTAAATATACAGCTTTCATTTGTTTGTTTGGTGGCAGGCAGTGACGCGGCACTCGTCGTCCGAGCAAGACGTGTCACGCACACAAAGTCACTGTATATGTACAAGGTTTACCCAGCCATAAGGCCGCGCGCACAACTGAGTTGAAATATCTGTAACAAAACAACCTATCACTACTAAACTCATTACTAATTTTCCATTTAATAACCCTCAAAGTATATATCAAATGTGGCGTCAATTGGTTCTAAAACCACATGACGTTCTGCCTACCCCTACAGGAATTACAGGCGTGAGTGTATGTAGTATGTGTGTTAAACTAACTAGAGAAGGTGAGTAAAATGTTCAGAAAAAAGTGCATGGCGATAGTGCGATATTTACATGCATTGTGAGTGCAATATCACCGTTCAATGGAAAATATGCATTTGTGCCTTGCTAAATAATGTTGTGTATTTTTATGAGTTTAGAATTAATACGGGTGAACTCTGTGCTGTTGTGATAAGAGCGGTCTTGCACTTAAAATGGAGTAACTTCATGCGCTGGCCTCTGTACATACTTACCTATAAACAAATGAACTAAAAGTGGAATACTTAGGGTGGGTTGCACCATCTTACTTTAACAATAACAAACGCCAAAATTTCAGTTAAAGTATCGGTTAGGTCAAAAACGAGTTGCACCAGTTGACAATTTGTTAAATAACGTCATAACTTTAATCATAACCGTAACTGCTCACTTTTCGCTGGTTAGTGTTATAGTTAGTGTTAAGTTATCCGTCAAATTGACAAACGCGTTGAATATAACCTCTAAACATCATGTCCCTGCTCCAAGAAATACTCGTGGAAACCAGTTCTGAAGACGAAACTGATGATCTTGTCAGTGTAAATAGAAAAAGAAAAGTATACTTACCTATACTTCGTTTTTTTCGTATTATAAATTATGTAAACAAAGCAGCAGTGGTAGTAAACATTTTCTTACAAACAGAAAAACTATGATAAAATAAAGAGTTGAAATAAAACAATTGGAAGGCCTAAACCATGCCACCAATAATATATTTTTGTTTTACTCTACAACAATGAATTTGTCATAACGCCGAGTAGTTCTTTGTTCTGTTAAGTACTCAGTAAGAGTACCCAACCTAGTCAACCTAGTCTTCTAGTCAACCTAGTAAAGGTTGACTAGAAGAAATTCCCACGTGGGATAAGTCCGCCTTTATAAACTTCCTATTACTGTAAACGTATTATCATTTATTTATTTATTTATTTATTTATTTACTTTATTGCAAACTTCACAGCTTATACATGTTACATTACATAGCCCTTATATTAAAAATGTATACAGCCAATTAAGAAGTTAAACATATTATAAACTGTAGATTTAGATTAACGGGTAGCATAGATATTAACAAAACAAAATAGATTGGATGAGTAATGTAAAAGTAAGGACAGTGTGTGCGTGTGTTATGTGTATGTGAGTGTGTGTCTGTTGTGTATTGTACAATAAAGAATAAATAAATACATACATACATACATGACTGATAATAATTGATCTGAATAAGAAACGGAGAGCAAGTTGAAACCATTTTAGGTATAGATCTTGCAAATGGAATAGATTTAATTTAAATATTTAAAAACCCCTTTTCTGAGTAAGGCGGTAAGACGGAGGTTGATGAAATGTCTGGTTTTGTCTCAGTTGGATTATTGTAATACAGTGTATGATCCGTGCCTAAACCAAAAGCTGAAAAACAAGTGCTGACAGTGCAAAACTCGTCTATCAGATTTTGTTTCAACGTCTCCAAACGATCCCATCACAATCTTCTTAAATACTTACAACATACTAAATACGAAAAATAGAAGGACGTTGTAATTTAATTTTCAAACTAAAGAAACTTGAGATCCCTGCCTAACTAGCTAGAAAACTTAAATAGACAGGCCCAGGTAAAAAGAAGTAAGAACGATTTCCTAAGTTGGTTTTACTGCACTCTCATATATCACTAGATATTCAAAGTTCCCAATAATCCAAAACTTTTTACGATAGAGAAAAAATGTTCACCAAAGCTGACATCAATGAAATGAAGTGACATGAGGTATTTAACAATTTATTTCTATGTCTATGAGTGACACTATGTCTATGGTTTTTACGATTATGTTTAGTATTGCCATTTAAAAATGTCACCCGCATCGAATTTGGGGTAAATCAGGCTTCATTTGACTTGCAACCCCTTTAACTTTAACAAAACTAACGAATTCGCTGGTGCAACGCATTTTGCTGTAACTGTTAAAGTCAGAGTTACTGTTAGTGTTAAATTTGACACAAACTTTTACTATAACTGCTTCTGTGGTGCAATCCACCCTTAAAATGACAAACATGAAAGATGAGCAATGAATTTAAGATTTACAAAATCGTTACCTCGAAAATATATATTTTTGCTTAATTTCATTGACATGAAAGAAATTAAGCAAAATATACATTTTCGAGGTAACGATTTTGTAAATCTTAAATTCATTGCTCATCTTTCATGTCTTCCCCGCTGATCTCTGACTGAAAGAAAAACTTAGGTTTTGTTGTATTGTGGGCGAATTACTGAAAATCTATTACCATTATAATTCTTGCTATGTTGTTGAGGTGAGATGGCGGGAAAAATGTCGAGCCGTTACATTTTTCCCGCCATCTCACCTCAACAACAATAATTTGCCTTAGTAATAATTTGCGTGTTTTTCGGCGTAAAAAGAGAGAGAGAGAGTGGATAGATACATCGCCTTATAAAGACTAAGCCACCTGGTGGTGAATAGTTGGTAATACAAGCTTCCTCTGATCACCGACAGGGGCGCTCTTGACATTAGTTATTCTATTCTATTATAGATGGCGCTGTTATTGGCAATAACTATGTAATACCCCTCGGAATGAATGTCAAACTTGGCATCAAGTGGATTATGTACCGCAAGATGCACTGCGTATCCCGACAGAGACAGGGGAGAGTATGTGTTGGTACGTATTTATTTGCCTGCGCTGTTCCAATCATTAGAAAAAAACAACACATTTTGATCAGGAGAGTACTTTTAATGAGAGTACAGGAGAATACTGCTTCCATGCTGGACTGCAAGTGAAAGAAAAACTTAGAACGTACCAGCTACCTACTCTTCCCAGGTATACAGTAAAAGTCTGTAAGTGGGATGCGAGGGTTCTGCTGTATAATGGGCGAAAGGTTAACCACCTCTTACCATTATGCAACTTGTTCCATCTGATAACCGCCACAATTTGTGTCAAACGTGGCATCTAGTGGTTTTAGGACCACTGATGTTCTAGGGCCCTGTTAGGGATTACTATTGGCGTATGTATGTATGTAGAGTACTTACCAAACAATCCCCTGAGCACCGGAGCCGATGGGCTTCAGATTCTGGTAGCGCTTGAGGATGGTGAACCTGGTGTCGCCCACCTCGACGGTGTAGAAGTGGGGGTGGCGAGGGGGGGCCTGCATGGCCGACATACTTGCTGGAGCCGCGTGGGGCATCGACTACCCCTCTCTGAACATACACCAACGTTCTACATTAATTACTGTACAAAAATAATGTCTTTTTGGGCCAGATTTCAAATAAGTTTGCTATATAATCATCAGTGGTCGAGCCTCTTCATGAAACTGAATAACTTTTAGAAAGTAACCTATTAGGAATTTCCGAAAAATCCATCTGTCAACGAATACTTAGTTTTAGTAATTTCTTTTTTTTTCTACACCAAAATCCGTTTTTTTTATACTAAGAAGTCTCAAGCGTCGCGTCATGTGTACAACATGATGCTCTGCCTACCCTGTCAGGGATTATAGGCGTTAGTGTATGGATGGATGGATGAAAGAAGTCTCGGTAGTTACGCAGTTGCGTCTGAAACTTTGTCACTTCCTTTAAGGCAACTATTAGGTCCGTATTAAAGAACGCGACTCAGACTCTGATCTATACTTAAGTAGCAGTCGTCTTTGTCATTTTGATAGTGAGAGAAAGAGAAAATCAATACTTAAGTATTGATCAAGACTTGAGTCTCCTTCTGTAATGTGTAAAAAGTACAATGACCAATTTTTGGACATTGACATATTTGGATCTACGCTATATAAATACAAACGCGAGCTTGCACTAAAAAACGTTAATTAAGTAATTGTTATTATATAATTAATATATATACAATATACATTTATTAAAATATATATTTTATTACATAATTTATTATATTTTTATATTTACAATTTTTTTTTCTTAATTATCTACTTTTTTTCTCAGCACTCTGTGACGGCTGAATCTTGTTAAATTTTTGTGGAACATGTTGGTATACACGTAAGACACTTAACTTATTGATGTTATCAAAAAATTTGTGATTTGTCTTGTGTACTACTCTTTGTGTTCTTCTTAATAAATAAATAAAAATAATAATAATAATACGGGCCTTAGTGTTACAGATTGAGAGAAAAACTACTGGGTTTTGCCCAGTAGTGGAATAATACACGCTGGATAAGCGTGTAATTTTTTTATACAAGTGAATCTTAGATTGCAGAATAAATCGACGGCCGGTTTGGCCGAGTGGTAGTGACGCTTCCTCTTGTTCGACGTGTTCTGCGTTCGATTCACAACGGGGCAAATATTTGTGTAAAAAGCAAATATTTGTTCTCGGGACATGGGTGTTTTTGTGCGTCTTTATGTATATTCCAAGGGATCCATGACACGAGGGAAAACCTAAGTGTGAGCCTTTGCGTAGCGTTTATTTATTTAATTAATTGCTATACCTACCTATAGACCAAGATCCCAGGGCCGCCAGACCTTATTTATTTTCTCATAAACCAAATGTGAGGGAAATAGTAGTGCTAGTACGTACTAGTAATGTATGAATACCAGCTAACCTGGACCGACGGCCAATTTTCAGCTACCAGGTTCTGAAGGTACTTCCGAAAATTGCTCACTTGTCTTGAAGTCTGGGTGCTATAAAAATTATTGTTATAGTTCCCTGAACATCATATACAAAAATCACGGCTCTGATTGTAGGTATAATCGCATAATTTACTTGCGAACTGTAAAGCGTCTGGCAGAAATTACAGTCGACGGAGAGTGTCTAGCGGTATTGAACATTATTTTTTATATTTAATTAATTATATTCTATAAGACATCAGCAGCCAGACTTCAAGACAAGTGAGTAATTTTTGGAAGTACCTTCAGAACCTGGTAGCTGAAAATTGGCCGTCGGCCCAGGTTAGCTGGTATTCATACATTACTAGTACGTACTAGCACTACTATTTCCCACACATTTGGTTTATGAGAAAATAAGTAAGGTCTGGCGGCCCTGGGATCTCCGTCTACTAATGAAGTTTACTATTACAGTTCTATGCTAAAATTTATAAATAAATAATTTTCTTATAAAAGACATCATCAATTCTCTTTGTTTGTCGTAATAGACAGATTGCAGAAATTGTACAAAATAATAACAGGGTTTGTTTACATAGGTCGATTAAATTAATAACCCGCTATTACGTCATTCGCCCCATCCGTACCGTATCAAATCCAGGTGGCTATTAACGGCAGTCTAATTTAGGTGTATCATGTGACGCGCAATTTAATTGATTAATTTTGGTGCTCGCCGAAATCTGAGTAGTGTATTTATAGGCAATCAATTTAGTCGTCCATTTTGGTGTACATTCATGTTCATGAGCAAAAGAAGCTACGAGCAAGTGATGTATTCTATTAATAAAAATCTTTACAACCGTTTTCAAAAAAGGAGTTGGTTCTATGTTCGACTTTATGTATATATATTTTTTATTTTATTTGTATATCTTCTAAGGTTTTCTCTAAGGTTTTCTCTTGTGTCCTAGGTCCCTGGAACATACAAAAAGGACACCCATGTCTCGAGACCAAACATTTGCTTTTTGATCAAATAAAAAAATAAAACGCCAATACACTCAAAGGCCCACACTAAGGTTTTCCCTTGTGTCCTAGGTCCCTGGAACACACAAAAAGACAGACACGAACACCCATGTCCCGAGAAAAAACATCTGCTTTTTACACAAATACTTTCCCTGACCGGGAATCGAACCCAGGTCCCGTCGATCAAGAGATAGCGTCACAACTACTCAAAACTACTACGAAGCTATTCAAAAAATGTCGACTTACTTTACAATAATGTCCTTAGAGAACAAGGTAGCTCCATAAATGTTTGAACAGTTTATTGTCAGTGTTTATGCACAGCCAGCTTGATTCACTTGAAGAGATCCACAGAGTAGGTGGAGTTAGTAGTGGTGTAGTGGTGTTGTGGGGCCAATCTATCACAGGTTCAGTCTTGGTGCCGTTGGAAGACTATTCTAATTTCACTGCGTCTGTGGACAAGAGAAAAGAACGAGTTAAAAAATTATATTAAAACTTTTTCTATTAAAATGTTTCGAAAAATCGAGAAAATCTCCTCACGTAATTGATGGATGCCTATAAGATTCACGTGCTTAAAACTAAAAGATGGGATCATCAAATTGCCAGAAAACTACAAAAAAAAAAATGAGGTCTTTTATCTCTGGGTAGCACAGGAAGCGGCTGTGCCTATCCCAATAGGAAATGAATAAAACGTGAGTGTCGATAAATAATAATAATTTGGTATTATACACGGTGGTAGAGCAGCGGCACAAATCCATAAAGTTTGTTTTCAGTTCACTGAAAATTTCATTTTCAAGATTTTCCCAATAAATATTTGACAGCTTTTGTAACAGAAACTTTGTAAGTTTCATAGTTTTCTCCCCAAGGACAAGCTAATCACGTTCCCCAAAATGTTACTAAACACCACCAAATAATATTCTTAGAGTTAATAAATTGTTAAAGTTTCGAAGAGCCCTAGTTTTTTTAGTAAAAACTTTGATCAAGATGACAAAAGGCATAATTAACAGGAAAATCCAATCAAATTTTAAGTAGAAATGAGATTTATAATCTGGTGACACCGTAATACGCTACGGAGCTCAAATTTGAGGGTAATTTGAATTTTTAAGTGGCAATTTTGCTGAGAGTAACGCGGCGCGACACGTTTTCTTAATGACGCCTATCGGATAATTTTTAATTTTGTTGTAAATGTTTTATAAATATTAATTATTATTTTTTAAATCTATATCGGTGAACAATTTGTATCGCGTTAAATTTTTGCAAATACTCTCTTAAAGGACATATAGATGTCCTTTAAGAGAGTATTTGCAAAAATTTTACGCGATATGTAATTATAGAATTACATCAATCCAGTTCTTTAGAAAATTGGCGAAGTCGCCAATATCAAGTAAAGAAACCCTCTGAGGTACGTATTACAGAACGCGACTCAGACCTTGATCTATACTTAAGTAGCAGACGCCTTTATCATTTTGACAGTGAGAGAAAGAGACAATAAATACTTAAGTATAGATTAAGACATGAGTTTCCTTATGTAGTACGGGCCTTAGGGAGCACCGCTGGCAGGTGACGATTGTCTCTCCGTCTGTCTTGAGAACATAAACATTGTGGAATCGGTTCGATTCCCGGTCAGGATTTTTTTTTGTGTAAAAACGAATATTGCTCGAAATCGAATTCCTTTCGCTCAAAGAACCCAACGACACACAGGAAACCTTAGTGTGGGCACCTGTTTGTATAGTGTTATGTATTTAGCATGTTTTCTGGCAAATTTGCATGCCCATAGCTTGAATGTGATATAATGATAATAATGTGACGACTTCTGTAACCTCATCGTAGCAAATAACTCTTAAATAGGGGTGTGTGGGGTAATAACACCTTAGTGCTCCTAAATCGACACCCTCACCTGCTACCGGTGCACCCTGCTGATCAACGGACGCGGCTCTGACGTATTACAACCCGTAAAGGGTGTCTCTCTACTTGATATTGGCGACTTCGCCATTCTATATTAAAATTTTGATTAAAATACTCAGAAACTGGCAAAATCACGACATTGTAGACGCAATTTTTGAAAGTTTTAATTCACGTGTGTGTACGTCACCGATCCGCTGAAATGGACTGGTAAATACTTTACCGTTGCTTATTTAAATTTTTAGGTAAAAGTAACCTAACAAATAAACGCAAAACTGACGACGTTAGGGCCAGTTTTTGAATAACTACAAATGTGTAACATTCAAAGTTTGATACAACAGAAGGCTTTGTTGATATAGTAATCTATTCCAAGATGAAGAAAGTGTCAAAATAAGGGAAAAATGTGATATATTGTTTCAGATTTTCGCTGTTATTTCTACTTGTTGTAGTGTTAATATCGGATATTCATTTAAAAAAACAATCTTGGTAAGAACCCACTGTAATACCTATGTTTAAAACTAGTGTAAAATGTGATGGTTCTTTAAAAAGATTAAGTCGACAAGTGCAATTGTACGTTTCATACATGACACAAACACTTGTGCCAATTTCGGATTCTCATAACTGTACCTTAACAAACCTAGATATAACTTAGCACTCGACTAGTTGCCACTTGCTTTGACGTAGCCTGCCAGGCTCTTTCAGACTTAAAAATCAACAGACAAGTAAATAAAAATACTGACACCAGTCACCAGAGATTGAGTAATTATATAAATTATAAAATATAACTAAGTATATAACTTTTATATTATATATATGTTACAGTTAAAACTAGTTAGTAGATAGAACGCGTTTTTCCAAGTTAGAACTAGTTTTTACTTAATGCCTTTGTTAATACTAGAATTGACTAATGTCTGAATCAAATATCAGTTAAAACTAGTTTCTGCAAGACAAAACGCGTTTTCCCGAAGCGAGTCAGCTAAAACTGTTCCAACCGAGGTTAGAGTTCATCATACCTTATTCTGATTGGCTTGAGGTTATGTTGTTGTTGTGCTTACCGTTTAACGCAACCAAAGTCTTTTCTGGCACTTCGCCGGCCGCTGCCGCGGCACGCTCGCTTCGCTCGCTCGGCTCGTGCGTTGGGGGTTGCAGTTCTAACCTAACCTACCCTACAGTTTCTGCCCCGATATAATCTCCGCGAGGGAGGAGTTTTAACTATAGCTAGTTTTAACTATAGCTCGATGTGACAACTAGTTTTATCTGAAAATCAAATATTTCAGTGGTAAATTCTAGTTTTAACTGATTATTTCTAGTTTTAACAAAGGCATTAAGTAATAACTAATTTTAACTAGGGAAAACGAGTTCTAACGAAAAATGGGTTTTAACTGTGACATATACATATATTAACTATTTTTATATAAAATATTTAAAACCCTGAAGATGATGTAAATCGAAACCAGTATAAGTGTTTTATACCTAAATATACATGAAGATGGCGTTTCACTAAGGCCTGTATTACACATGGAGACTCAAGTCATAATCTATATTTAAGTATTGATTGTCTTTCTCTCACTATCAAAATGACAAAGACGACTGCTACTTAGGTATAAATCAGAGTCTGAGTCGCGTTCTGTAATACGGACCAAAGTGATAATCACAGGTATTAAATAAAATCATAAAATGAGACATAGGTATGATGTTGATGTTTCATAAAAAAGACAATTATCCAATCGTCATTAAAGAAATTGCGGAGCGGAGTGTTAGTTACTTTACTGTTGGTTTTATGTTTGCTCAGTATTGTATGTTAGCATGTATCATTATGTATTTGTCTATTGTAGCGTAGATCTTAAAACGTATTCTATTCTAAACCATTCGCATTCAGGAAAACAAATGTCAATAAAACAAGCAATGGAAAGCCATTAAATAAATGAGAGAAAACTTAGCGCGGGCTCGGATGAGTTTCCCCTTTACCTCTGATTCCCTCCCGGCACTTGACTCGTTTCATTCGAATCATTCCGTGCGGCGGGAGAATCCTTCATTTACACAGCTCGGGTAGAACGCTCCCTCGAGACTGGCCGATCATTGAGCACGACTTTCCGAGTGATAGCCTCGGTGTTACCAGCGTAATGGATGGTGATTTCTACTATTAGTTGGTTCAAAATATTTAGGAGAAAATCACATTGTACCAACTAACATAGGTTTTAAGATAAGACATTTGAGGCCAAGCGCCGGGCATTGGTCTACTACGAGTACTTAGCGGGCGATAGTTCAAATTCATGAAAAAATCCGCCTTAGACACCCCAACGCATTCTTTCAAGTTTCAGCGGATTTCTCTTAAAGATATGAACGTTTATTATAGTGTTATCTACACTAATATTAGTATAAAGAGGAAAGATTTGTATTTTTGTATATTTGTAAATAACTCAAAAACTACAGGTTCTATTTTACTTTTTTTTTTCACTAATAGAAAGCTCTTTTATCAGTGAGTGACATAAACTACATACTTTTCCGAATTCCCAGTAAGCTGGGCGAAAAGCTTGTGTCAAATATTTCTACCAATCAAATCGCTTTTTTTAAACCAATAAGCGTATTTTACGCACAATTGAGGGGCCTGAGTTTCCAACGAATTAGCGGTTGGAGTCAGTGTCACACCTAAATCCTACTAATATAATAAACGCAAAAATTTTCGAGGATGTATAGATACTCGTCATACCATTCAACACACATACTCACACACATTCACACTGTATTATACGTCTATTTTTACATTTATGGTATATATATTTTTTGTATTATTTTACTTGTCTATTTAGTTTATCCTAATTTTTGTACTTTTAAATAAATGTATTTATTTACAAATCCTTCCCTGGACTGGTCTGCTCGGTGTCTTAATTATATATTTTTTTTGTTTTAAATCTGTGGATAACTTTAATTGGCTATTAGTGTGTAATTTTCGAATTTAAGATAAATTTGTAAGCTGTTGTTATCCCTAAAAAAAAATAAAAAAAAATAAATATTTGTTACTCTTTCACGCTCAAACGGCTTGACCAATTTTGATAAAATTTGGTATGGAGGTAGCTGACCCCCAGGATTAACACAAGGGCTACATAATTTTCCCAAATTCCCACGGGAACGAAGTCCCGGGCGGATAGCTAGTAATTTATAACGAAGTACCATATACAGCCTACGACTTAGCACTCAGGTATACAGTGCTAAGCTGTAGGCTGTACTACATTGAATGGTTCCAGCCGCCCACGGCTCGGTGTTTCTATTCAGCAACTCTATTCAGAACTCGGTCGCTGAGATACCTTTCAGCCAAACTGACAACTTTTAATGACTTTCATAGAGCGTGGAAACCATTTTTGATTTAAATTTTGAAAACCTCGCTACAAAAAATGTGAAAATGATATGGGAAAATGGTTTGTCTGTAATTAAATTATGTACAAATACGTCAGGTTCCACTTCCACGCTGGACTGTGAGTGGAAGAAAAACTTAGAATGTGTCAGCTACCTACTTTTCCCAGGTATTTAGTTAAAGTCTGAGGGATACGAGCTGACCACCTCCCACCATTGTAAAACTTGTTCCATCTGATAACTTAACTCACAACTTCTGTCAAACGTGGTATCTAGTGGTTCTAGAATCACTGATGCTCTGCCTACCCCGTTAGGGATTATAGGCGTGAGCGTATGTATTATGTCATTTATTCGAATCCGAAAATGAAATGATTGGTAGAGAATTGACAAGATGCAAAAATTTGAAACCAATAATCAATCCAAATTTTAATATAGTCAAACATAGTCCTCGATATCAAGCAGTAGCATTGTTTAATAGATTGCCAGTCGAATTAAAAATAATAAGAAAACTAAGTGTATTTAAACAAAAACTGAAAGCTCTATTGTTGGAAAGGTGTTGCTACTCGGTTGAAGAATTTTAAATGTTTGTAATAGCTGTATTGAATTGTGTGGATTTGTTCTATGTTAAGTTTATTCATATTATTTGTGTGTTCTTTTTTTTATGTTCAATATTTCGAATACAATGTGACAATTGTTTTATGAATAAATATTAAATAATAATAATGTATGTAAGAGGGATGCGCACCTTGGGGGAGGCCTATGTTCAGCAGTGGACTGCAATAGGCTGATATGATAAAGAGGGATGCGAGGGTTTTGCTGTATAATGGGCGAAAGGCTGACCACCTCTCACAATTATGCAACTTGTTCGATTTTGATAAACCATCTAGTGGTTCTAGAACCACTGATGCTCTACCTATCCTGTTAGAAGTTAGGGCGTGAGCGTATGTATGTATGTGTATGTACGTCAGTTTCCTATTTCAGAATTAGTTCAAACGACATGACTGTGAACTTCGTAACATATTTTACATAGCAGCCGGTTTCCCTGAACTTTGCAATTAGGTTTACACAGCGCTCCACGTCTCGTCTGCGGCAAATTGTTGCCTAACAGGCGACATTACTTGGTATGTCACCGTTACATTGTCAAACCCGTAATATTGTAATTTAACTTAGAAAGTTTATAAACTCTCAGTACTTTGTGAACTGCCCCATTTTTTTCAGATTGACGGACTTTTTTATAATATTAATGCAATTTAACCTAACACTTACCTATTCTAATTTCATGCAGGCGGCTCTTAAAGTTTCGTAAATTTATAATTTTACTAGGCAAATTATAATATCCCGGAGATTATGATTTCACTAGTGCAATTGTAATGTTACAGTTTTTTCAATTTTCTGGCGAGAGGTACATTTATAAATAAAGATTGTTTATTTTATTTATCAATCAAATGTATGTATGTAAATATAAATTAACTCAGTATTGGTGAGAGATTGGTGGCCGTGATAGGCGGTTAGCCTGTAATACAGTCCACCTGGCTCTCAATCAATTTGTAATACATATGTGGTTTGATACATAGGATATTAAGAATAGGAGACGAAGACGAAGCTACTTCGACCAGCATAGCTAACATAGACGCGTGCCATAATTTTGTCATGTCAATGTCGTTCTGCCTGTTCCGTACTGACACTATGCGATAGAACGAGAGGAGTGAGATACATACGACAAAATTATCGTACGCGTTTATGATAGCTAATGCGGGTTAAAGTAAAACTTTGTGTTATGTCGTATCAGAGAGACAAGCACAAAAAAAACGGGTTGCACTCCGGGAGTGCCGGCAGAAGTGAAAACTTGAACATATATTACTTCCTTGCGGTCTAAGAAGTTTTCGTTTCACCCTCCGTCTTACGAATTTTCGATCAGGGTCACGTGACCCTGACGCGAGTTTAATATTTTTTACCCATCCAAAAAGTGCACAACGCCGCTAAAGAAGTTTTCATGTAAAAAAAACGTATAAAAAATAAAATGCTCCCGACATTTTGATTCTTGAGTCCGCTTATCATATCATTCTCAGAGTCGAGTAATTACTTAAGACAGAGACTATTCTTTGTAACACCCCTTTAGTTAATAATAATTTTATTTTCTTTTCAATATGAATACAAATTAAAACATAGATAGATAAGACATTTATTTCCATCACAGTACACACTTACAAAGAGACAGTACAGAAAAAGACAATCACAAAAGCAACGATAGAGTTTAACAATACAACAATTAAAACAAGGAAATAAGGAACAAATAAACAAAAAGTAGCAATAGCAGACAGGAACGAGAACTTTTCTTTAACATTTATAAAAAGCCTGTTAAATTTCATATTATTACTAACTAGAAAATAACAAGATATCTATATCATTCTTACACAACATACCTACTTACTCTACATCACCTTACACTCTCTTCTATTTCAAATTTTCACCTTCACTGCCAGTCTTGTTAAAACTACGTCTAGGTCCTGACGGAAGATCAGCGCTGTAGACTTTGTCTGCAGCATAATGCTGAGTCAGCGCCTCTTCACTCCGAGTGTTGACTGATTCTAACTATTATTTAAAATGTTTAACTTTTTCTTATGTTATAATGTTTAGCTTTGTTTATGTGTTTTGTTGTGTGATATTGGAGTGAATAAAGCTGTTATCTATCTATCTATAAAGCTTCAAGATCTTAAGCCGTGTAATAAATCAGCCAGTTCATAATATCAGGGTCTCAAGGAAAATCTCTGGCAGGTGTGCTAGAAGGAAAGACGAAGGTTTTGAACGGCGAAGTATTTATTACAGTCCAGATATTAAACTTAGTTTGACTACGTAAAGTAGGTGAAGTATTTTGAAAGAATGCTACGTTGAACTTTTAAATTTTGTAGAGCTCTTATAAAGAAACTTTGCTGGATAAGAAGGTTAGGATTTAACGTTGGAAAATAGATTGAATTACTAACGTGCTTTAAAAAATAAAAGTTTTATTTCACATAAATCTTACCACTAAAAAATAAACCAAATCAATTCAACCAAACTGAAGTGATGATCTTTCATACATGCAGCAAATGAATATTGTGATGCACACACTGGTGGGAGTTCGCAAGCAACCGGGACGAAGGGGTAAAAGAGGGGGAGGCCTTTGGCAAGCAGTGGGACGGTGTAGGCTAGACTTACATTCAAATCTATGAAATGATCTGACTATGAAAATCGCTTTTTTAGATGCAATGCGGTTGAAATGTAACCTATCAATTTATCGCTTGTACCCTATACAATTCATCGTGTTTATGGTCGAATTTAAGTATTGGTGTAATTAACAATTAAAAACTTTCCAAAGAGCAACCCTTACACAGCCCTTACTCGGGAATAAAGCAGTCGTGAATGTACACCTAATGTAAAAACATTGTGTCATTTTACCCTCGAAAAATATACATGGCTTTAGGCATCTCTCTTTCAACATCTCGAGTGGTTAATCAGTCCATGAAACTAAGCAACTTCCCAAAGGAACATAGGTCAAAATACGAAAAAAAAATTTGATCTCCCATACAAAATGCGTTATACGCTAATGAAGTTTGTATGGGAACTCAAAATTTTATTTCGTATTTCGACTTCAAAATTTTAGTTCCTTGGTTTCATGGACTGATTTACCACCCGAGAGGTTGAAAGAGAGATACCTAAAGTCCTGTATAAAGCATATCTTAGGATAATATGATCGAAGTATAGCTTACAATGTAGTACAGAATATCCGTTATAACCAGTTATGTAAGGAGCTACTCGTACCAACTGAGCTGGAATCGTGTCAAGAGCCGCCGCCGGCCACTCGCCCGTAATTGGAAAGATGCTTTATTGTATTACACTCGCTGGGTTTCGAGCAATACTGAAAGTGCAATCAAAGTAGAGATCGTGAAAATAAGCTTAGTGTAAAATGGAAATTCACAAATGAAGCTTTTGGGTTTGCTCTTGACCACAATCTAGCCCAGGGGCGAAGATGTGGTCGAGGATGTAGCAAGCTCACTCAGAAGATGCCTATTCACTCGAACTTTTAAGAGACTCGGGTTATATGTGCCCGGAAAAACAGACACAAGCAGAGAATTCCATTCCTTAGCGGTGCGCAATATAAAAGATGAAGAGAAGCGCTCAGTACGGATTCGAGGAATCTCAACAAGGTCCAGTAGAAGAAAGGGGCAAGCGGAATGAGCTCGTGCAGCTCATGAGCACACTCTCCGAAGTACATCTTGTAGAAAACACATAGGCTAGCTACTTTGCGTCTATGAGCTAGGCTTTGGAGTTTGTTTAAATAAAACCTTGAAGACCCTGAAGCAGTGGCGTGCATTCCATACAAGCAGAAAAGCAGTGCCTACCCTAGGCTTTTCATGGCAAAAAAAATACAAAAATTAAATATTATAATGTACACCAACGATCACAGATCTTTGTGAAACGAATAAACGTTTTCCGAAATGACGCCATCTTCATTTCTCTAACCTTTAACTTTTCAAAACAGCGCCATCTAAACTTCTAATACTGAACTAGTAAGAGCCCTCGTAGGAGCGCGGATTTGCCTTTCTAATTATTCGTTAAAAGCACTCGCTTGAAATGCCTTTTTTGTTGAGGTTTTGTGTTGAAATGGGGGCTTCTGATTGGCTGTTTCGCCTCCCCCGCCAAATATTAACAAACTGATTGTATGGAGAAAAAAGCTCTGCCTATAAAGCGATTCTACCAAATTGAGAAGTGTCAATATTCGGTAAGTTTGAAATGGCTGTTATAGATTTTTAATTTTGCGGCCTTTTTGTCTTATTGGATGCATTCAGCCATATTGGTTTGTTTTTGTTTTGCAACTACGTAGGTACGAAAACTTTTGCAAATTATTGTTTTATCAGTTTATAGTGATTGTTAGATATTTGTTTAGAACAAAATGAGTGCAATAAGTTGTGAAAAGTGTGGTGATGATGTTTGTTTGCCTAAACTGCGTAATTTTTCAAGTTTACCTTTTCAAGAAAAAGTAAACATTACTTATCGCAAAAGGCCGATACGTGGATTTGACGCAAAAAAAGGTACCGCAGTAAGACATTACTAAAATATACTATATTCATTATTGGTTCACGGGTTGTGTGCATACTAACCGCTTAAGTATTTTGTTTTCTGTGCATTTTGTTTTCAAACTGTTATAAAAACGTATGGAACGGCGCAGGGTTATTTTGATTTGAATAACCTTAATACAGCGATTAAAAAGCATGAGCTTTCTGAAAAACATCTCAAAGCTAGTGTCATAGTGACAGTTAGATATATGTATGTGTGCGTGTGGATATACGTAATAAACCAGTCTTGTCTTACTTGTCATACGGTGTACTTATTTATAACCTCCAAACATACAACATGGTGTCAGGTGTGGTACTAAAGTGAATTTGCGGTAATAAGAACTCTTAAAAGTAGTTGGAATTAGTGTTACGAATGGGGGGCGGCGAAGACAGGACTCCGAAAGGTGGCGGAGGCGCCGGCGCGTGCGTTTACTCCGCCATACAACAGCCGGCCGGACTCAGCGAGGAGGGCAATCTCGCCCTCAATTGGCGTGAGTGGAAGTCAGCGTTTGACTACTACTTAATTGCAGCCGGGAAAGAAAATGCCACATCACGGGAGAAATGTGCATTGTTCTTACATACCATTGGAAAGTATGGGCGTGAGTTGTTGGAAGAGATCGATTTGAGTGAGACTGAAAAACAATCATATGAGGTTTTAGTACAAAAGTTTCGGAGTCATTGTGATCCTACACGTAATATAAACTATGAGAGACACGTATTCTTCGAGACCTACCAGCAAGAAGATCCCTTTGACAAATATTTAGGAACACTCAAAATCAAAAGTAAGGTATGCGATTTCGGAACCCTTCGTAATAGTCTAATTCTGACACAAATTATAAGAGGTATTAAGGACACTGCTTTACGAGAACGTTTACTGGCTAAAAGGGAATTGAAGTTAGAAGATGCGGTATTGTTATGTCGTGCAGCAGAAACAGCAAGCAAGCAAGCAGAAGAATGCAATCGGCGTTCAACAACAAGTAACTCGGGAAACTCGAGCGATTCAGTAGTTGAGGCATTGAGGTACGGTACGACTCGCGGCGCCGGTGGACGCGGCCGCTTCGGCAGAGGTCGGGGCCGTGGTTGGCCGTCTTCGGCATCGTTCGGGCGGAGTACGTCACAGCCGCGGCAAGATACAAGTGCGAGTGTTTGTGAAAAGTGCGGTCGATATCATAGTGATAACGAAAGGTGTTCGGCGCGAAATATAAAGTGCTATAGGTGTGAGAGCGTAGGGCACTTTGCGAAAATGTGTAAAGCGAAGTTAGTACATGAGACAGTCGAAGAGGAAGAAGAAGAACTATGTGAGTCGTTATTATATAACTTATCTTTAGATTCTGTAGACAGCAGCCAGTCTTGGTGGGAGAATATAATAGTTGATGGTAAAACTATTAAGTTTAAATTAGATAGTGGGGCTGATGTAACTGTTATTTCTCGTAGTGCGTTTACGGAGGCAGGTTTTCGTCAGAATATGCTGACTAAAGATAAAGTAATACTACGTGAAATCAGCAGGTCAAAGTTACCAGTCTTGGGTTACTTTGAACCCACCATTAGTCATAAAGGTGTAACTATAAAACAAAAGATTTATGTAATTGATATGGAATGTAGCAACTTATTAAGCCTACAAGCGTGCCAAAGTTTGAGTTTAATTGCACGTATCGGAGAGTTGACACAGTATAATTTTGATAAATCTATATTTGAGGGAATCGGTTGCTTACCGAACATGTGCAAAATTATGATTGATGAAAGCGTGCCTCCAGTAGTGAACGCATCGAGAAAAATACCAATGAAATTGAGACCTCGTTTAAAAGAGGAGTTAGAAAAAATGGAAAAAATGAAAATCATTGTGAAGGAGGAATCTCCTACTGACTGGGTTTCAAATATCGTTATTGTAGAAAAACCAAATAAGAAATTAAGGTTGTGCCTAGACCCCTGTCATTTAAACAAAGCGGTGCGTCGCTGTCATTATCAACTGCCCACCTTAGATGAGATAACTAGCAATTTAGCAGGCGCGAAATATTTCTCAAAATTAGATGCTAAAAAAGGCTTCTGGATGTTGTGTTTGGATGACTCTAGTTCAAAGCTCTGTACGTTTGCGACACCGTTTGGACGATATAGATTCTTGAGAATGCCGTTTGGCATAAATTGCGCCCCGGAAATTTTTCACAATGAGATGTGTAAACTATTTTCAATGCCAGGTGTAGAGGTATAACTGCGATGATTTGTTGATATGGGGAGAGACAAAGCAAGAGCACGA
This sequence comes from Aproaerema taeniolella, assembly GCA_949987775.1. Taxonomy (NCBI): domain Eukaryota; kingdom Metazoa; phylum Arthropoda; class Insecta; order Lepidoptera; family Gelechiidae; genus Aproaerema; species Aproaerema taeniolella. The sequence continues at coordinate 854,146 of OX465257.1, forward strand.
TAATAGACTAAAAGAAGTAATAAAGCGAGCGAAAATTAACGGTGTTAAGTTTAACAAAGAGAAATGTTTATTTGGACAGACGCAAGTTCAATTTTTAGGCCATGTGTTCAGCAGTGAAGGTATCCGCCCAGATGGTTCTCGAGTCAAGGCCATCGAAGCTATACCAATTCCAAAAGATAAGAAAGATTTAGAGAGATTCTTAGGAATAACTAATTATCTTGCTAGATTTATTCCGAATTATTCAGAGGTATCTGCTCCACTAAGAGAATTGTTAAAGCAGACTATTGAATTTAATTGGTGTCATACACATGATCATGTCTTTAAAAAATTAAAAAAATTAATAAGTGTAGCGCCGGTACTAAGGTATTACTCCCCTCGCGAGGAGGTGACGGTGTCTGTGGACGCGAGCTCGCGCGGGCTGGGCGCGTGCCTGCTGCAGGGCGGGCGGCCCGTCGCGTACGCCGCGCGAACGCTCACGCCTACAGAGACACGTTGGGCGCAAATCGAGAAGGAGCTACTAGCCATTTTATTCGGATGTTTACGGTTCCATCAATTCATTTATGGGCATGGTAGTATTATTGTTGAGAGCGACCACAAACCACTAGAAACTATATTTATAAAACCGTTGAATGAAACACCACCAAGATTACAGCGGATGTTGTTAAAGCTACAAGCTTACAACTTAAAAATTGTTTATAAGCCGGGTAAGGAAATGTTCATAGCAGACGCACTGTCACGCGCAGCTGTCGAGAGCGGGTCCGACAGTGAGGCAGGCGATGATGTCACAGTACACGTGAACACACTCTATGAAAACATAGATGCGTCAACGAATATGTTACAAAATATTAAACGCGAGACATCAGCTGATAGCACACTGGTCTGTCTCATTAACTATTATTATAAGGGATGGCCGAAATCAAAATCAGAGGTAAACTTAGAAGGGAAGCCTTACTGGTCTATGAGAAATGAGTTACACGTTATTAATGGAATTTTATTTCGAAATGACAAAATACTGATACCGAAAATGATGAGAAAAGAGATGTTAAAACGTATACACGAGGGCCACTTAGGCATAGAGAAAAGTAAGCGCCGGGCAAGAGATGTGATGTGGTGGCCGGGAATGTCTGCGGAAATTGAAGCCGTGGTGGAAAAATGCGAGCCGTGTCAGCGCCACCGCAATGCCGTGCCGCGCGAGCCGCTCGTCCCCCACCCCGTGCCCGCGCTGCCCTGGCAGGTCCTCGCGGCCGACCTGTTTGAGTATAGGCGTACCATGTATTTACTAGTAGTCGACTATTATTCAAAATTCATAGAGGTTGTGACATTACCAAACATACTAAGTAATACAGTTATTAAAAAGATGAAATGTATATTTTCAAGGTTTGGCATTCCCAAAAAATTGATCACAGATAATGGGACCCAATTTAGCTCAGCAGAATTCAAATCCTTTGTAGATACTTGGGGAATCGAACACACAACAAGTTCACCACTTTATCCGCGTTCTAATGGTTTAGCCGAGCGAAACGTATAGACGGTAAAACGTTTATTTATGAAAGCGACAGAAGATGGCACGGAGTGGCAACTAGCCTTACTTAACTTTAGGAACACGCCCATAACTGGGGAGAATTACTCACCAGCACAGCTTCTGATGGGGCGAGCGCTTAGGACTAGATTACCGAATATGGAAAAAAAATTACAACCGCATGTAATAGATCCTAATGAGGTTCATAGGGCAAGGCATGATAGGATGACAAAAATGAAATCCTACTATGACCGGTGTACTAAAGAGCAAAGACCACCGAAAATTGGTGAGGAAGTACGCGTTCGCAATAGGAAAGTCTGGGAGAAAGCGCGAGTTGTTAGACAGGCAGAAGGGGACGGCATCAGGTCGTACTGGTTGAAAACTGACAGTGGCGCAACGTACAGGCGCAACAGATCACATATACTGACTAAGTCTACTGCTTATTGCGATGATGATGACCGGGCGTGCTCGCAGGAGGCTGTAGGCTCTCCGGCTCCTGCTAGCCCGTCGGGTATCCCTTCGCCGTCGATTGATCCACGACGACAGAGTGAATCTCCTCAACAGTTACTGGATAATGCCAGAACGGGGAGAACTCCTGCTTACGTCACAAGAAGCGGTCGTGCCGTGTATCAACCGATTAAACTAAACCTATAGCAAAATCAATACATGTAAAAAAAAAACAATACACTAAGAAACCTTTCATCAGGTATGTTGATAGTAAATAGACAATAAGAAAAATAGATAAGTAATTAAAATAGATAATAAGTAGAATAGATAAGTAATTAATAGAATAAGCTTATTGACTGTAAAAAGAAATTAACTAAAATAACTTTCATAGATAATAAGAAGAATAGATAAGTAATTAAAATAGATAATAAGAAAAATAGATAAGTAATTAAAAGAATAAGCTTGCTGACTGTGTGAAACAATAGTTTGAGATTATGTTACTTATTATGTAGATTTATAATTGCCTTGCTGACTGTATTTTAAAAATGTTTCATGTTTTTCTAATAAGGAGAGAGATGTCATAGTGACAGTTAGATATATGTATGTGTGCGTGTGGATATACGTTATAAACCAGTCTTGTCTTACTTGTCATACGGTGTACTTATTTATAACCTCCAAACATACAACAGCTAGGTACGTTGAAAGTTTTTTCGTTTGTCAAAAGTCGCATAGAAACGAGTTTGAGCGGTCAATTAAAACTAGACAAGTTAACTGCCTACCCTGCCTAAAATGTCTATGCACGCCACTGCCTGAATGCGTATTTAGTATACATAGGAACAAGTACAGTTCACAAGGGCATTGATTCATTTATTAAACCTTCGCGCGATTCTTACACACCCCTGTGTGCAGGATTTGTATCGCACGCGCCGTAAACAAGCGCGCGTATATATACATCGCATGACACTTGCAAAAACAAATAAACCAACGGTTATGTTGTACCACAAAGTAAATAAACTTCATTCACTTTCAAACCAACTATAAGTAATTGGTTTTCCGTACATAAACTAACTAAAATAATTACTTTGAGTTTGACGCCTTTGAGTACGGAGTATGTCAGTATGTCATTAAAAAAATAATTTGTCATTACGCTTAGGTTGACTGGAAGAAATCCCCTCGTGGGATATGTCCGCCTTTGTAAACTTCTTGTTACTGTAAACTTGTTATCCTCTGTATTATCATTGAACAATAAAGAATAAATACATACATACACACGTTTTAATACTTGTAAAAATAATCGCTAATAGCTTAAAGAATAAATTACGGAGCTATTCATTATTTTGCATTATTTTATTTTCTAAAAACTATTCCGACACGGCTAACTTAAGACATTTGTAAAGTAACGGTTGGTGAGCATGTAAAATGAGGTGTGAGCGATGATATTCAGCTTTCGCTTGACTATCCATTTGGCAGAGCGCCAGGCGGCTACCTCGATCTCGTGTCGAGGTTTTGAAAGCCAAAACCAATGCAGTAGTTCTTGTTTTAGTCGGTAAGTTTTTTTATTTTTTTATTATAAGATGGGTTAACTCTTGACCTCAATCTTGACCATAAGGTCAAAAATGAGGTCGACGATGGAGCGAGTTAACCCAGAAAATGCCTATAAAGGCACTGGTACTCCCACGCACCGACGGAACGCAGCAAGCTTTTTGGCGTCGGACTTCGGTAGGAGGGTGGTCGCGAACCAGACGGCCCTTTACAGAGCCTACCACACCGCATTAGACCATAGGACGACACCTCAGATTCAGAAAAAAATGAAGTGTCGTTGCCTGGGATGGATTACTAGGAGGCAGGTCTCATTTGTGTTTCCTTAGTCGCCTCTTACGACACCCACGGAAAGACAGTGATTAAACAAAAACTTTGCAAAAAGGGCTATTACAAAATTTCTGATTATCTATCAGACAGGCAGCCATGGGAATGAACTGCTCAGCTCTAGAGTTATTTCAGATTTAGTTAAAATTAGTAAATAAGAAAATTTGTAATGCGATTTAAAAGAGCAACCTCAGAGTTTCTTGCCTGTTCTTCTCTGTGGAAGACTGCACCTTTGCGAATAGGCGTAGAGTCAGTAGGATCAGAGGTACGAACGCGTATGTATGTATTTAAATCGTTTAATGTATGTTTGTATGTATTTCATTGTAATCTTGACTTGTTTTAAGTGACATCCTGAATGTCCTAGAAAATAAATATTTTTATATTCTATTCTATTTTAGAGATGGGGTGGTGTTATTCTCAACCGATCACCACACGGTAAGTGAGGACATTTTAGCTGTTCATTTTTGCTAGATAACGCCACGGAAATCGTTTGTGAGAATTTTGAACCTTGCCTATGCTAATGTACGTGACGTGACGTAATTTCGTCACAATATGCATCTCGATCCAACCTCTCAGCGTTAGTACGTAAAAAAATTATCTCGACACGACCACATTATCTCACGAGCGTATGCTAGCCGCATTGGGCCAGCGTGGTGGACTATGGCCTAAATACATTTCGTATTTTGAAGGGAGGCTCCTCGTGCTTATCGATGGGGACGTATATAGGTTGATAAAAAAAAGGCCTGGGAAGAACTGGCAACTAACACATTTGATATTTTATTTAGATCAAAGCTGCGCGTGTAAGATTTGCACCTTGAACTTTATACAGTCATTTGTTTCGTATGAGTAAGAAGCAAAAATCAAACATTAAGGAGTTTACTTTTGACTGTAAAGTAAAATACTGGCATGTTCAAAAGCGGAAGCAATAGCGAGTAAAACAGCAAAAAGAGAAGGGTTAAGTGCCTTATTAGGAATTCCGGGCCTGTCTGACCAGTTACGTCGGTTACATTTGACACGGACGAGACAACCACGACTGGCGAGATATTACCGGGCAGGTTTCACGTGTTCGTGGTCTCACGGTTATAAATAGAATAATTTTAAGGTATCTTCCATGCTGGACTGGGTGTAAAAGAAAAACTTAGAATGTACTGGCCAACTCTTTTCAGGCATACTGTAAAAAGTCAGTAATAGGGACAAGAGGGTTTTCCTGTATTATGGCCGAAAGGCTGACAACCTCTCACCGCTATACAGTACAATATATACTTTATTTGCACACAAGGAAATACAGCACAATAAACAGAACATAAAACAGTGTACAACAAGGCGGCCTTATTGCTAGGTAGCAATTTCTTCCAGGCAACCTTATACATCATGTTTTATCTAATACCTCTCGGAATTTATGCCAAACGTGGCATCAAGTGGTTCTGAACCACTGATGCTCTGCCTACCCCGTATGGGATTACAGGCGTGAGCGTATGTTTTGTAATTTTAAGATTTTTAAGGAGTCGTGATGAATTCTAATATGGGGTGATTTTATTGAGCGAAACTTTAGAAGGTAAACCTTTCCAAGAAACAAAAAAGATGAAATATTAAAAAAAATAGACTTTCCGTATTAAAGTACAAGTTGCATAAAGATGCATTTTTTTCATATATTTTTAAAAAAATAAACGCTACTCACTCAAAAGCCCACACTAACGTTTTTCCCATGTATGGTGGGTCCCTCGGAACATACATAAAGACAAGACACAAACACCCATGACCCAAGAACAAACATCTGCTTTTTACACAAAAGTTTGCCCCGACTGGGAATCGAACCCAAGACCCGTCGATCAAGAGGCAGCTCCACTACCACTCAATCAAACCGGCGTAGTTATGACCATGTAACTGAGTAAAATGGTTCAGTTTTGTAGGTTTTGGCTGTGATTCTGACTAGCTTAAATCACTCAGTATTAAAAATAGCAATAAGCAATTCCAAAGGCGTCAAACCAACAAAATTTTAAGAATTACTTCAAAAACATTGTATCGACATGATAAATATTCAAGATACTGTCACAATATTTATGTGAAAGTAATAGAATTATACAAGACTAGAGCGAGAGTCCCCTTACCTGAGGGTGGTTGAAGTAAGGCAGCAGAAATAACAACGTCGGCAATCGCCGCGCCACACTGCACATAGCGTGGGAGTTTTGGCACATCGGGTGAGCTCAAATAATACATTGTTAAGGCGACTACAGCACCCGATAAAGGCAGCACACATAGGAATAGTGCCATCTCCGTCTCTCAACAGGCCTGGGCCGGCAGTGCGAACAGTGTCGATACACGAAGTTTACGGACTATGAAAGCGTGCGTGCGTAAAAACATGTCCGAAAGTTAGAAAAATGAGATTTATGGAAAGGTAACAGCTTAAATCGAAAAATACGTTAACTACTTATCGAGAATGTTCAATAACAACCATTTTGATAGCAAATTCAAGTTCCTGTGTGCATTTTACTATCGTTTTTACAGCTTAAAAGATACACAATATTGTTATTTAGAGGTGACTTTGTGAGCTTTTTCTATCGAACCAAAAGTGCTGAATCATGTTTTCAGCAAACTACTTATCTAGTTTATGTCTTGAATATTACCGTAGTATTTTTTTCTTCGATTTAATGCAGTGCGTCATGCTTATCTACGCATCATAAAATCGTAATTTAGGTGTTGTAGTCGCCTTAAGATTCACACGGTTATTTTCACAAGTTTTAAATTTTTAAACAAACAAAAAATTAATGTATGAATATTGTGGTTACAATCCAAATCGTGGTAACAAAATGTTTAAAACTTGTAATTTTAAATTTTAACAACTTTTGATAGTGTGAAAGACTTTAAGAAACTATATTCACACTTTTCTTATTGTAATGCAATCAGTCAATATTTTTATTTATTTTTATAATTCGACCTTGTTCCTTATTGGTTTCTTTTTGGGAAAATTGTTCAGTCTAGTGGGCCGGGCTGATTTCCTTAAGATTGTTAAAAAACTGTTTGAGGAAGAGAGTTATGATTGGATCGTAACACGTAGCAATCAGTGGTCTCTGCCTATCCCAAGCGGCATAGATAAGAGTGAGTTCATGGATGTTTAAAAAAAAAACTAAATTAAATTAATCCAATAAGCAAAGAAACAGAGCAGCTAAACATATTCGAGATAAAAAGACAGCCACAACAGGAACAAAGACACTAAATACCGCAACAATTCAGACAACATGCTGCTGTAAGGTGCAACACTGGTTCGACCGCCACGTGTTTACCCGTGGTTTACCCCTACCACATGCTCTCGGGAAATGAATGCAGAATGCTGAATGCATCGGCTCCCCACGGAGTATGCACTCGTCTGTTATATTTGTTTATGCTTTTGATGAGCTTATGACGTTTTGTGCAATATACACGATTAGCTTTTGGATCTCACTAACATAAATGAATAAGTAATGATACTTGCTTATACCTAATCTATAATATTAGTAGATTTTAATAAGTAAGTTATATGCAATTATTTGCATGTTAGATTAAATAAAATTCTTTAACCCAAACAATTTTCTTCAAAGATTTAGCGCTAAGATGCGCTCGAAGCCTAGTGGCGTTCATTTATGAGGTTAAGTGGCGTACACCGGGTCCGGAAACCTGATGTGTGGCAATAATGGTAATTTATCACAGGCTTTGGAGTGTGCTTCTGCACCGGGCACATAAAACCGTCGTCGGTCCCGGCTATCCCAGCTAAACCGAGTCAGAGGTCATTTTGCGGTTTCAAAACCCTGACACAAAGGTAAGTTAAGTTCATCACATACTTGATTATACCTATATAAGGAAGAGAGAGGCCTACTGCGCCAGTCATTCGTATCCCACATCCCCCGAGCCGGCTGCATGCTCTCATTACTAAACTCCAACTTTCCGGACCACGGGGAAATAATATTTAGGATTTCACACTGCCCTACATCGCAGTTCTATGCAGCTTAACAAAGTTGAATATAAAGTTATAAGTTTTAATGAACAAAGCGCGTTTTGGAATAAAACGGATTGGGCTAGGAATAGCCGGAACTTTTTTGACTCAATTTTATACAGGGAGAAGCTCGTGAATAATAATTTATACAAGTTAATATATGTGTGGTTCCTGCCAATTCCACTTCCGGACAAAGAACTCATAAAATAGGGCACAAGGAAACAAACTTAACCTTGCTTTGGTTGACTAGTTAATAAAGTTGAATTATATCTTAGAGTTCAAGCCCCCCTTAGGCACAAAGAAATAAACCCTCATATTGGGACAACGAATTTTCAGATTCAAATAATGCTGTCACAAAAACATGCACCAAAAATTTAACTTTAAATTACTTGACGAAACTTTATGAGATAAATCTCCTTATGAAACTGAAGAACTTTTCTAATGGTACCCGTACGAAAATCTATAAAAGAATTCGACTTTCACTCTTAAGTAATCAGTTCTTTTTACATATTTCAACCTGTTTTTTGAGAAAAGTCCCGCTAACTTTTTAAATCACTTTGTTCTATTTTCTAGCAAAGGCATTGAAAAGAAGCCAATACAAGTTTGTATCAAACATAACAATGATCGGCAAAACAGTCGGTAATGGGAACCAACTGCATAGTTTCCACAGCAGCAGCTACCAGATCGGCGACGGGCGAGCGAGTTGAATGGTAAGTGGACGATCGTTACCCTGAATGGCATATGACGTAGATACTTCGCTTCGACAAACAGTTACAGGAGTGCCTTGTTTTTTTATTAAACAACGTTTGATTTTTTTTGTAATAAAGTTTAAGTGTCTAACTGTCGCTGTGTAGGAGAGCAAAAAGTATTTCAGCTTACATTTAAACATCGTTTTAATTTTAATCGTTCGACACAGCTTAACCTAGCGAGGTTATTCATAAGCAAGTTACGAACTCAGACCGTAATATGTTTCATAAGTTTCAAGCCTAAGGTCAAGCTTGCGATGGAAACAGGCTTCGATTTAATGGATAAATTCCGAAATTGTGTTTTAGCTCTTGGCAGCGGCAGCATAGTGGGTCGAAAGACAGATGGCGATCCAAGCCTAACAATTTAACAATAGCGAGTAAAAATAGGACATTAAAGAGAGTGTAAAACCTAGATGTGGATAGGTACAGGCTAGAAAATTAAGCTTATTAGTTTACTGGAAGAGATCACTTTTAGTGATAAGACCGCCTTTAGCACGTGTGTTATTATTTCCTTCTGTCTTTGTTTTTGTTTAATTAAATATAGTTATGAACCATATCTCGATAACGTCAGCTTTCAAAAAAAAAAAACGCAATCCATCCATCGGTCCATCTGTTTAGGAGCTACGATGCCACAGACAGACACACAGATACACAGACATATAGATACGCACGCAAACTTATAACACCTTTATTTTCTTGTCGAGGTTATAAACTTTTCTAATGACTTCTAAAACGTGTATAATATCTACGCCTCCATTTGCAACCCTGTAACGCCTGCGTTTGATTGTATGCAGTCGTTTGATCTGAAGCCTTCAACCACCCACAAAGAGCGAGAAATGCCTTTGTATTTCTATTTCCATGGTTGATTTTATTTCATTATTATAATGGTGTTTATTTACTAGCTTTCTGCCCGTGACTGCGATCATCTATACTCTACAGTTAGGTATATAATTCTAAAGGTAGTTTGCTATTCCTAAGCAAATAATAAAGTCGGTCTTCGTTATGATGAGATGTAAGGAATGGACAAACGGTAAAACTCACAGAAGTGTCAGTGTTTTAGAAAGATAACCGAAGTTAAGTATTACATGAATTAGTATTTTTTAATAAATAGCAAAAAACAAAAGGATTTTATACAATTGATCTGAAACCCAAAGAATTCCAGCGAACAAAGTTACAGAAAGATATAACCCTTTAATTCCGCGATAGGATCTCGGACAAAGCAAGTGCCAGAGGGATTTTATCCCGGATTATTCTCCCGATAACGTCGATATCGGGAAACTAGAATAGGAGCTGGAGAGTTAAAAGGACATAGCTTTCGTTTACATTTTTTCCCAGACAATCGGCTTAGCAGGCCAAGAGTTTAAGATTGTGGAATGTAGAAAATTACAGGAACCGCGCTGACTGCAAGTCACACGAAATGGAATGTGAAAATTAATTTAAAAAAGATTGACCTAAATTTGCGAGAGTTAATTGAAATGAAACATCCGATTATAAAACTACTAAGTTCGTTCGTAAGAGCATTAGAAGCGCTCTCAGTTTACACGAAAATTTGTGTAATAATGGGGACTCGTGCTCGGTCAAAATCTGGTCAGTTGTCCTAGCTTTTTCCTACCAGGTTCCCGCATTTCTTTCAATATACCATAATAAATACCACTCATTTATAAACTCTTCACTCATTTATAATTTTTCTTCACTCATTTATAAACTCAGATTTCGCTGTAGTCATTGTAGTCAAACCATCAACATACCAAAATAAGGACAGCCAATCCGTTTCCTGACAGTTTAATGTAATCTGTGCCGTAAGACTAAAGATGCTGATAAATCGCCCCGTCGACCCGCGTCGTCCGGCAATTTTTCCGGACTCACTCGGCTAATTCCGGACGCTCTCAACCGTTCCAGGATTCGACCAAATTTCCGGGTCAATGGCAAGTGAAAGCTAGTTAAAAGTTTGTTGGAAAATTGGGGTTTAATAAAAATTTTGGAACATGGAATGACTATGTTGGGTAGGAAATATAAAAAAAATCGTAAGTATTATTTTATAAAAGTGTGAGTAGATAAGAGTGCCTCGCAGCACAGATATGAAGGAAAGAAGAAAGTAAGTTAAAATTGAAATCTTCACGGTTGGTATAGAGTTTGGCAACATAAATGTCAATTGTAAAAACAATGCTATCAGGTAAACTTCACGATACCAACGGAATGAGATGGATCTGATAGTAGTACGATTGCGAAGCTTTGAAAAAAATCCCTACTAAATGCGAAAGGAACTTTGTCTTTCTGTCTGTCTGTTACGCTTTTACGCCTAAACTATTAAACCGATTTTTTTATATTTGGTACAGAGACAGATTAGACCTTGCGAAAGGACATAGGCTACATTTTAACCCAGAGCTGGGCACGATCTAATCTGTAGCCCACGCGAGTGGAAAGCTAATACAGCTAGCTTTTCTATCTTTCTTTATAAATGACGTCAAACAGCGGCTTTTTCTATTTCAGGCTCGATTCTTTCATAAAAAAATATGTTTTTCGATCCATATTATGAATGGAGGTTTAAAAACAGAAATCTTATTCAAAAGGCGACTGTAACGAACTCACAAAAGCTAAGATCTTTAGATCTAAGTCCCGTAATACAGGCGCCCCGGGTGCCTGTGAATGCTTGGCTCTGCTCAATTATATCTCAGACCACTCAGGCTAAATATAGCCTTCGTACGGATGTTGTGCTCCCTGCTGAGTATTTTATTAAACAGGGATTGTTAGCTGATTTTACTCTCAAAGTAAGTGGTTTTACTTCGCGCTAATGATAAATATCAATGGAACATTCGAAACTTTTCCATGTTTTATAGCCATTAGATAACTTGTCTTTGTATAGGATGTCTAATTTTTTTTTGAGATTTCGTGTAGGTTTTTTGTGGATAGTTGTTCAGTTTGATGGAGATAATCAATATACATATAAAGTGACTTTAAATTAGATTCTGGACTAATTTACCCAAGTAAATGAAATGGGTTGAAATGTGAAAAGAAAAATGTCGACTCCTCATACTAAGGCGAACAATTTTTTTCATATTTTGACTAATGTTCCTTGTTAAGTTCATAGTCCAATGGGTTGATTAACATCCTTTTTCGCAAATTTTAAATTACTCAACAAGTTAAACGGTTCTAATCCATGTCCGCTTGTTGCCTTCATCTTATTATCACAAGGGGAGTGGGGGGTGTAGTAAGATATCACGTGAATTTATTTTTTCGTCAAACGCGCGATCTTGGCTAATGTACATAAAATATGTTCATGTACTAGTACAATATATGTTTTTCGCATGATTACACCATTGCTTTAATATAATTTTTATTCCAGTCAAAAACAATCTGCAACATTTCTGTCTCGACATTTTTATATTGGTTCTTTATTTCAGAATCAAATTAGATTATACTTTGTACCTGTATTTAAAGATAATATTCTAAAGATTTCAAGATTCTTTCTAGGTACTAAAAAATACACGTGATTTTGGGTGGGGTTAGTCTTAAGCCTCACGAAGTATCACCAAGGGGGAGGGTGGGTTGAAAAACGCTAAAAAAAGGGTTTGCACTTGATCACAATCTAGCCCAGAGTCAGAGATGTGGTCGAGGATGTAGCAAGCTCACCTAGAAGATGCTTATTCACTCGAACTTTAAAAGAGATTCGGATTATATGAGCTCGGAAAAACAGACGCAGGCAGAGAATTCCATTCCTTAGCGGTGCGCAACATAATATATGAAGACAAGCGCTCATCGGTATGTCTGGAAGTCCGGTAGAAGAAAGAGGCAGGCGGCATGAGCTCGTGTAGCTCATTAGCACACTCCCCAAAGTACATCTTGTAAAAAACACAAATGTTATTATGTTAGCGTGATACCTGTCTAAAATCCAATACAATTTATCAATTAAAACACCCGGGCGATAATTAATGTAGAAAGTTGTGGTAAGCGAGAAGTTTTGCGAGTAATATTTAATTACAAGAGAGCCGCCACTGAGACGTCTAATAAACTTCAAGGCGGCTGGAGCTCATGAATTTGGGAGTTACTTCTTCAACTTATTCTGAGAAATTATAGTATCTGTTTTAGTATCTTCAATAATAAACATAAAATTAAATGGGAAGTACACGCTTCATTGATTTTCGTTAAGACTTGAAGCTTGACGGCCGGTTTGGTCGAGTGGTAGTGACGCTGCCTCCCGATCGGCGGGTCCTGGGTTCGATTCCCAGTCGGGGCAAATATTTGTGTAAAAAGCAGATGTTTGTTCTCGGGTCATGGGTGTTTGTGTCTGTCTTTGTGTGTTCCAAGGGACCCACGACACAAGGGAAAACCTTAATGTGGGCCTTTGAGTGTGAAGCGTCTTTTTTTTTTTAATAGATTTGAAAAAATGTAATGAGCAGAGCAATTTTAATTGTGATACAGGCCATAACGTAATATAAAATCTGATTATTAATTGATGGCAATTAATGGTTGATTGGTTGGTGTAAAAAAATATAGTCGAATTGAGAACCTCCTGCTTTATGACGTCGGTTGAAAAAGCAGATGTTTGTTCTCGGGTTATGGGTGTTAGTGTCTGTCTTTGTGTGTGTTCCAAAGGACCCACGACATAAAGGGAACCTGTGGGCCTTTGAGTGTATAGTCTTTTTCTATTTTTTAAAATATTATTAAGCGACAATGTAAATCGTAAGAGAACAAAAGAGTTTTTGCTTAGGTTCGTAGTAAAGAAAACATTGACATAAATCTATGGTTATAAAATAACAGTCAATTGTTACACATATCATCACTTGAGAACGACTTGACCGATTTTGCCGATTTTTTTGTATCTAATGCTCATTTTTGTTAAAATAAGGTTTGAAAGATTTTTTTTTTTGGAATGTCCACCTATGTAATTTTTACCAAAGGTCATTTTACTTAAATTAGAATTTCTTATAGTAGATCGCTTACACATAGAAAGTAAGTTCGTAACGTCAGGATAACACAACCCACACACCTGTTTGTTTCAGTTGGGAACTGCTAACTGATTTAGATTGCGTCGGCGTTGAAGCACGCAACCAACTTCTAACTTCCCTTATTGTTACAGTATTCTATTTAAGGTAGAAATGTTACTTTTGCGGTTTCTTGTTCTTAGATAACTACATATGTAGTATATCTTAATCAGCCCATATATGTCCCCACTGCTGGGGCACGGGCCTTCCTCAATAATATGAGGGGTAAATACTATACTCACCACGCTTGGCAGACGGGTTGGCGAGGGTTTTGATATACTTAATTGCAGAGTTTTCCTTCTCTGTGTGCAGATGAACTTGCTTGCATATTTACCTTATGTAGTATATGTTGTGATTATATGCACTACCTGCTCATAAATCACTGTTATGACATTCATATTCTAAGGTTGACTGGAAGCAATCGCTTTCAAGCAAAACAGCGCCTTGTTGTACACTGTGTTTTAGGTTAGCATGTCTTGTGTACCCTTGTGTGCAAATAAAGTGTATTGTATTATAATTATTTTATTGATTGCTACTTCATTCCCCGTTCATCATTCGGGGTACGCTTGACTATGATCCAGGATTTAATAGATCAGATACTGAAAGTGGAGCAACAGGAATCTGACCACCGTAACAGGGGGATCTGATCGAGATGAATCAAGATCCACATTCAGCTGTCTACGTACAGGTTTCATTACGATGTTATTGTTTCTTGACTGTAAACGCGTCGTCGGATTTTGATTTTTTTTAACCTGATGCGTTGGCCTCTGTTTGGTAGATTGGTAGTGACGCTGCCTCTTGATCGAGGGGTCCTGGGTTCGAATCTCAGTCGGGGCAAAATATTTGTGTAAAAAGCAGATGTTTGTTCTCGGGTCATGGGTGTTTGGAATTTGGAAGATGGACACATCTTTATGTGTGTTCCGAGGGACCTACGACACAAGGGAAAAACTTAATGTGGACCTTTGAGTGTATGGCGTTTCAATTTTTTTATTATCTGTACACACAGTTTAGAAAAATTAATTGGCACACTGCAACCATCTTACTATTTCAAAGGGATTCAAATGTCCCCCACATAATATGTATATGGGCTGACTAGAGGATGCCCGGAATTTCGTTCCCGAGGGAATTTTGTAAAATCCTTCCTTACACCTTATCTACATAGTTAAGGAAACCTTCATGCAAAATTTCAGCGTTATAGGTCGAAGGGTTTGGGCTGGGCGTTAATGATTCAGTTAGGCAGGACCTGAATTCATATAAATTAAAGTGACGGCACTGGAGATTGAACTCGTTACCTCTCGGTTCCGAGTCTGTCACGCGCACCACTACATTGCCAACATTCATGAAGTCGGTCCCGGCTATTGTCGATTGACTACAGTCGTCAAAAACAAGTCAGAGGCCATTGTGCGGTTTGAAAACTCTGACACAAGGTATAGCCAAGTTGACCACATACTTGACTATAACCTACACGATAAGAAAAAAAATCATTAAGTCACTTAAAGTATCACTATCAGTAAGTTACACACCATAAGATCTGCATGTCCATTGTGTTGTGAGAAGTTTCGGTTGTCGTCGGTCTTAACCATCTGCAATAAAAAAGAGGAGGTTAACCTGTGTCAATAACTAAAATCTTCGAAAAGAACTTCTCTCTGTTCTCCCAAGAAGATCTGTTTCCCTTTTGAAATTGACCTAATTAACCAAGGAGAAAGAAAGACGTAAATCAATACAGTAAAAAAATACGACACGAAATATGCACAATATGACACACGACACAACACATAATAACATTGTGTACAACAAGGCGGCCTTATTGCTTGATGGCAATTTCTTCCAGGCAACCTTTAGGAATGTGACAACCGAGGCAATTCAAACAATCCGTTTAGCTACCTGGAAATGTTGTCTAAATGTAGACCTATTTAGATCAAGATCGATTAACTCATTCATTTGAAAAAGCAATAATTGAATATATACTAATTATAAAAACAAATGTTAAAGGTCAATTAAAAGGGAGAAAAAATAAAGCTATCGGAACCGACGAAGTCAAAAGAAAATCGAACTTTGGATCCCGTAAACGGTCTTTTGTCACGGCAATTAGCTTCGGTACCGACGGTTTATGTTTTTGTGTTACTAATGGAGTCTGCAGCTGATGTGAGGCAATGAGAAAGGATATTTGTATGTCTACCAATTAGATACTTAATTATTAGACTCGTGTTTCTTAAATACCGTCGACTTTATTCCAGTTGGAACAGAACAACGCTAAACGTAAGGTATAAATAAGGTATAAATATGTATGTGCGCAGAATAGAATAGAAAAAAATCTTTATTTTATAAGACATTCAGGATGCCACTTAAAACAAGTCAAGATTACATGAAATAAATACAAACATACATTAAAGGATTTAAATACATACATACGCAGTCGTCCTATTGACCCTACCGACTCTATGCCTATTCGCAAAGGTGCAGTCTTCCCCAGAGACGAACAGGCAAGAAACTCTGAGGGTGATATTGTTACACCCGTGTTGTAAAATTATTATCTCGCAAAACTTTCTCAAATGCGTTTCTATTAAATAAGGTTAAGTTTTTGTTATGTTCGGTTAGATTAGAATACAATAGCACCAGTGTAAGAAATAGAGGCAGTTGACAAAGTCCCCTGCAACATATTATACATAGAAAGAGTTGAACGCAACTGATTGCTTTAGTATGAAAGTTGAAAACATGATTTGAGAATGTCATATGGGTTGCTCGGATAAATTGGATCAAATTCATGGGGAGAATTTCCTTCTAAAGCTGTAGTACTTCTAATAAAATAAATCTTTTTTTTTATTTATTATAAGACGGGTTAATTTTTGACCTCAATCTTGACCAAGATCATAGATGAGGTCGACGATGGAGCAAATTAACCCAGAAAAAGCCTATAATAAGGCACTGGTTCTCTTACGCACCGACGGTACA
The DNA here is from genome assembly GCA_949987775.1 of Aproaerema taeniolella. Classification (NCBI taxonomy): domain Eukaryota; kingdom Metazoa; phylum Arthropoda; class Insecta; order Lepidoptera; family Gelechiidae; genus Aproaerema; species Aproaerema taeniolella. Next base: position 870,625 of record OX465257.1, read on the forward strand.
CAGCAAGCTGTTTGGCGTCAGACTTCGGTAGGAGAGCCGGTAGGCAACAACACCTCAATTCAGAACAAATTGAGGTGTCGTTGCCTGGGGATGAATTAATAGGAGGCAGGTCTCATTTGTGTTTCCTTAGTCGCCTCTTACGACAACCACGGAAATAATAGGGTGGTGTTATTCTCAACCGATCACCACACGGCAATAAAACATGGAAGAAATGTCTGGAAACTAAAACGTCACAAAGCCTGCGTCCCCGGCGCGTCCAGATCGAAACAAACATTAAACTACCTCGTAAATGACATCTCATCAACATAATTTATTCAATTATCACAACCTACAGCCTCGCCTCCACATAACGACTCATAACGCTCTGTTTCTTTAATTTTATCGCTTCTTTCGAGTTTATTTGAGTACGTCATTAAAAGAAGGCGTGTTGTTTTCAGCCGTAAACGGCTCAGACAAACGAAACACGAATTAAGATAAAGATGGGTGAAGAGGTTCGAAAATTCCAATTTTTGTTTTCAAAATGGCGGCGCTCAATAATTTATACATGTATCGATTGGGGCACTTAAACACCAAAAATTCAATAAATAAACACTACACACTCAAAGGCCCACACTAATGTTTGTCCTTGTGTCGTGGGTCTTTCGAAACACAAATAAAGACAGACACGAACACCCATGACCTGAGATCAAACATCAGCATTTTACACAAATATTTGCCTCGACTGGGAATCGAACCTAGAACTCGCCGATCAATAGGCAGCGTCACTATCACTCGACCAAACCGGCCACTACCATTCGACCCAACGATCGCTATTCTTAAGCATTTCTTCGACTTTTGTCCTACAATTTGACATCTTACATTGACATCTTACACACGTCTGTAATTATCTAATTTTCCGAATTATAGTCAAATGCAACCCGAAGAACATTAAATCTCGTAGTTAGTTTGTAGTAAAAAAATCGTAGCTTAGTAGCGTTAAGTAATAAAAAAAATCGTTCTACTTTGTGTACGAATTTTAATGGTTCAATAAATCATCACACATCATATTACTTTTCGTAGTTAGACACCCAACTTTGTTTTTAAAGGATTCATTGCTGTCAAAACTAATAACTATAGAATTTCAACATTCAATAAGTTACCCCGTTACTTCGTAGTAACCGTAGCACACAACTACGAAAGTCCGCTACGAAGTTACGAAAATAATTACAAAGCTACGAGGGTACAATCGCAACCACAATTGGATACAATCTTCAAAAGCCATACTCCATTGAATATTCCATAATACATTCAGGGTTCTCAAACACGTTTTAGCACTTCCAGTACGCTCGAATAGTCTCCGAACTCGGAAGTACCTACATCAATCATATAAGTTTGGGCGACCTACATTATCCTCCTTATGACGTACATTTCGAGAGGGAATGTGTTAGAGAACATTCATGAATACAAGTAGATGTGGCACATTATTAAAATATAAAGAATTTTGTGGTTGGGTAACTGAGTCTAGATTTTTGAGAAAAGTAGGTCGTTCGAGGGGTAATGGCGCTGCCTCTTGATCGACGGATCCTGGGTTCGATTACCAATCGAGGCAGTTATTGGTGTAAAAGCAGATGTTTGTTGTCGGGTTATGGGTGTTCGTGTTTGTCTTTGTATGTTTTCCAAGGGACGTTACCTACAACACAAGGGCTGGGCTCTTTGAGTGGGTTTATTTATTTTTTGACTTAGAATCGGGCGCAAAACGTCCAGTTTCTAGTAAGAAATACATACAGCAAAATTAAAATATGTTTTTATTGTCTCAAATAATACACTATACGGTATACTGTATAGTATAAGACCTTTAATCCATATGCTGTGTAAGTAGAATAAAGTCCCTATTGAAAACACTTAAAAAGAAAGGATTGTATTTTTTAAATTTGGATGAGTACCAGAATGGGGGTGTACTTTTTAGGGTTCCGTACCCAAAGGGCAAAAACGGGTTCCTATAACTAAGGCTCCGCTGTCCGTCGGTCCGTCTGTCACCAGGCTGTATCTCATGAACCGTGATAGTTGAAATTTTTGCAGATGATGGATTTATATCGGCCCTATAACAACAAATACTAAAAACCAGAATAAAATAAATATTTAAGGGGGCTCCCATACAAAAAACGTGATTTGTTGCTCGTTCTTATAGATGAGTCTGTCCGAGGCTGTATCTCATGAACTGTGACAGTTAGACAGTGAAAATTTCACAGATGATATATTTCTGTTGCCGCTATAATGACAAATACTAAAAAACAGAATAAAATAAAATTAAACATTTTAAAATTACGCTACACACTCAAATAATATAAATATTAAAGGGGGCTACCATACAGCAAACGTGTTTTTTTTTGCCATTTTTGTAGAGATAATGGTACGGAACCCTTCGTGCGCGGCTCCGACTCGCACTTGCCCGGTTTTTTATATTACCAAAAGGAAGTCATCAAAAGATATACAAACTGATGAATTTACGAGTATGTGCAAAAGATGTGCGTTTGTGTGCGTGCTTCGAATAGGGATGGGTGTTTAAACTTAATATGTAAACACAATTAAGTTTAAACTACCGTGGTCGAAAATCCTTTACCGTCAAGAATCCGGGGGGTCACCATGGATTCAACTCTTTCCTGGGCTCCTCGCATAAACGCTATCAGCAGAAAACTGTATGCTTCTTTTCATTCTCTCCGTCGTTTGCAAAATTTTCTTCCTCTCGAAACAAAAGCAATGTTAGCTCGTTCTCTTCTCCTGCCGCTGCTAGACTACGCTGATGTAGTTTTTTTGGATGCAACTGAGGAGTTGTCATCCAAATTAGAAAGACTCCAAAACACGTGCCTACGTTTTGCATTTGGACTGCGGAAGTTCGATCATGTCTCGGAATTTCGTGGGAGACTAAACTGACTCCCGATTCGTCTGCGTAGGGAATCACATGTTCTGTCGTTCCGTTACAAGGTTCTTTTTTCTCCTTCCGCTCCTGTGTACCTGCGTGAAAAGTTTCAGTTCCGATATGAGATTACTGGTGACCGCCTTTTCGAGCTCAAATTTCTCACTGAGCATTCCTACGCACAGCTCTTCTACGTATGACAGGTTGTTCACGGTCCACGCAGCGCGGCTGTGGAATAAACTGCCTGTCTCTGTCCGTGAGGTTCCATCCCCAGCTTGCTTCAAAATCAGATTAAAAAAACACCTTGGTTATACCGCTGATGCTTTGAGTTAAGACTATTCCTCTCTCGTAATAATAGGTACCTATGAAATAGATTTTTTCTCAAGCTTTATTTTATTCATAATTTATTTGATTGAACAGCTATTACTAAAATTGTTTTTTTATTTAAAACCTTGGCCATATAACGGAGATATTTAATCAAATTAATACATATTTACTATAGATTTATTTGCTGAAAAAGAAGCTCAAATATAGCTCGTTTCATCCGTTGCCCGTTTCATAGCTTATTTTTGCTGTACTGTTGTTACAGTTACAACTTTCAATAAAGTAAGTATCATGAAAATTATCTTAATGTTGTCCAAACCTTTCCACAAAATTTTGCTTAATTTGGATTTCGCATTCCCGAGAAAAATCCAAAAACGTTAGTATGGAAAATTCAGTTTTCCAAAAATATTGTATGGAAAACGGCAATTTCATAGGTAAAGACCTATTATTATATGTATATATTTATATTATGTGTATATATCTATACTATATTTATGTATTTATTTAAATATTTTTGAATACTACATATCAAACATTTATTTATCTATTTCCATGATAATATTCAAAACCTATTCTGTCTCTATCATTTTCCTGTTGCACGCCTACGTATCATGAATCCTCTCGCACTCTCGTAGGTTGACTGGAAGAGATCCCCTTGTGGGATAAGTCCGCCTTTGTACCTTAAATTTATTTAATATTTATTTTTTGATTCCAATGTATTTATTTTGTTTGATGTGCAATAAAGGATTTTACAATACAATACACAATATCTGAATTTATGTATGTAAGGTACAGCTTAGCAAATACTTGAATGGTGGAACTATGATTGACTATATGTAATTATTTTTCCTAGGGTTGATAAGATATACAATTTCTGGTCCGGAACGTTAACAGCTACCGAAATAACTACCAAATAAGTAAATAACCAAAAAATAAATGTATTAAGATATTATATTTTTGACGTGTTTTCGAGTTTACTTGATAAGATAAATATTGTATGTATATGTAGCCGCCCACTCTTGTTTTTGTAATATGAGCCTTAGCATGTTAACGTAAAGCGATTGTTCAAAGGAGACGACGGACTTGACGTGCGTAGGTGTTCTGAAAAGGTTGACAGGTCGTTTCTACAAATATGGAGTTACATTTTGTTTATTTAATTTAAAACAAGCGTTCTGCCCGGGACTTCTTTCCCGTGAGAATTCGGGAAAATGATGTAGCCTATGGCACTCAGGGATAATGTAGCATTCTAATGGTGAAATAATTTTTGAAATGAAATGAATTTTTGAAATCGGTTCAGGAGTTATTAACGCTTATTCGTTACACATGCACAAAAATACAAATTTTTCCTATCTATACATATTGTTGCGGCCGGGCCCGAGTATTCGAGAGAAAATAGGAGGAACAACAAAAAAAGTCCAGTTCGATAAAGCTCACATACAAAAAAAATAGATCGGCGACGTAAACAACCAAAAAAAAAGGGGTTGCGTAGCAACAACACAAAGCTGCGTCATCACAGAGTACACGCAAGATTGACCCTTGCACGTAGGACGTAAAGTACATAATCCCGTACACACACCGTGAGAACACCGGCCTTAGCAACGAGTTGTTTACTTCGTGGACGTCTAACTGCGCATGATTTTTACGAGAGCGACTATCGGGATTGTTCCAGAGCCCCTTCCGGCCGAATATAAATACGGGCGAGCCGCGCCTAGCGGACGCAGTTGATCTCAAGCGATACAAGCGATACATCGGAGCGAACTAGAGGAAACCTACGACCACAGCGCGAACTAGGACTACGTTTAGCTTACGATTCGGACTCTGATCTACGGAAGGAACCTACGACCACGGCGTGACTACGGACTACGATTTTGACTCTGCGACTGGGCTGACGGCTTCTGTGAGGACCTAGGATTTATTTAGCTGGCTGAATAAACACCTAAATCATAGTCACTGGTGTTTTACTCCGAATCAGAACCTAGCACGCAACAATATTATATTATACACTAGCTTTCCGCCCGCGGCTCCGCCCGCGTGGACTACAGGTTATATCGTGCCCAACTGTGGGATAAAATGTAGCCTATGTCCTTTCCCAGGCTCTAATCTATCTCTGTACCAAAATTCATCAAAATCGGTTCAGCGGTTTAGGCGTGAAAAGGTAACAGACAGACAGACAGACAGACAGAGTTACTTTCGCATTTATAATATTAGTAGGGATATTATAAAGAGGAAAGATTTGATTGTTTGTTTGCATTGAATAGGCTCCGAAACTACTGGACCGATTTGAATAATTCTTTCACCATTAGAAAGCTACACTATCCCCGATAGACATAGGCTACATAATTTTCCCGAATTCCCACGGGAACGAAGTCCCGAGCGGAATGCTATTTTAAATATTGGTGGAGACGGTACAGTTACAAATGACAGATCAAAACTTTATTATCTAATTATACAGTAACAATATTAATCCGACATCCGATTACAATTATGCTACTATTCACAGCGTTAGTAATAAACAAATTAATTTTTAGTAAGTAATCCAAAATTTAACCAATTTGCATATTGCCTCAACAATTTTAGAAGGTTGCTAAGTATATCTACTTTATTCGAAATGCTAAGTATCGTATCGAGTTGAAATATGTCTCAGACAATCCTTTATCGACTTCCAGAACAAAATAATGAATGTTTGTGCGAGAAAGTTGAAGACGTATATCAGGTCAGGTGTTTTCCGCACTTAGCTTCGCCATTGTGCGTGATATGTTTCGGGCAAACCAATGCCCTGCTAGAAATACGCAAGATTTAACGTTTTTGCATGCCTTTAGCGGGGATTCTAGGTTATGCAGGATCTAAGCTCGTTGTGTCTCCACTTTTTACAACAATGCCGTTATTTCTTCAGCTATGGGGTTGAATTTAAATTACTTAGCGGAACTTTTAATGGTGATTCTATGAAACTGACTTACTTTCCCCAAGCAACCTTAATGAAATTCTTAAAAACTTTTTCGACTTCCTATACAAAAGCAAATCAGCTGATCTTATAAGTTTTATGGAGAAGCAAACAGTTCTTTTCATTTTTCGACCTATGTTCCTTAGGGAAACTTATTCAATTTCCTGAGCTGATTCACGTCCTAATTTTTTTAAAGGCACCCTATACGCAACAAGACTTAACGTTCTTGCATGTCTTAAGCAATGATTCTTGGCTATGCAGGATCTAAGCTTATCGTGTTGCCACTGTTTATAATTGGGCTGAACGCCATTTGCGCTCGCCACTTGCTCGGTGAAGCTGTAAAGGCCATCAGCGGCCAACAGCGTAGTCATTAAAAAAAACAACGGGTTGCACTCCGGGAGTGCCGGCAGAAGTGAAAACTTGAACATATATTACTTCCTTGCGGTCTACTCTCCCTCCGTCTTACGAATTTTCGATCAGGTCACTTGTCCTGACGCGAGTTAAACATTTTTTACTCATCCCAAAAAGTGCACAACGTAAAAGTTTTCACTCTCCCTCCGTCTTACGAATTTTCGATCAGGTCACGTGTCTTGACGCGAGTTTAACATTTTTTACGCATCCAAAAAGTGCACAACGCCGCTAAAAAAGTTTTCACTTCAAAAAAGTTCATAATAATTCAGTAGTTTCTTTAGTATAGAAGAACAGCATAAGTTCAAAGTTATTGCGTGTCAGCAGTGCGTAAGGCGTTGCGGGATCGATACCCGGCCAAGGCCGTTCTCGCTATCAAACTGTAAATGACTCTATATTTTATTTACTTCTCCATTAATAACGTTATGATGTCGATACGTGCAGGCTGCGGAAATCAATAATTTCGCTGATTATTTTATGGTTATTTACCTTATTGGCCCCTTTTTCGATCGTTCATGTAAATTTTCGGCAGAATATATTATACCTAAGTAGGGTATTATTGGGCATTCTAATTCACTTTTTTCAAAAACCAGTTCACTTCACTCCGTTTGCTCCACTTCGTTCCGCACTCCGTTTCGTGAACTGGTGTTTTAAAAAAAGTTAATTAGAAAGCCCAATAATACAATTATGAAGTGAACTTAATTTGTCAACATTTACCTCATCAAATGATAGCAAACACGGTTCTATACAGCAGTACAAAGGTTCTACGCAGTAATTACGGATAAAAATATATGGGGTGGGATCTTTCACAATGTGTGTCTATATATATATATACAGTTGTGGTTTCATAATATTCTCATTCAATATCAAGCGTCTCCTTCAATTTGAAGATAATGAAATTTGTGAAACAACCATTAAATTTACAAGTCGAGAAAATTTGTCCTGATCTTAAAACCCATACATACCGTCACGGGAAACTCTTACCAAATACTATTCGTTGTATAATTTGTGGTCCATCCAACTGTGGAAAGACTAATCTGATGGTAGGACTTCTTTTACATAGAAACGGATTGCGATACAGAAACGTTTACCTATACGCTAAAACTCTCCATCAATCTAAGTACGTTTTTTTGGAAAATGTCTTATATCAGGTACCAGACGTTACATTTGCAAAATATGGAGAAAATGAACACGTCATTAGTCTCCGGAAAGCAAAACCAGATTCCATCATAATATTTGATGATGTGGCTTGTGAAAATCAAAATAATATTAGAGACTTCTTTGCAATGGGAAGACATCGAAATGTTGATTGTTTTTATCTAAATCAAACCTACAGTAAGGTGCCGAAACAACTTATAAGAGACAATGCAAATTTAATTATACTATTTAAACAGGATGAAACAAATATGAAACATGTCTATAATGAACATGTAACAACGGACATGTCATGGACTGAATTTCGAGACATGTGTTCGAAAATATGGAGTGACCCTTACAATTACTTGGTAATAGACAAGAACTCTGAAAAAAATAAAGGTTGCTATAGAAAAAATTTTGATACGTTTATAGTTTTTGATTAACAAATAGTATTTAAACACATTTAAAATGTAATTTGTCTCATTATTATAAAGTTCACATTGAAACCTTACACGCTCATTTATAATGGAAACCAACTTGAAAAGAAAAGTCGCAGATGCAGCAGAGGCTATCAAGAAAAAAGTTAGCAAAATCAGAAACATAGAAATGGACAATGAAAGAGCTTTAAAAACCATTTTTAAACCGATCTCCGACCCTTTAAATAAAATTGTTCAACAGAAGAGAAGGATCATAAATAAGCCTCCTCTTGTAAACAATAACGATCGTGAAAATGATAAAAATTCTGAAAAAAGTTATAGCAACACTGAAAGTGAGAGGGAGGAAGAAGAAGAGGAAGGAGAGGAGGAAGAAGAGGAAGATGAGGATTTTAAAATTAACAATTTTAAAAATTATGAAAGTTTTAATACTAGCAATGAGTCGTATAAATCAGTTATTGATACAACTGCTTCTCAAAATGTATCTAACTGGTCATTGTCTCCTGAACGTTTTAAAGATGTTCCTTATGGTATTAGGAATGATCGAGGAAAACTCAAGATGGGTGCAACTAATGTTTATATTGCTGAAAACAATAGTTTTATAGTAATAGCAGGTCGTAAATATAAAATAACTCCTGGATTATCAGAATTGCTCATGAAAAAGCAACCCGACTTATCGTTAGTCACACAAGAGGACAAGTCATATTACAAAATGATGTTATTAGACACAAATGCACATAGACGAGGATATGATGCCAAAAAACCTATTAACAGTAATAAAGGTTCCAAATATAATTTTATTATAAAACCATTATTTAAACAACAACGTAATTATTCTGTAAGTACAGGCAGCAGTACTAAAGGCAAAGGTTTATCGTTGCTAAAAAAATGGAAAAAGAATACAGATTATGTATACTGGGATGATCCTAATGAATTGGTGGAAAGACTCAAACTTTTGATTGCTTCTCATGATGCTGGTAACACTGGAGTTGAAAATGAAATTATATCTATCTTAGAGGAGTTGAAAGAGGGAGGTATAATTACATAATAAGTTTGTGTTGTCTTCACATTTTTTCATTTAAGTTGAAATTCTCGCATATAATAGTCGTTTAAAATGAATGTGGATAAATTCGGTCATAATGTACATAAAAGGTTACGATTATCAGATATCTTTAATTTTTCTAATAAAAAAATGTTAACAACCGAAGATGGAGATTTTGATTTACAGTTGAAACGATTGAAAGGCGTAAAATATCCTTCTTCACCTGATGATGCTGTAAATAAAGAATATGTTGATACAGTTTATAATAAGTTGTGTAGTGAAAAAAGAGTGGAAGAATTAATTGAAACAGCTATAAAACGTTTGCTACTTGACTTCAAGACTCAGTTATTACATGAATTTTACACAAAAGAGGCTATAGATGAAATTTTGAAACTAAAAAATGGAAAAACAAAAAATCGTTAATGAAATTCATAAAGCAGCAAGAAGAAATTTTGACAGAAGACATGTTATACTTAAAGGGATTGATGATTTATGGCAAGCAGATTTAATAGATTTCCGAAATTTGAAAATTCATCTTTAATTCAATAAAGGATTTAAATTCATCTTAGTCGTTATTGACTGTTTTTCAAAATTTGTGTGGACTGTACCAATTAAAACAAAAAATAAATTAGATGTAATGTTTGCATTTAAACATGTGCTTTCTACATCTAAAAGATGTCCTCATAATTTACAAACTGATATGGGAACAGAATTTTATAATGAAAGTTTCAAAAAAATTATGGATTTCCATAAAATTAACCATTACTCTACATATTCTATTAAAAAAGCTTCTATTGTTGAAAGAGTTATCAGAACAATAAAGTCTTGGCTTTTTAGGTATTTTAATTTACATGGTAGTTACAGATGGTTGGGAGAACCTCTCAATGTAGTTGTGAAGACTTACAATAACAGCAAACATCGCAGTACACAATTCAAACCCAAAGATGTTAATAAATTAAAAGAAAAATTGGTCTTGCAAAATTTAAATTGCATGCAAAGAAACAAAAATGTTATTAAAAAAGTTAAATTTAATTCCGGTGATTATGTAAGAATAAGCAAACATAAAAGTTGTTTTGACAAAGGCTATACTCCTAATTGGTCCACAGAATTATTTCAAGTGGGAAGTGTTAATAATACATCTCCCATAACGTATAATATTGTAGACCTTAAGAAACAACCTATATTAGGGTCTTTTTATGAACAAGAACTGCAAAAGACAGCATATCCAAATGTTTACTTAATAGAAAAAGTACTAAGAAAAAAGAAAAATAAACTCTTCGTGAAATGGTTAGGCCTTCCTACTACTGAAAATAGTTGGATTGATATAAAGGAAGTACTATAGATAATGTTATCATATATTTGATAGTAATGAAAGGAGAAGGACTTATTAATAGTTTAATCAATAATTTACCTTTTGAGTTACATTTACCTGGATATAACTATTGTGGTCCGGGCACAAAATTAAAAAAACGATTATTAAGAGGAGACAAAGGTGTCAACGGGTTAGACGAAGCTTGTAAGCACCACGATATTGCTTATTCTAATTACTCAGATCTAGACAATCGTCATAAAGCTGACTTAGAATTATTGAAGATGAGCAAGCAAAGACTCAAATCAAAAGATGCAGGAAAAGGTGAAAGGCTTGCTTCCTGGTTAGTAGGGAAAGCTATGAAAGCTAAAGTGAAATCAGGTGCTGGATCCAAAACTTTTAAAGCTATTATTTCTAAAATACGTTCTGATCTGAAAAAACGAAAGCCAAGTAACAATAAGTCTGCAATTAAATATGCGTACGGTGCTGCAAAGAAACTACTTAAAGAAAATAAAGTCAGGTTGCCTCGTGTTATACCTTTACCTAAAACCGGAGGCATCCTTCCCTTGATCCCAATTTTTGCTGGGCTATCTGCTTTAGGAGCCTTAGCTGGAGGTGCTGCTGGTATTGCGAAAACTGTAAATGATTACAAAACAGCCCAACAAAGTTTACGAGAAACTGAGCGACATAATAGAGCTATGGAATCAATGTCAATAGGAAAAGGTTTATATGTTAAACCTTATAAGAAAGGGGCTGGATTATACATAACAAATTCAAAAAACTGAAGAAAAGGCTACCAAGGAGAGCTCTTACAAATTATGATATTTTAGAGAATGCTAGAGATATACCATTTTTTAGAGGTGTTTTTATGAGAGACACATTACCGAAAAAGCCTAAAAAGAATGAGTGTGGTATTATTAATCTAGACGAGTCTACTAGCGAAGGAACCCATTGGGTAGCCTATGTGAAATATAATGATTATTGCGAATATTTTGATAGTTTTGGTGATTTGAAGCCGCCGCTCGAGTTCTTAGAATATCTCAAGTGTTTTAATATATTTTATAATTATACAAAACATCAAACGTATAATACAGTAAACTGTGGTCATCTTTGTCTAAAGTTTTTAAGAGATTTTTGGAAAAATAAAGAAACCTTATAAAATACTGGAACTGTTTTTTAATTCCATCATTTGCAATATGTCTTTCACATTGTCAATAACCGGTAACCAACCGACATTATCAACTATTTACTCACCTCCTTTAGAATTACAAGGTCAATATGAGTGTGCTTTATTACATTTTTGCACATTTAATTCATTTCCCAATATTGATAGCAACAATAACAAGTTTTATTATGGTAATAACGAAGTGATAGAGATACCCGAAGGAACTTACGAACTTCAAGATATCGAGGAATTTTTAAAAAGTAATGTAAAGGATACATCTTTTGACATGTTATGTAATAATAATACTTTGAAACTATCGATCTTTTGTACGAAAGACATTGATTTCAGTAAACCTAATGCTCTGGGTAATTTGCTAGGTTTTGAGAAAAAAGTTCTTAAAGCGAATATATTGCACACATCACAGCTACCAGTCAACATTTTGTCTACAACAGTCGTACGAATCGAATGTGATATTGTGAGTGGATCATTTATTAACGGGAAACCGAGCCATATAATTCACGAGTTTGCTCCTAACGTGCCGCCTGGTTACAGAGTTGTTGAAATACCAAAAAATATTATTTACTATCCAGTGAACCAGAAAAATATTAGTTGCATTAACATAAGGATATTAGACGCTAACAATAACTTGGTTAATCTGCGTGGTGAAGAAGTTCAACTATATATCCAATTTAGAAGAAATGATTGATTACAATAATAAATACTTGCCACCGCAACTCAGAAACCCCAGTACGGTTTGTGCTATCCAAAAGAAAACATCAAAAACGAAGCATAAGTTAACTAAAGAAAACAGGAAATTTCTTCAATTACTAGGTCTACTAAAATGAACATATTAAATCTTACTAGCACACCTAACTATGATAACTCAATTGAAGGTATCGAGTTTCATTCATACAAACCGTATGTTACTAGTTTTAACAGAAATGATGAAATTCGGATTGCAATCAATCAGCAGGATTTATATGTTTTACCATCAGCCAGCACTCTTTATTTAGAAGGCATTGTTAGAGTTGTTAAAGGTGATACACAGAAGAGTCTTGATACTGTACATTTTACTAACAATCCGTTAATGTATCTTTTTCAAGATATACGATACGAATTGAATGGGATTGAAATTGATAAAATTAAAAATGCAGGTATTACTACAACTTTGAAATCCATTCTGTCAATGAACGATAGCGAGTCTCGGATGTCTAAAGCATGGGGGTGGGATATAGAGGGTAACAAAAATATTCACCATGGAAACTTTTCAGCATCTATTCCGCTAAGTAACATACTAGGATTCGCTGAAGATTATAAGAAAGTAATAATAAACTGTAAGCATGAACTTATTCTTCTACGCAGTAACACCAACTTAAATGCTCTGAAACTTAACACCGGTGAAGTAGTGAGTGATATTGTTATGAATAAAATTGTATGGCGAGTTCCACATGTCAAGGTGTCTGATAAGGAAAAAGTCAATTTACTGCGCTTGTTGGATAAAGATCGCCCAATTCAACTAGCCTTTAGAAATTGGGATTTATATGAGTATCCTTTATTACCTAAAACAACAAAGCATACTTGGTCTATTAAAACATCTTCTCAAATTGAAAAGCCACGGTTTGTAGTCTTAGCATTGCAAACTAACCGGAAAAATAATGCAAGTGCTGATATGTCAAGATTTGATCACTGTTACTTACGAGATGTAAAGGTGTATCTAAATTCTACATACTTTCCGTACGAAAGTCTTGACATTAGTTTTGTAGGAGACAGAATTGCATTATTATATGAACAGTATGCGAGATTTCAGCAGTCGTACTACGGTCGTGAAAGAGTAGAACCGCTTCTAACGGTACAACAATTTAAAGATATAGCACCTCTATTTGTAATTGACTGCTCCAGGCAAAACGATAACATAAAAACAGGACCTGTTGTCAACGTGCGCATTGAAATAGAGTGTGATACTGAAATTCCTGATCAAACTTCTGCATATTGTCTTATTTTTAACGATTGCTTGATAGAATACAAACCTTTGAGCAGTATAGTTAAAAAGATATCATGAATGCAATAATTGTGGATGTACAAGGTTTTAAAAACTTAAAAAATGAATTCATTATTAAAGAATGTGCTATTGCCACTGAAGAACACACTCAAGTATTTTTAATAAAACCTCCATATCCATATGTCAAATTAACAAAAGAAGAAAAGAAACGTGTGTTGTGGTTAGAAAAGAACCGTGGTATTTATTGGAGTGAAGGATACATCGACTTTAGGGAATTTGAAAGAGTGATAAAACCTCATTTACAAAACAAAAATATTATTGTTAAAGGAGAAGAAAAAATAAAATGGATAAAATGTATATGCGAAAATTGTAACATAATCGATATAGGTAGTAAAGGCTGTCCTAATATTGCAAGTCTTCATAATAAGTACTGCAAAGATATTACAAAATTTAATTGTATAATTCATTTAAAAGAATGTTCTTTAAAAAATGTATTATGTATTAAAAAGTGGTATGAAGATAATAATATAGATCAATTTAATTTTTTTAACTAGTTTTTATTTTTAAGTTTAATAAATTACGTACTTATAAAACAATAGCCTTTTATTTATTTTAACTCATCTTAACAAAACTACTCTTAATAGTTACATAACGTCAAAATGCATATTTTATTGTATTTACTATCATTTGATACGATGAAACAATAAAAAAGTATAATTATTCCTAAGTAGATACTATTTATTTACAATCTAAACAATTTTAATAACTTAAGAAATTACAAATAGTAGAACTAACTTAATACTATAGAGGCTGCAACAGAGGTTGTTTCCTGTAGCACTGCAGTTTCTGGAAAAGAGAAAATAAGATTTTAATTAACTTGTACTATGAGGTTCGAAACGGACAACACAAAATCAAAATATATTTATATACTTACCAGCTTATAGTCCAAACTCCGATCGCTCTCCCAACTCCTTGCACACGTGATAAAGCAGCTGCACCAACTGTCTGAGCACCGGATCGTCTTCATCGTGCACGATGTAATTGCTCTTCAAAATTGTACGGCAAATTTTCTCATCGTCTTCAAATTGAGATAACTCCACCTTAACTCCAAAACGTGGAGTCTTATCGTCTCGATACACGCACAAGAAGGATGTGAGATCGACTTTTTCACTCATGTTTAAAGCTATGCACTGCTTTGCTTGAAGAACTAAACGTAAATGAACAACACAATAGATAAAACGGAGTCATGTAATATAACACCTCCTTTGTTCCTGATATTTATTTGAACATGTTGAAACTTGTTCAATTTTTCATCTCACGTTTCGATTCGTTTTTGCTGTGCTAGTATTACTTACCAGTAATTTAAAACTAGAGAACATAACACCTCATTGTTATTGTTAGTAGATGTCAGAATTTGTTAGAACATGTTCAAACACGTTCATGTTAAATTACTAGTATGCAGGTACATTATTTTGTATTTCTAGTCAAATAATGGTAGGTAATTGTATTTAAATAAAATAAATAAAACATTTAGTTTAGCTACATTTATTGATATAAAAATAAAATCAATACATTAAACTTAGTACCTAAAACTAATACTTATTTCTTAACTTACTATCTAACATACTTAGTTGTTACAAAATCCTTATAAAATATGCACTGGCTGTAGCTACAATTTCTAGCTCGATTAAGGAAAGGGGGTTGGCGAAACAAATTAAATAATTATTTATATTTTGAAAAGCTGACAAACAGTTAAAATCCAAATTGCTTTCTACCTTTTTAACAAAATTAATTGCTTCAACATATTCGTTTTCAAGTTGGAATACTCTCAATTTAATACAGTCAATAAAATGATAAATCGCTTCGCTTACGAGATGACCAAATTGTAAAGAACAACGTTTATCACTATATATTAACACGGTTAAAGTTTGTAACGCTGCCTTTTTATCTGTAAATTTCACCGTGCCAAAAGAATAACCATTATTTAACATCTCACACACTAGATTCCACTCATTAATAGAGAAAAATAGACTTTCTTCCTCGTTGAAAATATGAAGTTGAGGCATGAAATCATTTAAAACCCAAAGTCCAGATTTTATATTAATACCGTTGTCGTGTGTATACACTCGCATTGAAATGACACAATCAGTCAGGTAGCTCTCGGCCATGGTGAATTATAAAGTTTCGTTACAGTTGTCATTTTTAGGATAAAGTATCACAGTGTCCCCAAGAAACAGTTGAAATGCGGTCTTTCAAAATAATGCGCTTGTCGTCGTTTGCTGACAATGCAATCTTATTCTGTTCTTGTGTAAATATTTTATGTTTAAGTGATTTGAAAATTATATTTTTCTTACGAATCAGCTTATTCTCCATTAAAACTTTGCTATAATCTGAAAAATGAACATGTTTTATAACGTTCTTTTGTACACCTTTTGCTTTTTTTAATTCGTCTTGTTGTGTTTTAATGCAATAGAGCTTTGACCTTAACCCCACAAACTCCGAAATAACGGTCCCACCCAATTCGTCTTTAAAGAGACCTGGTACCTTTTTATTCAATAAAGGTATATTGTAACAATTGTTTATATCATAATTACTAGTATCGAAATATTGTAAAAAATGACTTTTCAAATCTTTATAAAAATCTTCCGTATCTATAGTATAAAGAAAACTGTCTGTGTCTGTATAACACAATCTCAGTCTTTCGCCATAAAAAGGTTTCATGACAGAGTAATGGAAATCGAACATGTGACTTTTAGAAATTTCGAGAACCGCAAAACCTATATAGATAGGTTTATTTAAGGTAACAGTTTCAGGTTTCATTTGAATAGCTACAAAATTCTCTGTAAAAATTGAAACACTATGGAAATTAGGACGTGCGATTAGTTGCTCTGCAGTAATATTTTTTTTTGTTTTGTTCCTAGTATCAGTCCACTGATTAACTAATTTTATATCAACTCGTTTTTCTGTGTCCTCTAAAGTTTTACCAAAAATGCTATTATTTAATAATTTGAAAAAGTCCTGCTCAAACGTAGATTTAGCTTTTTTACGCAATTCTGTATTCATGTCTATATATTCTTTTAGATATGGTCCTTGTTTGAATTCAATCACCTTATGCACTTTCACTAATTTCAACCCGTGTTTCAAACAAGTCTGCAAATGAACGAAATGAATTACGTAGTGGAACTTGTCGTACAAATTTGGTATTAATTTTTGAGTTTTGGAACCTGGTGGTGCAAACTTTTGTGCGCAAAATGGTATATCGTTATGAAGGTCATGTAAATGTTCTGGGTATTCTATGTCAACCTCCAATATGTAACCATAGTCACCATCTAAAGAAATATTGCAAAAATTTATACGATTAATTTCTTCTTCGTTGAGCAATTTGAAATCGGAATATGGTAGATAAGCACACATAGCGTACCCGTATAGATTGTTGCAATCGATGTAAATCAGATAATTGTTTTTTTGTGAGCTATTGTACTCAGGCAAATATTTATTATTTGCTTTTGAATGCCTAGTGGAACATAAACAAATCCCACCACGAATACCTTTTTGAATTAATCTTATAATTTCCAAATCATTAATAAGCTCTAATTGCACTCCGGTTTTTAAAAGCATAGCATCGAAACTCAAACTAGGAGCTGTTAAGTAAAAAGCGGGATCTAGCTTGTAATTAACTTTACACGTTTTGCGAAAGTTTTCAAATACGTCCGCAAGTAATAATACATCTGACTTGAGGTATAGATCGGTGTATTCTCCGAGATTCCTTATTTTAAACTGATTCCAAACATTTCGTGCGTGTTCATGGTCCGATTCAGAAATAATGTCATTAGTTAATGTACTGTAAAAGCAATGACGTGGTGGTAGGTTAACTTCCTCAAAGAGTTCCCAGCTAGTCATATACTCATAAGGATACACCCCTTTGCGTTTCACCAAATTAAATTGTACATTTGAGGGAAAAAAGCGTTTTAAATGAATAAAATCATTTGAATTCAAATTAGACACAAGTTTTTCTAAACTAGTACCTAAAAACTTAAACGAATCTACGAAGCGAACAGGTATTCTATCCTCATAGACTTGAAAAAATTTTGTAAATGAAATGTAATTTTCTTTGTTTTTCGCGATTACCTTTAATTTACCGTCTAACTCACCTAATTCCCTTATAAATAAGTGACAGTCGTATCCTGACAAGTTGTGGAAAAATACTGGGATCAGTTTAGGCAAGCGAAATCGGATATTACAATACGAATGAGCAGCTCCGCGATAACGTCCCGTAAGATGGCAATGGTCTCGAACCTTATCGTCAAATAGTATTTTATCGCAAAGGAAACATAAGTCAGCGTTAGTATGATTAATCAAATCCTCTTCCGTGAATGTCATTGGCACAGGGGTTTGTAATATTTCATAGATTTTCGTAACATCGGATTGAAGTGAATGTAAAAACTTTGCAACACAATCTGGTCCTCGATAAGTAACATACCTGTTAAGTGAACTATCATATGAACAAACTATATAATAAGCAAAAGCAGCTGGCACGTGTTGCTGTAAAGATGTTGTACAACTAGATGTGTTATCAGCATTGTTTTCAACGGGCTTCAGCAGAGATTCGAAGTCAGCATAGATAACGAAGGGCATATCCTGCATTCGTTCATAGTTTTTGAATTGAATAAAACTTCCTGCCTCAGGCAGAATTGTTTTCACTTGCCCACAAGTATGAGATTTAAATTTTTTTAAAGTATCAAAAAATAAAATGCAATCATCACAAAAATATAACTTTGCATGGTGATTTGTTACTTGTTGACGAAGCAATTTAGGCAAATCTTTAATAAGACAGTAATGAGAACGATTATTGTCTTCTAAAAACAGAAGATTAATGTGATGTTTTTTTCGAGATTCATTTCTGTACAAGGGACCTACTATATTTTTATTATTTTTGAGACCGTAAACATTCACACTTATCTTTGGATTATTTTTTTCAAATACTTTTATATCTGAGAATCCTACAGGGAAAGACATGTTTCTCGTATTAAGAACGGTTTCAAAGTGTGGATACGAAGACGTACGGTGACCGTTGTTCTTAACTGGAAATAACGCAGCCATTATCGACCATAGGAAACAAAAGTTGTCAGCGTTTCTAATATTAATGCAAGCACGTTTGTTCTTTATATTTTTAGGCAAATCGATAAAGCTGGAAGCTCTCATCGGATTGTATTTGTTCATATTCACTTCAAGGTAAAGGTTTCGAATAAAGGCCCAGCCACTATCTTTTTCTTCAAACTCTTCCACTTTTCTACTAATGTTTTCAATAACTTTATAATATAAGGTTTTAAAGTCGAAATTTCGATGCAAAATTGTATTTTCTGTGGCAAAAGATTTAATCGAAACCTTGTCTTGAATTTTGGGTAAAGAAAATTCAGCGAACAATTCAAAATTGACTTTCAAGTTTGTATGAGTTTGTACGCGAGTAGTAAGGAGTTTGCGTACATGTCTACGAATATTAAACAAAAATTCATTTGGTGGTAGCGGTTGGTTCGCTTCGTCACCTCGTACACGATATGATGCAATACGTGCACGGAAAGCGCTACTAATTTTGTCAATGCCATCACTTTCATTGATTGAACTATTATCTTTATGCAAAATACTTTTAAGGTGAGCAGAGAACACTTTACTTTTAATCGAAATATCGCAAACTGAACAAAATATTGAATGTGTCATTATAAGAATTGTCTGAACAAGCGGGTGAAGATTGTTTTAGTTACCTATCTAACAGAATTAGACTGTAAATTATAAACTTAAAACGATTAAAATATTGATTTATTGACCAAAACCTTAAGACTATTATAAGCAACGCACAAGTAATATATCCTAATCCTAACACAAAATACCTACACTACTAAATAAAATGTACTAAAATAAGAATATACCCGCATACGTAATAATATTTAACCATAAAATTAAAATAAAGAAAAGAACGCTTTACCACGCAAATCTTAAATCCAGAAAATAAAAAATTAAATCTAGTAAGAAAGTATTTTCGAATCGAACAAGGTGTAACTTTTACCTACTTTTTCTTTTTTGCTTGGTAAAACGTTCCTTCTTCAGTAAACTTTTCTTTAGCCCCCTTAATAAACTTTTTCAATAATAAAAACTCGGGATCTTGTTGATCGCCCTGATAGCGGAGCCATACGAACGCTTTCTCGCACCTATCCAATCCCTCGAGATCTTTTATTTCTGCGCAGTTGTAGAGTCGTAACTCCGCAATTAAACTACCACTAAGGAACGCTTTTCTCCGTATCGTACCATCAGCCACGCGCTTTGAGTAAATGGACGGCGTCTGCTGCGCCTTCTGTCGTGCTTGTGTCTCGTCCTCGCTGTCCGACAGCCAGCTAGCCGGATCTTCTGACTGCGACTTGGACGGTGCGCGTGACGGGGTAGCTGCTTTGGAAGCACGGGGCTTCGGGCCTGGCTTGTTTTTCTTCTTAGCACTGAGAAAAAAAAAAAAATATATATTAGTCTTTAAACTTAGAAAAGTCGATTTATAATTTAAAAAATTTCAACATAAGTAATTTGTGATCACGGTTTATGAAGGTGTTTAGAAAATAAGAGAGACAACTAAAAAAACATTAAGGTAAAGGGAAATATCGTATAAACTAAAACATTAATTTGCTTTAAGTAGAGTAAAATATTTACCTTGCACCCTCGTCTTCTGAATCGAAGAAGTCGGTCTCAGCCTTCTCGTGTTTGGTACGTTTGTAGTTTGATTCAGACCTGTAATAGAAAAAAACAAATTGAAAATATCGGTTATGACAGGGTTAAAAAAAGAAAATCAAACTAAATCACTTTACTCAACATTTAAATAAAATTAGGAAGGTATTTTGAAAATTAAGTTAATTCGAACTTACATACATTATTCTGATGCACGGGATCCGCATAAAATGAAGTTTTGTTGAAATTAGCGCACAGCACCACAGCACAATATTCTTGAAATTAAACGACACTTGATAAGCACGAGCGAAAGGTTCGGAAGCACGAACAGCTTTACACAAAGTGAATGAATTTAAGAAATTAATTTGTGGTATTTATCCTGTAATTTCTCCGTAGTAAGCAAAATTTGTCAGGGATCGCAAACTCATGGAAAAAAATAATAATATTGCTACATTTTATTGGTTGTACAGGTACCAAACTTAATAGTATGTATTTACTAGTAAGTATTTACGGGAAACCTAAAAATTAAAAAGTTACATGTTTTGCAGTGAAAAAATAAAACAATTTTTTTTTATAAATTTCTTGTATTATATAGATAGATAGATATTAGTAAATTTTGGTATCTTACGTATTTAAAAATGTCTTTAATAAATAATTAATATGCAAACATTA
Source organism: Aproaerema taeniolella (assembly GCA_949987775.1). NCBI lineage: Eukaryota > Metazoa > Arthropoda > Insecta > Lepidoptera > Gelechiidae > Aproaerema > Aproaerema taeniolella. The sequence continues at coordinate 891,654 of OX465257.1, forward strand.
TGTTAGAACAAAATGTTAGGTTTTTAAAATTTATAAAACCGTGTAATGTTTACTATCCCTGAAAATTAATAAAGTCAGCAAAAGTAACTTCTGCTGTTAGAAATAGTTTGCGACAGCAAATCACTACTTTCCCATGAACCGTGGAAAAGAATCTGATACTTAGTTCTCATTCGACTAATACGACTTAGGGCACGTTCATCCTATAATGACAATTATGAAACTTACAAAAAACGTTCTGCATTACATTTAACCTTTACGTATACATAACTTTATATACCTATTTCAAAAAGATATTTCCATGAGTTTGATTCAGAGAATTATTTTGACATCATGCATTTCGGAGAAAACAAGACAATACTTGACAATAGTGGACATTAGATGACAACAGTAAACAGTAGCTGACAGTAGGATACAATATACATTATAATAAGTTCGTAAGAAAAAAAATATTTTCGATTTGTGAAAAGTAAATTCGACTTTTATTAGTTTAATAAAACTATTAAAAATAAAATTAAAAATAAAATGTATTCTTGTCTTAAATTTCTCTACCTACCCTTTTCAAAATATCTGTATGCGTGGTTGTTTTACTAATTTCATTATCTTCAAACGTGTAAATTCCATTAACATACCCTTTTACTAGTTGAATAAAACTACATACAAAAATAAAATGTTCTCTTGTCTTAAATTTCCCTGCCTACCCTCTTTGAAATATCTGTATTCACTACTTATGTGAACTGAGTCTTATTATTTATTTGTCCACCTGCGGGTTTGTAGACTAACTGCAACGTCTTAGTAATTTAATCTACAGGTAAAGCTATAATACTTACGAGTATGTGGAACTCTCGGTGACTCTTGGGAACTAAATTGTGAGATAAAGCTGGGATACACTAAGATAAAGCTATTTTTTAATATATTTTTTATATTCATCATGATTAGGAAAAAAATAATTATTTTATTAGTATATATTTAAAAAAGGTTTAGTGGGGGTTTGATTGAAAATGTTTAAAATACTAGTGACATTTATTTTTTATACAATTATCATAAATAGGTAGTTAAACATCTAGAGATTATTTTGTTGATATTACGTAAGACAATAAATGGTATTATTTGATTAAGAGATTATGGTATTATTTGTTATCTAATGATAATCCACTGAATTGTTAAAAATAACTATTATTGCCCATGTTAATATACGATTATAGTGTTTACACAAATTCAATTTTAGTAGAAAATAAACGGAAATAATGAAAATCTGTGAAACAAAAGCGTGAAGAAGATAAATTATCGCTCGCATGTGGTGTGTGACAACCTTTATTGTAAATAGTAACTCAAATGCTTACTAATCAGATTCGGGAAGCATAGCTGCAAAGCGTTAGTGTATTCGTAACTCCAACCGCGTCGGTTTCTACATTTCGTTTTCGTTTGAAAACACAGTCAAAAGCGTGGGAAAAGCACCAGGTTTTAGATTTGAGAGGAACCAGTTCTGGTCGGTTGAAAAGCCTCAACAATTGATGTTAGGATCCAGTTTTGATTGACCGGAAACCCTCATTCAATATTAAAAATCTTTGTAATGTGTGCCGATATCGTTTTTGATTTGCATTTTCAAGAAAATCATGATTGTGGAGTTACGTGAAATCTCGCGAAATTTGTGATTGTGTAATTTAATATTTACGCGTAAGTACTTGTCTAGGGTGGGAAAAGCACAAGGTTTTTATTGAGAGGAAACAGCTCTAGTCAGTTGAAAAGCCTAAACATGTAAAGTTGGGATCCAGTTTCAACTGGTGGGAGACCCTCATTCAATTATGTAAACCTTGAAAATGTGCTTAGTACCTGACATAGAAGGTATTTACGTAATTCAGTTTTCCTTAGAAAAACCAACTAAAATTGAGAGGAAAGCATGGGGTTTTGATTTGAGAGGAACCAGTTCTGGTCAGTTGAAAACCCTCAACAATTAACGTTAGGATCCAGTTTAGATTGATCAGAAACCCTCATTCAAGTATGAAAATCTCGTAAATGTGTAATACGATTTAGTTGGTATTTCTAATGAAAGTTATGATTTTAAATTTTATGGTCATACATCTCGCGAAATTTGTGACTAAAACCTAATATTTACGCGTAAGTACTTGTCTAGGGTGGGAAAAGCACAAGGTTTTTATTGAGAGGAAACAGCTCTAGTCAGTTGAAAAGCCTAAACATGTAAAGTTGGGATCCAGTTTCAACTGGTGGGAGACCCTCATTCAATTATGTAAACCTTGAAAATGTGCTTAGTACCTGACATAGAAGGTATTTACGTAATTCAGTTTTCCTTAGAAAAACCAACTAAAATTGAGAGGAAAGCATGGGGTTTTGATTTGAGAGGAACCAGTTCTGGTCAGTTGAAAAGCCTCAACAATTAACGTTAGGATCCAGTTTTGATTGATCAGAAACCCTCATTCAAGTATGAAAATCTCGTAAATGTGTAATACGATTTAGTTGGTTTCTCTAATGAAAATTATCATTTTAAATTTTATAGTCATACATCTCGCGAAATTTGTGACTAAAACCTAATATTTCCAGTTTTTATGAAAATAACGATTCCGCAAAAAGTGTTCTCGCAAAATTAGTGATAAGACATAGAAATAGACAATTATTGTTGTTGCTGCTGTATGGGAAATGGGAACGGGCCGCCGGGAGGAAACGCATTCGCTGCCGTTTGATGTGGTAAGTGTTAGCATAGGTTCATTTCATAATTGTATTATTGGGCTTTCTAATTCACTTTTTTTAAAACACCAGTTCACGAAACGGAGTGCGGAACGAAGTGGAGCAAACGGAGTGAAGTGAACTGGTTTTTGAAAAAAGTGAATTAGAATGCCCAATAATACCCTACTTACCTATATACAATACCAGGTACCAAGCCGCAAAAAAAACTGTACTTTAGTCAAACGGGGAGAAATTCGATTCGAAGTGTGCTTGACCATGGTCCAATTTTAAATACAATACTGGAAACAAACATGAAAGGAAAAAAAAATTGTGTAACAACAAAGTTTTCAATTCATTTCAAGTATCAACTCCAGGTGATATTCCCTCAAAACTATTTGCCGACGCTCATCCGTCGTCTGCGCCGGATTAGCAAACACCGCTTTACAGAGCGGAATCATGTTTACCCACATTTACGCAGGAGTACCCTAGGGGAGGGAAATACAAGGTTTTTTTACAACAGATTTTAAATCGTCCTGTGAATACCAAGCTCGTTTTGCATACGACATTATCTAAATGGACTGCAAAAAAGAAATAAGAACTTATTGCAACAAAAAATAAAAACTTTACCTTTTTTGGGTTCCGTACCTTGAAAGGAAAAAAAACGGAACCCTTATAGGATCGCTTTGTTGTCTATCCGTCCGTCCGTCTGTATGTCAAGACCTTTTTTCTCAGGAACGCGTGAAGGTATCAAGCTGGAATTTATATCAAATACTCAGGTCTACTGTCCCTTAGAGCTGTGAAAAAATCAAACTTCTAAGCCAACGCAATCAAAAGATACAGCCGTTTACTTTATGCCGCAAATTTTCGACACTCGTAAGGGAATCAAAACCTACAGGGTACTTGAATCTTGAAATTTGGTACAAAGTAACGTCTTATAGCACAGATAAAGGGAAATTGCGAAAATCGTGAATTTTTAATTACATCATAATAATAAATATTTTTAATAATTTTAAACTTACTATCCCTTTCCTCATGAACGCGTCGGGGTATTGAACTCTTACTTATAAACCTACAAGTTTGTACGTAACCCTCGGTGCGCGAGTCCGACTCGCACTTGGCTGGTTTTTTAATGTGTTATTATTAGCATTTACAGACTTTATGTCCGTGCCCTTGTCTAGATTGTGTTTTCTTGTTAATACTTGCTTTTTTTAAACTTTACTTTGTACGTTCTGTCTTACAGTCTATTCCATAAAACAATGGCGATAAAACAACATTGATAACCATTAGAATGATCGAAACCTGTTTCACTTGATGATAACCAAGTGAAACAGGTTTCGATAATTCTAATGGTTATCAATGTTTCGATGCTGAAGCTTTTAGCTAACATTGTATTTTCTCGCATCTTGTTGTTTATTTATTATATGTATGTATAAACTTATATTATATATTTATGTATTATATATGTACATGTTTAATTTACAATATCATTTGTATATTAATATATTATATTGTACTATTTTTGTACATTTAATGCTACCTGCCGACTACTCCTTCCTCTCAAACACTCAATGGGTTGACTGGAAGAAATCCCCTTGTGGGATAAGTCCGCCTTTGTACTGTTTTTTTTCTTATAATGTGTTTTGTGTAACTTATACTCATGTACAATAAAGAATAAATAAATACATACATACATACCACTCGACAAGCAGCGCCACTGCCAACTGAATAACAAACCAACTTTCATTTGGCGGTGGCGCCAGCAGTCAAGGTAGCTGTCATCAAATGTATGAATGAGGTTTCGATAATTCTCAATTACACCACCTGAACGGATAAAACCATTGTCGTTCCATTGCCATTGAGACAGCATTTATTAGTGGAATAGATGCCCTGTAAGTATGTTATGTATCTATTTATCTATCTAAAAATACAGAGACAAGCGTATGAAGTTCTTTATAACAACGCCGGTTTATAATTTGACGACCGGTTTGGTCCAGTGGTAGTGACGCTACCTCTTGATCGGCGGGTCCTGGGTTCGATTCCCAGTCGGGGCAGATATTTGTGTAAAAAGCAGATGTTTGTCCTCGGGTCATGGGTGTTTGTGTTTGTCTTTATGTATGTTCCAAGGGACCCACGACACAAGGGGAAACCTTAAGTGTGGACCTTTGAGTGAGTATAATTCATAAAATTCTAAAGGTCTTTTTATAGCCAAAATAATTCCTTTAATCAGGAAATAAATCTTCAAAAAACATTGCATAATTATAATTTAGTAGTATAACGTCTTTTTTGCCGTTCCAGTATACATTGACGTCAAGCGACCGTGATAACATCTTTTGTTCTTGACAAACGAAAGTTGGACATGCAATCAGTTCATTGGTCTACTGACTTAAGAGCGTGGAGAAACCCAATTTCACAAACGGCTAACATTTTTAAGTTAAACTTAATTTCAAGTAACTGGCCGCTTTAGTACTCGTAGCAGGCGGATTGATCAAATTCAATACTCCTGCCCACGTTAAGTTCAATTTACTCGTAATTTCTTTTTAACCCCCGAGAAAAAAGGGAGGTGTTATGACGTTTGTGTCTATATATCGTATGTCTTACTGCGTGTCTGTCTGTGGCATCGTAGCTCCTAAACGAATGGATTGATTCAATACGGTTTTTTTTGTTTGAAAGCTGGGAGGGTGACACAGTTTAAATTTAAGAGTTATCCTTGTTGTAATCAGACTAATACGTCATGTCTAATAGACATTTTCTGTCTTTTTGGGGAAGACAAAATCCAGACTGTTCTTTATCTAAGGCGCTTTTAGCTCGCACGACAAAATTTAGGCCGAGTACGCGACAACACCGCGGTCCTATGTCAAAATGTCAACATTGACAACGCCATAGGGCGAGCAAGCCTTTGCGCGGGACCGGAACCTCGCGCAAAGTGAAGTTTTAGCGTGAGCCGAGCGCGAGTTTGTCGTTATCGTGCTAGAGCTGCAGGCCATAACCACGTCAAGCAATGTTAGACGAACTGTCAAATTCATCGATAAAAACATTGTGTAATAGCTTTTCCAAAATTGGACACAAAAATTCGTTACATAAATTCCAGCAGCTTGCAAACAAGTCGCTGGTTAATATAATTACCGAGGCAATGTATTTCCATAGCACGAACAAGTGTATCCTTAGCAGTGTGTAACTGTGCAAGCTATGCATCTCAGTGTTACTAAAAATCAAAATGGTGTTAAAATAAAAATCTAAATGACACGGACCCTCCTGGGGTTATAATATTTTAGTGCTCTAAAATAGAATATCATTCAAAAATCGTCAGCCTCACTTACTAACAGTGCATCCTGAAGATAAACGGACCAAGCTTTGACGTATTAAAACCCGAAAACGGGTTCTTAATTTTATATTGTGGTATGCAGACCTTCATGGAGGATCGGGCATAACGCAACTTCTTTCCCATTCGGTTATTTCGAAGAAGATAATTCGAATATCAATTTAAAGGGTTTGAAATGGTATTCGATGTCAAGATTTGAAATGATTGAAGATCTGGTCTTGCGCCATTCATTGATGATTATGAATTGATGGTAGTGAGCTCACGGAAGAAGTTCTTGTATACGTTCGTAGGCGTGCAAATAGCACTTAATAAGCGTAGCTGAATTCTGTCAACTGTGGACGTGTTGGAAAGTGCAATAAAATTGTAACAGAAGTGCAGATTTTGATTATAACCGTGTACCAGATCCATATATGCTAACTTACTTTATAAACCCGAATGTCGGCTTGATATTTTTAAGAAAAACGTTTTTTATATGTGTATAGTTGTTTTTAACAATTTGCCTGAGGAAATTAAACTATTAGAAGGTAACATTTTTAATCGTAACATAACTGGTTGGCTGCATGAACATTTATTTTATGACTTAAAAGAATATTTTGATTTTAAAACATGGACATAGAAATAACTTATTGTATATTGTAATAATAAATCTAAACTGTGACAAATATTTGCATGCCTATTAGGTTAGGTAGAATATGTGACTCACTGTAAACATTTTTAATTGACATCTAATGTAAAACATATTCTTGCAAATAAAATAATTTGCATTTGAATTTACCAGAAGAAGAATGAAGTCTTTTACTTATACACCCCCAGAATAGATGTCACAATATTGTCGACTTCACCACTCTATAAGTATATCTTAATTTTGATTAAATATTCAGACACAGGCAAAATCCCGATTGTGGGCTTAATTTTTTTAAAGATTAAATGTTATATCTATCAACAAATTATACGGGTATGATGCCTACCTACTTGGATATTGATACTGTGTTTGGTATATAGTTATACATATGTACGCGTGTGAAGGTTCATTAATGCATCTCCCCGGCATTTCGGCCGGCCACCGTGTTTACATGCAAATTGACAATTATATCACAACACGGGTAATCAACATGTCAGACCGTATCAAACCGCATAAGATCCAAATTTTATATTTAATAAACGAGACCAGGTTTCTATCCACGATTTTTTTAATGAGGTATTATGATAAATAATTAACTGATCCAATTATAAACCCTTGTAATATTTCAACTCGTGAATAAACAAGCTAGCTACTCGTAATTTGAACTAGATTATACATAATTCAATTATTTTCTTTACAACCGTGTTGTGATTGGTTGAGAATAACAGTAGGTGTCGTAAGAGGCGACTAAGGAAACACAAATGAGACCTGCCTCCTAGTAATCCATCCCAGGCACCGACACTTCTTTTTTCTGAATCTGAGATGTCGTCCTATGGTCTCATGCGGTGTGGTAGGCTCTGTAAAGGGCCGTCTGGTTCGCGACCACCCTCCTACCAAACCCCAAACAGCTTGCTGTGTTCCGTAGGTGCGTGGGAGTACCAGTGCCTTTACAGGCATTTTCTGGGTTAACTCGCTCCATCGTCGACCTCATCTTTGACCTTATGGTCAAGATTGAGATCAAGAGAACCCATCTTATAATAATAATAAAAAATCATTCCAAAAAAGATAGTGAAAAAGCTTTGCTCTCTCTACATTTGCCTATGAGTAGGTACTGCAAGGTGTCCTTTGGGGGCAAATAATAAAACAGCTGGGTTCTTCCTCAAATCTCCAATACAATCAAAAGACTATTTCTTCCACGTAACAATATAATTTGCTTTTTACAATATATCCACAGCTGAAAACTAAGACACCTCTTATTAAGTGCTATTGCAAGCCTATAAACGACTTTACATTTATTCCGCGAGCTAATCCGCAAAGATCAAACAATCAATTCTCAATGAATAATCACTGAATACCCACGATCAAACAATGAATGGCGCAAGGCCAGATCTTCAATCATTTCGAATCATGACATCGAATACCATTTCAAACCTTTGAAATTGATATTCGAATTATCTTCTTCGAAATGATCGAATGAGAAAGAAGTTGCGTTATGCCCGATCCTCCGTGAAGGTCTGCATACCACAGTACCTATGCATAGACACTAAGGAGAAGGATTCAAGTAAAAATATGGTTCAAAATGCTATCGCAATAGATTAATTATTAGTAAATCAATTATTAATTGTATACCCCTTCTAGAAAGTATGAGGGTTGTGTAACTTAACTACCCTATAGACAAAAACAATTATAAAAACTCAACTAAAAGTCTGAAAAATGCCTTAGGACCCAAGAAATAGAGATCAAAACACTTGTTTAATTTATTACACGAGCCCCTTACAAACGCTTAAGTCGAAATTACATTCACTGCTTCCAGTTTTTTCTTAATTTTCCTCATATTTTAATGTTTTGTTAGCTTTATTATCAGTTCGTTCTCCTTATCCATCACCCTTTCATTCTGTACAAGTGCGAGCAGGACGGATTGATCGTCCCATTTCAATCCTTTGATAAAAGATAACCCCTGTCCAAGGGAGAAAATTCTTAAGAAGGAAAAATTGTTTTTTCTTTTTGTGTTTTTTTTTTACGACTTCGTGTTATTTTCTGAGTAATAAACTGGTAATTGAGGAAATTGTGTTTTTTATATCTTTTACTTTGAAGTTTTTTCATGCCGCTGCATTTAAAACCATTTTCCAAAAATTAAGTTTATTTCCTCAAAAAGTTAAAGTTTGTTCGCTCAATTAGTGTGCATGGGTAGCTGTCAGCTGTCATCTCGAAATGTATGGCGGTACAGGGAGCAAGAAAACTTGAATGGTAATTCATATCTTCTATCTCTTTCTACTAGTTATAATACGAAAATAATAATATTTTGTGGTCTCTGTAAATATTTACATGGATTAGTATAGCTATTTTTTGAAAGAAAAATATTCGTACCTATTTGAAAATAAAATTACTTAACTGTAAATAAATTATTGTATGTGTTCATTGACACTATCGTTAACATTTACAAAATAATAATAACGTATATTTCCAAAAAGAAGTACTTAAGGAAGTTAGTTCTGCTAACTTATAAATTACAAAGGAGGGTTCAGATAATTCGTCCTGTAGGTATTACTTGCATTACAAATACCCAGTTGCAGTAACGGTCATTAGAATAAAAGCTTTTCGGTCATTATGTGATATTCATAGATTAATTTATTTATAGATAGATATGAGTTTCGACATTTATTATTTGAATTTCTTTCAAATACTGACATTGGCAAAATCACTATGCGGAGGCCATATTTAAAAGAATAGGCATAAGTTCAATAATAAATTTTGCTATTTTATTTATTGGAGTTGAGAAAGGGCATTATTAATTATAGTTGAGAATGTTGGAGGAGACTGGCAATGACACTGCGAATAATGACAACAGCGGTGGTACGTCTCAAGACGATAACGCTCCAATTAAAAAAAGGAAGACGCTTTGTAAAAACTGCAAAGAAATAATTTTGAATGTTCATCAATACTGCGTCAACACAATGCCGCCTGATAATGATAAAGAGATGGAATTTAAAAATTATCCAATTATTGGGACAGTTTCGAAAATGGTTAATGTGCATCGAAACACTGTCGCCAAAATTATAAAATCAGGACCAGTTTCTCCCTTAAAGAGAGGAAGTCGGACGAAAAAATTCTCAAAGATAGATGATTTTGAATGCGATTTAGTTCGACGCACAGTATATAGATTCTATACAGATAAGAAACTTCCAACACTCGATATGATATTGCAAGATTTAAAGACAAATACGGACTTCCCATATCAACGTACTACGTTGTATGAGCTTTTACGTAAACTTGGATTCAACTATAAAAAAGTGAATAAACGCAGTGTGTTGCTTGAGACGCCGCGATTCCAAGTCTGGCGTTATAAATATATAACTAAGCTCAGAGAAGCACGTCAAGAGGAGCGAAATATAATCTACCTGGACGAAACGTGGTATGACACACATGATACCGTCAAAAAAAGTTGGACTGATTGTAGTTGTCACTGCATTTCAGATTTGCCTTCCACTCGTGGGAAACGCATTATCATATTGCATGCTGGATCCAAAGACGGTTGGGTCGAAAATGGACTGCTTCTATCTGCGAAACAGATTAGCGATGCGAGCGCTGATTACCACTGCGACATGAACTCAGTGCTCTTTGAAAAGTGGTTTCAGGAGCAATTATTGCCAAACATAACACCAAATAGCCTAATAGTAATGGATAACGCTCCTTACCACTCGCGACTATCCGTCAGAATTCCAAACACCACAACCAGAAAAGGGGAGATCCTTGATTTTATGAGACAGTACAAAATTTCCATTCCAGAGCCAACCCCAACCATTCCAGTGTTGCTGGATATTGTGAAAAAGGCGGGCATAGAAAAAAGATATGTCATTGATGAAATAGCAAAAATGAATGGTTGTGAGGTGGTGCGTCTTCCACCATACCACTGCATTTTTAATCCGATAGAACAAGTGTGGTCTAAAATTAAACATGACCTTAGAGCCAACAATTGCGACCCCAAAAACAGCAGTGCCGTATGTCAATTGATCAGGCAGGTCATGTTGAACGTAACATCTGACTTGTGGGGTAAATATATTGCCCACGCAATCAAAGAAGAGAATAAGTACTTTAATGTAGACCAGCATGTTGATGTTAACGGAGACACTTTCATAATAAACACACAAAGTGATACAGATGACTCTGATTCGGAATAGCTAGATTGATTTTTTATACTTATGCTACAAAAATAGCATATATGTTTAAGTTGTAAGATGGCTATTTAATTTTAATTTTTATTAAAAAATTTGCATTTGTGGACGAGTCACATTTAAGTTAAAGAATGGTCCCAATATACCGTGCGCCTGTACTGCACACTAATTGCCCGAACGAACTTTACTGATTCAAAAAAATATTTTTAGGGAAAGAAAAATGTTTGGCGCGATCGGGATTTGAACCTACGACCTCTGGATTAGATCTCCTGGTGCTCTACACAACTGTCACAAAAAGGATAACACAGCATAATCGAGAACAATAGCTTTTTAAAGACTTCTATATAAGTAAATATAAGTATAACCGAAATCTGAAAATGTTTCAGATATTGACTTTAAATTAGCGAAAATTAAGGGACTGATTCTCCCCATGAAAATAAACAACTTTTATCAGGGAACCTATACATTTAAAATTCTAAAAAAAAATCTACCCATACAAAGACAAATAAATAAGGTGATCGCACAATCTGTATGGAGTAGTGAATTTTTTTTTAGTTGTTCAGTTAACTAAGCTGATTTACATCCTAATTTTTCTCTAACCATTTAAAAGTCACCCAATATAATATATTTTAAAGAATTATTAGAAAAAAAGCATAATAAATAAAATAAAATATTTATTATGTAACCCCCTTCGTGTTTCGAAGGGAGGCCGTGTAGGTATGAGCTGGTAAAAAACATATTAAATTAATTTTATGATTAAAATAAATCCTAATGGCTCGTTAACACCCCGACCCAAGTAAACAGTCAGTACATAATGCAGGAAGCAGCAAAGACGCTCCACGGTGGCATAATCTCCTTGGTCTGTCGTAATCGTTTGTATAATCTGTAGCGTAACGTTCCAAACTTAAGAGTACTGTACACTTAACAACTTTTTCTCTGGTACGTTTTACTGTATTTCGATTTAAAAAAAAAAACAAGATAATACCACATCTACAGTTGCCTTCGTTCCCTTGGGAATTTCGTAAAATTCTTCTTTAGGCTTTGCCTACGTTATAAAGAGGCCTTAGGGCCAAACTTAAGCTTTCCAGGGCTGGGCGTTGATGAGTGAGTCATGGCTTGCAATTTTATATAATACTAGCATCCCGCTCGGGACTTTGTTCCCGTGAGAATTCGGAAAAATTATGTAGCCTATGTTACTTAGGGATAATGTAGCATCCTAATGGTTAAAATTTTTTTTAAATCGGCCCAGTACTTTTTGAGCCTATTCATTACAAACATACAAAAATAGGTACAAATCTTTCCTCTTTATAAAATTAGTGTAGAAGTGTAGACTAGCATCCCGCTCGGGACTTCGTTCCCGTGAGAATTCGGAAAAATTATGTAGCCTATGTTACTTAGGGATAATGTAGCATCCTAATGGTGAAAGAATTTTTTAAATCGGCCCAGTAGGTACTTTTTGAGCCTATTCATTACAAACATACAAAAATAGGTACAAATCTTTCCTCTTTATAATATTAGTGTAGAAAAAGAAATAAGAAGATTTAGCTGTCGCGCATTCATATACTTTTGTCGCGCATTCCTATACTTATTTAATAAGTCACGCACCAGCTTACGCGCTGTGCGATACAAATCCTGTATCTAATGTGGTACTTTTTGGGGTGACGAAATTAATACTTTAACTTAAAATAGCATCGCGGATATTTTGCAAACATAACGGAAGAAGATTCCTAATTTTCAAACGATTTTTTTATTTCTTATGAGATGGGTTAACTCTTGACCCTAATCTTGACCAAGGTCATAGATGAGGTCGACGATGGAGCGAGTTAACCCAGAAAATGCCAATTAAGGCACTGGTACTCCCACGCACCGACGGAACACAGCAAGCTGTTTGGCGTCGGACTTCGGTAGGAGGGTGGTCGCGAACCTGACGGCCCTACCACACCGCATGAGACCATAAGACGCCACCTCAGATTGAAAACAAACTGAGGTGTCGTTGCCTAAGATAGATTACTAGGAGGCAGGTCTCATTTGTGTTTCTTTAGTCACCTATTACAACACCCACGAAAAGAGATGGGGTGGTGTTATTCTAAACCGATTACCACGCGGCGGATTTCTCCCAGTCTGACAAAAGGTTACAATTAAAATACAATTTAAAAAATTAAAATGTTCATTAACAGTATATTATTATCTCAGCGGGTAAGCTGCCAAAGGAAGTGTAAAAGTGCTCTTAACCGCGCTCGAGAAATCTCGCGACGTTCGCCATGTTGCGATTTCAGAGCTGAATAATTTTCAGCTTACTCAAGGAATTCGTTGAGATTGTAAGATAAAGGTTAGTTTAGGCAGCTTTACTTTGTTTTTTATTTTTAAGTTAGATTGCAACAGACATACCTCTACAATCTACACTAATATTATAAAGCGGAAAGACTTGCATTTTTGTTTGTATGTATGTTTGTAACGAATAAACTCTAAAATTACTGGACTGATTTTAAAAATTATTTCACCACTAGAATGCTACATTATCCCTAAGTAACATAAGCTACATGACTTTCACGAAATTCCGGGCGGAAAGTTCAAACAAGTCGAGAGTTCAGTCAGAACCATATAAGTTATTGGAAATGAGTTTAATAAGAGCAGAATTATACAACAACATCGGCACAGTACACTCAGAACATCACCAAATATTACAAAAAAATCTTTAAGGAAATCTTTGGAAGTCAAAAATACGATGTTACTGTCGTCCACCTTAACTATACGTATGATCAGGTACGTTGCAAACTAGACCAAGCCTGGTGTCAGAGTTTTTAAACCGCCAAATGATCTTTGAATCGACTCGAAAGGCCGCTTTTTTCTATATATAAAACAGAAAGACACAGCGTATAGATTTCAACAAGATTAAAGACGTTAACAAGAGAGAGCTAATAAACAAAAACGTAATAATCGATAGAGGGCACCCCTATTGCCGCGGGCGATTCCGCGTATTATATCGACAGTGGGGGAGCACGCTTGGGCTCACCCCTTGTTGGGCTTGCGGGTTGTAAGGTATACGAAGCAAATCTAAAGATTTCCGCGAATTTGTGTGCAAAATCAATAAGGCTTACTCTATGCATAAAAATAAATTCCTTTAAAAGTCCATGACTAGTGATGAATATTTTGAAGGTTTTCGAGACTATTCATCAAATCAAATCAAATATACTTTATTGTACACACAAACAGAAAAATAACTAAAAATAACAATAAATTTACATAAACCCAAGGCATATACAATAAGGCGGCCTTATCGCTTTAAGCGATTTCTTCCAGGCAACCTTAGGGAAGAATTTGAGAGAGGAAATATCATAGCGGGTGTACTGAAAAAATTATTAAGTTAGAAATTAATTATACCTATCTTCTTCTTCTTAGCGAGTCGATGGCAAGTAACTATAAAGTTGTGGCCTATACCTATTAATTCCTACAAAAATAAATATATTAAATACCTACATATTTATACATACGAATAATACTATAATATAATAAACTAATATATATATATATATATATATATATATATATATAAATATATACATACAATAATACACACACACATCACACAGCGTCGGAAAGCGCGTTGCAGATAAATAGTTATTTATTACTATTTGTAGCCACATTGTTCCTCAAAGCGTGCCCTAACGAGACTTTTAAATTTGTGAAGAGTGCTAGCCAGCCTTATATCAGGAGGAAGGGCATTCCATAGCCGCACGGATTGCACAGTAAATGATTTACTGTAAAAATCAGTGGTGTGAGTCGGGTACTCCAGCAACATCGCCGTACATCTGCGAGGTTCCCGGCCGCTAGATGCAGCTTTAAGTATAAACCTATCCTTGAGATACTTTGGCGATAAAGGATTATGGAGGATGTTATACAATAGGGAAAGGATATGGAGATTACGCCGATACCTGATCGGAAGCCACCTAAGCTGAGCACGATATTCCGAGACGTGGTCGTATTTCTATTAACTATATCTATTGATTTCATTTTTGAATCCATTCAAAAAATTGTCTAAAATTTATCCTTTTAATAATATAAGCATTCGACATAACAAAGAAATATAAATAATCTAATGTTAATGGAAAATGGTAAATAAAAACAACAGAAATACGAGAGTTAACCGACTTTTGTGCTAGTGAAAACTACCCAAAAAGATTATCCGTTTAAAAAAATATTTTAACAACTTCTACATACTTCGTTAAATTTGTATGAGTTGATTCTTAATTTAATGGCAATTAACAATAAATTGAGCTCTGTCAACCCCAGTCAGCCACAAAAGGCCTGCACTTATGTAAGCAAAAATATAGAATAAAGCGTAACCTCCCCGGTAACAAGGCTCCCTTCCATAATCACTGAATTGCAAAATAACTCTATGACTATTTAATTAGGTGGTTGAAAAACTGAAGGGGTAACGCAGGTCAGCGGTACTAAAACTTTTTATTATAAAGAATGGGTTTAATCTAATGAAGACAGCAGACGCAGGCAGAGAATTCCATTTCTTAGTGGTGCGCAATATACAAGATGAAGAGAAGCGCTCAGTACGGACTCGAGGAACAACAAGATAAGGATGGTATCCCGCAGTACGTCTGGACGTCCGGTAGAAGAAAGGGGTAGGCGAAAGGAGCTCGTGCGAGCTGCATGCACACTCCCCAAGTACATCTTATTAAACACATAGGCAAGCTACTTTGCGCCTAAGAATTAAGCTCTACAGTTTATTTATTGCTAGCTTTTTGTCATTAATGCTTATTGGCTCCTGGCTCTGCTGTCCACCTATTCCACAGCGGCGAATTGATATTTGGCCAAACCATCCCAAAGGTGGCTGCAATACTCCATACACGATCGGGCCTGTATAAAAGGCTAAGTTTGCAGCAAAATTTCTTGGAAGTCTCATAGGCTTCATATGCCTAGGCTCATACTGTATTCCAAAAATATGAGTAGAAGATTCTTACTAGTTTTAAGAGCCCCCCTTTGTTGTAGATTTAGAAATTTCCACTGCTTTCTGTTTCGATACATATTGTTTCTCTATAAGTTGTCACTCCAACTCTTTTTTTTATTAGTTGCTTTAATTGTCGGCCACGGCCACCCTATTTCCTTCCAGTCATTAACCTCTTTCATTTAGGGATATCAATAAAATAAAATGACCTGGTCTGCGGTTCCAAAGGCAGCCGCGGTGCCCACATTAAGAAACACTGGTGTAAGTTATTCGAGAATTTTCGAGGGAGATACCGACAAGTCGAGGGCCCTTGCGGACGTGGAGTACTTTGACAAGCAGTTTGTTTGTACCCGGAATAATTATGAGGCGGTGAAGGCTTCACGCTATCAATGTCTGTAAAGCAGGTCTGAACATCAGTGTTATCTTCAAACCTGATGCCACTTATCTTTTTGCCATAATGTATAGTTGCAAAGTTGCAATTAATTACAGTTATTTTGTTACTTCTTCGCTAAAATTTCTGATGATGAAGCGGTGAAGGGTCACAAAGTCACAACCATGCTACCAAATCAACTTTTTAATTTTCTACCATTAAGTTGTTTGAAAACTCTGACACCAGGGTTAGCCAAGTTTGCCACACACTTGACATATCTACACGATAAGGAGGAAGGAGGATTATAGTCTCCAATGCAGTTTTATTTATACAGTGTGTCAGGTCACCGGTATCGGAGCCTTTGGTATGGTATCAATGATTTTATCTACAAATCACTTCCCTTTATTTCATTAGTTGCCGCCATAACACAAGACAGACAGTTACATTTGTATGTTCAAAATATGCGAATATCACAGCATCTAAACTATGTAAATTGGAGCTTAGATGATTTATGGTAGTTCTAGCTTAATATTCTTACTCTTTAAATGTACGAGTACAATTTTACAGTATTGACAATAACACCTTACTACTTGGAATCTAAAGCATTCGTTTGGACTTTGATATTCCCTAAATTAAATATTTCCTTACTACACACCTAGAAAATATTCGATAGCTAGATGAAAGGCCAAGCTACCATACAAGTACACCCGCAGAATGACTTGCAGTTCTCGAAACACAAATGCAACTGGACATTACACCACAACCACACGTCAGAAAAAAACAATATCGCTTTATTTCCACGTCCGATGAAGCTATAAATCGTAGAGTTACGACAGTCTGACTGCGGCCCCTTGTTTTTGTAACACGCTGTATAGTTTACATTCATGAGCGGCAAATTTCCAATATATCGTGCGAATACAGGGTGTGTGAAAACGATACGATTATATAACGGATTGAAATGATCCGTGTGCGAAACACGGGGTGGAATTTTGGGATGTTAACTTCCAAACTTGAGAATAGAGCTATAAATAGTTTACTCTAATAGCTTGTTTAGAGAACTAGCTCTCGAAATGAGGTCACGTTGCGAATTTGTTGAGAAATATCAAACACCTAACAATATTTAATAAATAAAAGGACTTCATGAAAACCAGATATTTGAAAATTTTGTATATTCTATTTATTGTTATAAAAATGAGCTTTCTTTTTCTTCTCATCGTGTAGGTAAAGTTAAGTGTGTGGCAAACTTGGCTAACCCTGGTGTCAGAGTTTTTAAATACAATTGCAATTCTTACGTTTTTAGGGAAAAATCCAAGAAGAAGTATAAAAAATATTGTATCAAGAAAGTTGAAAGCATTGTTTATAATTATTTATATCAAATCACCCGAAAAAGAAGCATACAAACCTCTCATGTAAGTCCGGTTTAACTACAAATGGATGTAAACAAGAAGTGCACAAAAAAAAGTGCAGCGTAAGAATGTGAAACACCCCCGATGCGACGCTTGCATTGTATGCAGCTGCATTCGTTACAGAGTGCTGCTGAATGCATGCAGGCACTCCGCTGCACTTGAAACGCGCGTTTTGAATACCAGTTTCAGTTTATTAAGTCAAGTGTGCAGCTTTATTCTTGAAAATGTCATTTTTCAAATGCTATACGATTTCATGTTAGGGTTACAAACCCAAAGGGTGTCAAAGGACTCTATGCTGTAACAACTCCTGTATATTTTGTATTGCAGTTAAAATTAAAAATAGCCAGTCAAAATTATCCTTCCCGACAAAACTCCTGAAGAGCGCGCCAAGGGCTTTAAATTGTTAAAGGATATCGTATTGATATAATGGTTTCAAAATTACTATGGATTTTTTTTAAAACGACGTCCAAATATTTTTTTAAGGACGAAATCACTTCGAGGTAATGTCTGCCTGCACTTTAAGGTGTAAAATTTCGCTCTGCCACTAAAAAATATATTAAATCAAGTGCAATATGGTCTATTACGCGGTGCGCCGCCGCGCCGCCGCCTCGCGCCCTACGAAATCATATTTGTAGGATCAAATTTAAAACCCATCTCCTTCTTCTTTACAGCACTTACTTGTAGGTAGAAGGTTAGTATTATGTTGATTTTTAAATGTTGTTTTTATGCTGAAAGAACTACTTGTCAGCTATTCCCAGACATATGCCCGTATTACAGAAGGAGACTCAAGTCTTGATTTATAATCCAGCATTTATTGTCTCTTTCTCTCACTGCCAAAATGACAAAGATGAATGCTAGTTAAATATGGATCAGAGTCTGAATCGTGTTTTGTAATACGGACCATAGAGTTTGAAAAGAAACTCGAGGGATTCTTCTGTTTTTAAAAAACATAAACTACGTTCTTCACCAAACAGCGAACGTTATCCGCAAAATCCTCGAACCATTCATTGCCTTCGTATTCCAAGCCGGTACACTTGCAGAACGAGGGTAGTTCCGACAAACAAGGGTCCTCTCCCCACCCCTTACGGGTGAGATCCTATGAACGCCTGGATCAGGTATTCAATACTGTTTCAATATGCTCAGATCAGGTTAGGTCGGCGATCCGAGTTATTTGTTACCTCGTTTAATAGTTTCAATTTGACCCTTTTTAATGCCAGGCGGCCCTTATAAATAAACATGAAACTCTCATAGAAGCAGTGTAAGTTTAGACGAAAAAAGTAAACGAATAAGATGTACATTTTTTTACTAGGCAAGCAAAGACCTCTCCCTCTTCTTTCCGATTTTCGCGGTCTTATGAAAGATTCGGCCAAAAAAGCTTCAAATGATCATTAAATATGGTGGTTTGTTATTATTGGGTGACTTTGAATTGGTCAGCGATAACACTAAAATTAAAAATTTTGGATCACCCTCGACATTCGATTGCTTCGCTGAACAGATTTCATGAAACATGGCTAAGAACACTTGGGATAAAATTATCTATGACGCAAAAAAAACTAAACGAAAATCGGTTCATCCGTTTGGGAGCTACGATACAGACAGATACACCGATACACAGATAGACACGTTAAACTTGTAACACCCCTCTCTTTTTGCATCGGGGGTTAAAAATTAAAGATGTTCATCATCCCACGAAAGTAAACCACTTTCCCCAAAACATAGATGGAAATATCAAGAAAAGATTTTTAACTACGAAAAACATTTCAGGTAACCTCATATATTCATGAATAAATCACTATTACGTAAAGCAGTGATAAGTCACACAACGACAAGCCTTTTAATAAACAAATAATAGTACGATAGCGATGGAACTAATAAAGTGACCCGCTGTCAGGTTCGTGGTGCTGTATTACACAGAGACAAGAAGAATGAGCAACAAGAACAGCAAGTGATGTATACACAGATATCCGTTATCCATCCATGATAAAATTGTTAAATAATTGCTTTGTATACTATACAATACTTTCAAAACTTTAGCACACTATTTCGTGATGATTTATTTCTATTTTGATGTTGAATCTTAAGTCTATTGTCTGCATGCAAGTGCATGTGTACATTACATAAATACTGTTTAAGTTAGGTAGTACCTGCGGCTGTTAATTATAATAATTATTTCAATAGGGTGCTCACATGCCTGCAATGCGCGAGAATTTTTACGATAAAGATTGTATAAATAAGCCACATGCGAGCACAGGCACTTAAAAAAACCAGGAGTTGAATTAAAACGGTCGCGATGGCCCAAATCGGCCAATAAGATATCAATATTTTCAAAAGGTTACACAAAAAAATTATATATTTTATGTTTTCTAATCTATACGACCGTAAGTCGCCACCCAGCAGCACATGGCCCGGGATTCACTGACGCGCAAACTCCAATTACAGTTTTGTTTTATGGGCCAACATCCATTACACCTGATCTCTCCAAATTCAACCTTAAACTCACTGCACAGGGACTATAATGACTGCATCTGGGCGTAATTATATTTCGGAACGTAAGATCGAGTTTGGTTGCATTTGGTCAACACAATTTTGGACTTAAACACTTTGTAATAAGATTTGTTGTTGCACCAGAGGGTTGATGCATAATGTTTATTATCATAGAAGTTGGGATCCCGCGGGCCATTGACCCCGGCGGAGACAAAAGGGCACCGGCTATGAAATTACCTGGCGGAGAGACTTCATTTTGAGATTGTACGGCGTTTCGACTTACCAATGGTTTTTCTGCGACGTCTGAAACAAAAATAAAGACGTTGTTAATTAATGTTTACAGCTTTGGGTGTAACTGAATAAGGGGAAAAACATTCAGCGGTCATGACAGTCAGATTATCATTATTTAGGGCCTTATACACTACCCATCATGCTAGTCCATCTGACAGTGACGGAGCTATAATAAGAAACGAGAATGACTGTCAATCTCTCGCTTTCTAGGATAGCTGGGTCCGTCTTATAGTCCAGCCAGACGGGCAATGAGTAAAAGCTCTGGATTTAGCAAGAAAAAACTTGACTTGTAGGCACAATAGCTTAGTTGGTTAGAGCACCTGAAGATCTAATCCTGGGGTCGTATGTTCAAGTCCCATTCGCGCCGAACATTTTTCTTTCCCTAAAATTATTTTTGACGTATAGATTCCGCTCTGGCCTCTCGTTCTATCGCATAGTGCCAGTACGGAACAGGCAGAAGGACATCGACATGAGAAAATTATATCACGCGCTGTATGTTAGCCCAACAGAACACATAAGAAGGGAAAAAGGACTTCACTATTCAGGGCAATTTGATCTGAGTATACACATATATGTCACCAGAAAATGGTAAGAATCATAATATTACAAATTCACTAGTAAAACTAGTAAACTGGCCACGATATTGTAATTAATCTGCCTCCTGAAATTATAAATTTACAAAACTTTAATGATAGCCAAGCGGTGATAGCCCAGTTGGTAATGAGCCAGACTTGTAATCCGAAGGTCGCGGGTTCAAATCCTGGTGCGGGCCTGTAACACTAAATTCGTCTTTTCGGATTTATGTACGGATTTCTAATGATCACTAGCTCAACGGTGAAGGAAAACATCGTGATGAAACCCATTCGTCCAAGAAAAAATCATTTTCGAAAGACGAGCGGTCCACCAACCCGCATTGGGCCAGCGTGGTGGACGATAGCCTAAATCCCCTTCGTGTTTCGAAGGGAGGCCCGTGCCCCTCGGTGGGGACGTATATGGGCTGTTAAAAAAGGGCCACCGGCATGAAGTTAGGTTAGGTTGGGCGACATTAGGCTTTTATTAGGTTCGGTTGCATTCATTCATATTAAAAAATGAAATGAAAATGTATTTATTTCTAAAAAGTAATTTACATTCTCACTTGAGGCCAGCCCAGTAAGCATTAATTTGCTTGTGTTGGGTGTGCCTCGCACAATCCCAGTTTTAATAACAAAATTTCTTAAACAAAACAAAAAGATATCTAATTTTACTTAAATCATAAGAGTGTGCAGATGTGTATGTGTGTACGTGCATGTGTGTGTGTGTGTAAAACCGGGAGTATACTTGCATATAAAGTACCGATAGTTTATAATTTCACTAAGTCAAATTACAATATTCGTTTGACAATCTACCGGTGATATAAACAAGTGAATATATCTCCATACTCAACACGTCTCGCAGAAGGTATAATAAATGTGCATATTAGATTATTAGTGCATGTGGAAGCCGGCGCATGCACTTGCAATATGAGCGTCGTCTGCGGGAATAAGCCACTATTCTGACGGTATGCTAATATGCAGAATGCAGACTAACTCCAATGTACATAATTATCATGCGGTTATTCTTTTTTCTCTGGCGTGTAGAATAAGTATACGTAATGATGTGGTATACTATACGTCTTTGTAATATGTACGTATATTTTAACAATCTAAAAAATTCAAATATCAAATTGAGTTCCCATACAGACTTCATCAGTTTAAAGCGCATTTTGTATGGGAGGTTAAAATTTTAAAATCTTTATTAATTTCGGAATCTCATTTTAGGCTAATATTAGCTTGTGCCAGGAGATGCCGCTCTTTGATGCATAAAGCTATTTTATGTTTGAATTTAAAACGTATTTTCTTTATTTTCCAAATCGTCATGTCATTACGAAACATGTCCGCCTACATTAGCTGACCATTTGCAATATATGCACAACGTGCAAGTGAAACACCGCCGCCGTCTGTCAGTCTGAATTAGCTCGGTGCAGTCTGTGCCCACTGCCCAGACTGTTGTTAATCTCATTTCAAGTGCGATACTCTATTGTAGTGTTATGCACTTATCCACTCACAATATAAATGCGGAAGTAACTCTGTGTGTCTGTTACGCTTTCACGACTCCTACGCTTCTGAAATTCTGAACCGATTTTGATGAAATTTGGTAAAACCTGCCAACAGAATCATAGAAGAACAGATAAGATTTAGATTATTCAATTCTCTAGCTAGACAAAGGAGAAAAGTAAGACATAAACTTTAATTATCACATCCTGTATCTCGGCAGCATTCCCAAGCAAGACTAACATATATCTTCCTGTTGTAACGCTTTTGTAAAATGTTTCCCAAAGCAATTTATTTTTCTATAACTTTTCACAAAACTCCCATTAAATGCTACACTCGTAGCACACGGCTACGACTGTAGCATGTCGTAGCACGTTGCTACGGTAGACAAGCGTTTGTTCCCGGAGCGAACGTCCTTTGTTTCCGCAGAATTCTCACTCGGGAGTGATTTATGGCTCGTTTGAAGGCGATTTATTGGATATAGAGTTACATGTATACATGCGCTCACGCCCATAATCCCTAACGGAGTAGGCAGAGCATCAGAGGTTCTAGAACTACTGAATGCCACGTTTGACGCAAATTGTGAGGCTTATCAGATGGAAAAAGTTGTATGACGGTGAAAGGTGGCGCCTTATCTCGCTTGCAATAAGCCTGATGTGCCGCTGGTTGTGCAATAAACTGTTAAATTAATAAACAAAACCTACCATTTTATTTATTTATTTATTTATTTACAGTTCTTTGCACACATGACAAATATATATAAAATCTCAAACAGAAATACGACACAAAAGGTTAGCTTATCTCTAAAAAGAAATTTCTTCCAGCAAACCCGAGCCACGGAAAGTTGATCGGAAAGGCAGATAGAGCGTGCAAAATACGTAATATACCTACATAAACTATACTATAATTAAACTTATACTACAAAAATAATAAATAAATATATCAAATAACAAACATACATAAATATTACTATATATATATATATATATATATATATATATATATATATATATATATATATATATATATATATATATACATACATAAATAAATAAATAGCCTATTGCAGGGAAAGATAGTGCTCTTACCTTTCCCTGCAATAGGCTATTTATAATTTAGGTATTTCAAATAAAACCGGCGCCCCACAATCTCCAACACCGCACAAAGCACTTAATCCCCACTATATCAACTATCCACGCGTCCGTCTGTCCTCATCTACATACAACTCCAATTAAGCGGGACCGTCCCATTAGTCCAGTATTTGTCCCGGTCTTTGTTCCCGAATTAATCTGTTGATGGCCGACGGACCATGGGACCATAGCTTGCTTATTTATTTGCAGTGCGACGCTGAGATTGGATTACCCGTGAGTGGGCTTGTTGGGTATCTAACCACCTATAGTGCCTCTAGGTTGGATAGGGTCGTATTTCTACACTAGAATTATAAAGAAGAAACATTTATGTTTTTGCATGTAACGAATAAACTTAAAAACTACTGGACCGATTTAAAAAATTATTTCATCACTAGGATGCTACATTATCCCTGAGCAACATAGGCTACATAATTTTCCCGATTTTCTACGGGAACGAAGTCCTGAGCGGAATGCTAGTCAACAATAATTTTATAGTTATTACCGATACAAGTGCGTTATGTATATAGTGTGAGTCTCCATAAAGTGTTCATATGGAAACGGGTGAAACTACACACATTATGATAATGATGATAAACAACGGGTAAAATGAAAAAAATAATATTTTTTAAATACCTGTTGACCCTTTGTAAGGAAAACGTTGTAGTC
This sequence comes from Aproaerema taeniolella, assembly GCA_949987775.1. Taxonomy (NCBI): domain Eukaryota; kingdom Metazoa; phylum Arthropoda; class Insecta; order Lepidoptera; family Gelechiidae; genus Aproaerema; species Aproaerema taeniolella. The sequence continues at coordinate 915,819 of OX465257.1, forward strand.
TTTGAACCAAATGCTTAATTTTAATGAAACAAAAACGAAAATAATTATAATAAGAGGCCGTTACGATAAGAAACTATTTACCGAAAAAAATAACAAATTACAAAAACAGAATTACATTACAGAAAAATTGAATTTTTTAAAGATTTTTTGCTAATTCAAAGCAGCCAAAAGATTTTAATTAATTTGAAGATATGTATAATTGTATTAAAACTATCAAGACATGTGACGAATTAATTAATTAACCATTACCAAACAACCCCTTGAGTATTCACAGCTGCGATAAAATTAATTTTCGCAAAATTAATTCCTGTTAATGGCTCAATTACTAGCGCCACTCGTTTATAACACGTAAAACACTACGATTCAATTGAAAAGCACACTGTGGCATACTTTAACGACTTGAAGTTATGATGTCATAAAGTGTTTACTTCACACAGTCTACTTCTACATACTTTATTTTGTTCCATTTTGTTTTTGTTTAAAAGCTTTGTTTTTTTTTATTCAGTTTCTTTTTTTTTCTTTTTACTAATAAGATCAATGGGGAAGAGGGGAGTCTTCAAGATTCAAAACGTTTATTTGACATACACACTACAACACAACAACAACAATGAAACAAAGGAATAAACAACACAAAATAAAAATAATAGCAACAAATTAAAAGAAATTAAAATATAAACTAAAATTAATGAAGTTGTGATGTAGAGCAATGACAAACTGGACTCACCTCAGCATGTGTTGCAGCAGAAGCCGCAACGCTGGTTTTCAGTTGAGCCCCTAAATGAGTGTATGTGTACTTGCGTAGTACTTACGGAATAAAGAAAGTATATATATATATATATATATATATATATATATATATATGTTATGTTTTGGATATACGTTACGTATATAATGAGAAATGGATACTTAAATAAGTGATTATGTAAATCACTATTTAACTTCTGATACAGGCATACCACATGCTTAAAAGAAAGCAAAAAATTATCATCTCGGACATTGATAGATTAACCCAATATATATATGTGTGTGTGTTTATATGTGAAGAAAAATGAACACAATGTACATACTAGAACCAAGCATAAACTGGATGTACTAGACAGTCGTCTCCACAAGGTCACGAACTCTTTTATGGGTCAATGTATACATTTCTATAATAAGATACCCATGTGTATTCAAAATTTACTTTGGCCAAATTTAAGACATAAATTAAACAAAAACTTTGCAAAAAGGGCTATTACTAAATTTCTGGTTATTTATCAGACAGGCAGCCATGGGAATAAACTGCTTAGCTCTAGAGTTATTCAGATTTAGTTAAAATTAGTAAATAAGAAATTTGTAATGCGATTTAAAAGAGCAACCTCAGAGTTTCTTGCCTGCTCTTCTCCGAGGAAGACTGCACCTTTGCGAATAGGCGTAGAGTCAGTAGGGTCAAAAGAACGAATGCGTATGTATGTATTTAAATTTGTATGTATTTCATTGTAATCTTGACTAGTTTTAAGTGGCATCCTGAATGTTCTATAAAATAAAGATTTTTTCTATAATATTCTAACTTTTTAAAAGATTAAACCAATTTTGATGAAATATAGCTGAGAACCATCTCGATTACGTCAGCTTTATATTCCTTAATTTAAAATTTTGTACATCCCTGAAATTCATAACTTTTCACACAACTCCCATTAAATGCTATAAGTTTTAAACAGCTAATAAAATAAAACAATTGTGATAAAATATAGTCAAAAACCATTTCGATCACGTCAACTTTTAAACAAAAAACCGTATCAATGTCGGTACACTCGTTTAGGAGCTACGATGCCATAGACAGACACAGATACACAGACATCATACTTTTAACAGCCCTTTTTGCGTCGTAGGTTAGGAGGTTAAAAACATAAGTGTCAGTTGCCGGCTCTTCCCAGACATACTATAACATACAGTAAATTAGTTGCGAATTCACAGTTTTAAGAGATTTAGGAACTTAAGTAAAAATGGAACTACTATTGTTTTTTTATTATTAACTAGCATTCCGCCCGGGACTTCGTTCCCGTAGCAATTTGGGAAAATTATGTAGCCTATGACCATCGGGGATAATGTAGCTTTCTAATGGGGAAATAATTTTTCAAATCGGTCCAGTAGTTTCGGAGCCTATTCAATGCAAACAAACAAACAATCAAATCTTTCCTCTTTATAATGTTAGTATATATTTTGGCTGAACATATATTTTGGCATCAACAGCATTTTTTACGAATCATAGCTCTCTCGCTTGCACGTATGACAGTATTCCAGTCAAATTTTCTACTTCCAAACATTACAAATTGGATTGAATTATCTGTTACAAATCTATTCGTACACCTAAATATTCAACCATCTCAAGCAGAGCGTTAGAATACATTATGGACATGCATTACATTGCAGTTTCGCAAGCGGTCAGCACTAACATACCTAAGCAGTAAGCTACTACATCTGCGACTCTATTCCTTTGTAATAAGATTGGTTTTGTGATGATATGTCCACATTGTACAATACACGAAGCTTGTATACGTGGCGAGCTAACTCAATGGTAATGCTGATGTATCCGCGTAAGCATGTTAGATTATTGAGCTGTAAATCACGAATAGAACTACCAACGGCATCTCTCAGCAGTATTAAGAGCATTCGCTAGATTAAATAATACTCCAGTAAAATTACGGTTTTGCAAAATATTAATTAGTTAAAGCTTGTCAGATGGCAGTCGCTCCGCTGTAATGACTTGACCTGCCAAAATCCTGGATCATTTACTTATTTATTTATTTAACAGTTTATTGTACACAGGAAAAATCACAAATGTTACAGACAAATAGAAAAACGAACACAAAAGGCACAGCTTATTTCTTTAAGAAATTTCTTCCAGCAGACCTGGGACAGTGAGAGGCGTAAAATAAATAAAGACAGACGTGCACAATTAACCACTGAAATCTAAATACTAATATAAACTACATAAAAATACAACTACACATACATATAATATATTAATAATTTATATAAATACACAGACATATATTTTATACATACATAAGCAATACATATAATATTATGTTCATTATACTGAAGGGGAAGCAACAGATACATAATGTTCCTTTAATTTCTTTCTAAATAGCGGAAGTGTCTCGGAATTGCGGATGGGGTAAGGCAGTCATGGTCAAGCGTACCCCGAATTCGAAACGGGACTAAGCGCTAGGAAGAAGAAGTTAAAGCTTGAATTTTAATTTACATTTTTAGATACTATATGTTCGTATTCAACTTTTTAGTTGGATTACATTGGCCTAGATTTTTAGAGAAAAATAGTAATAGGTATATCTGTATACTACGCAACGAGCAGGCTTGTAAAATAAACGAACACATAACAATCCATCGGAAAATAAACATCGATGACTTTATTAAAAAGAAACTTCATAAATCGACTTCATAAATGCTTGGCCTTCGAAATAGCTTAAAATAAACACAACCTTTCGTTGGATTCTCTTTGATTATATTATCAAAGAGAATCTACAGAAAAAAAGCACAGAAAAATAAAACATTGCAAAAAAAAAATTGTTAAATTCTTTTAACACTTTATTGCTAGAATTAATACAATACAATACAATATACTTTATTTGCACACAAAGACATACAATACAATTAACAGAACATAAAACATAGTGTACAACAAGGCGGCCTTATATTTCTATTCTCTAAAAATATATTTCTAATATATTTCTTCATAAAAAAATTCGCCTATTACAGATTATTTTCATTCCGCCATACTAGCCCACCGTAAATACCGTAATGTTGCTTGACTACAAAGTAAAATCTATACATATTATAAAGAGGAAAGATTTGTTTGTTTGCATTGAATAGGCTCCGAAACTACTGGACCGATTTGAAAAATTCATTCACCTTTAGAAAGCTACATTATCCCCGATGGTCATAGGCTACATAATTTTCCCAAAATCCCACGGGAGCGAAGTCCCGCGCGGAATGCTAGTGTATTATATGTAAAATATCCTCCTTAATTTAGGAGACAGGACTGAAGTATCCACAAGCCTACAAATGGGCAGCTTCAAACGCAAATCTAGGTATGCGCACGTGTAATATATGGAGGTTGTATATTTGTATGGAGTGGGCGGACATGAATATTCAACAAGTCGTAAAGGACGGAAGGCGAGAGGACAATCCTCTGGGCAGCTAGTGATGAGATCGGAAAAGTATTTGATATTGCACGCTGGACTGGGATTACAGGTAAAGCTTAGAATGTGTCAGCAGCCAAGGCATTCCCAGGCATACTGTAGAAACCTGTGCTGTGTGGGACGCGAGGTTTTTGTATTGTGGGTAAAAGGCTGACAACCTATCATCACTGTACTCATATTCCATCTAATAACCCTCAGAGTGAATTTCAAATGTGGCGTCAAGTGATTTCAGAACCATATTACGTTCTACCTACCCCGAAAGGGATTCAATTCAATTCTTTATTGCTTCCATGTGTACATTGTTTGCTTATGTGTCAACATGAAACCCTGTTAGGGCACTGCAATAGTCAATTCTTTGATTTTCTATACATATTATAAAGAGGAAAGATTTGATTGTTTATTTGGAAATTACTGGACCGATTTGAAAAATTCTTTCATCATTAGAAAGCTACACTATCCGCGATGGCCATAGGCTACATAATTTTCCAGAATTCCCACGGGAACGAAGTCCCGAGCGGAAAGCTAGTATATAATATAAGGATGTATAACATTTCATTTAATTACTGGTATGTTACACACTAACTGCCGTACTCAGAGACGTCAATTAAAGTTAAGAAGTAGTTAAATGTCATGCTATCCTTGTTTATATCAACAAAAGTGAAAGAGACAACATCAGAGTTTAACAGTACTTAACTTTAATTGACGTCTCTGAGTACGGCAGTATGTCGTCAGGCTTAATAATAACTTTTATGTTATTTTTAAATTATAGTAATTACAAAGTCAAAATTATTAAGATTAGTAAGAAATAATTATGCTATTGTGGTATTATATTTATATTATTTCGATGTATATTTGTAGTCATGTAAAAATTATCTTTAGAATTTATAATTTGTCATCAATGTTTAATAGAATATTACAATAAATTGGTATTTTTGGTGGAGAAAAACTCCTGCAGATTATAAATGGGACTTTCTAACAAAATTTTTTTCAATTAATTTACGAACCCTTTATAGTTTTCTATGTCTGTAATGTTTTTAGGTATATGGTTTTATATTTTTATACCCATTACATATGTATTTTTATTATATAACTCTAAATTAATCTTGGGCAGTACTAATCTATTTTGATGGCGTAGGTCGCAGGTTCAAACATATTTGTCCTTTAATTGTGGAAACATCTTCAGGTTGTTACGTACAAATTTCGAAATTTCAACCATATATTCAGCTTTTTAAAGTGTGGTTTTTTAAATATTCACGAGTATTCTAACACATCTTTTTTAAAGTTTAAATAAGTCATCAATATCCGTGCAGTTTTCCCAGAGGATCACACCGTACTGAAGCTCATATCTATACATCTCTGTCTAGAGATAGAAGAGCAGTTGATGATGGATAAGTGAAGTGCGATGTACTTTCTTATATGAACGGAATAAGAACGGAGATACGTCCCAAAGGTCAAGCTTGACGTGCTTTTCAGTGTATATTTTTATTAGTATTGTGAGTGAATGCGAAAATACACAGTCTAACTTGTTTTATCTAGTCATAAATGTAATGATCTAGGGATTTGGCAGATGAATGTTTGTCGCGCTCACCGCATAGAGCTCCCCCCAACCATGTAAATTTTGATTGAACAAGGTATTCATTGCTGTATTTGGTTATATATGCATTGCCGTATTTGGTTTACGCATCCAGTTGAAATCACTACGCAGAAGCAATGTAAAACGAATTACAAACGTATCCAGTAAGAGTTTCTTTAAACCAAAGTTATCGGTCTTTAAAAAGCAGTTAAGTTAGTTTATTTTTTATCTAGGCCATTGCCCAGCAGTGGCATAATATAGGCTAGTCAAGTTAGTTAAACAAATTAAGACTAAACCCGCTTTACTCTTCTGATTTTTCTCGTTTTTTATAATAAGCTATATTTTTTTAATTAAAAAATGATATTCTATTACAAAGAGGATTATGTCAGTAGCATGAAAATGGCAGTACATCACTGTCCCATTGGGTTCGAAAGGATTACTTATGAAAATTGTTTGGCCGACATAAAACTCTCGTAAACCTACGAAAGGGATATAATCGCAACCCAGCCTTGTAGCCCTTTGTACATTTCGTTATCGGACGATACGCGCAGTATTTTGTTACTGACCATAAATAAAGAGCCATATATTTTAATTCTACGTGTGGCGAAAGTGTATGAAGCGAATTTTATGAATGTAGAGGAAGCAAAAGAGATGTGTTTGTATCGTAGCAGGTGGCAATCTGTGGTTTCTCCCTACCCTAATAGAACAAAGGCGTGAACTTATGTATGTATTTGTGTGTGTGATGCTACATATTATACAAATAAATGTGTTTTTTCAAGGATCTGCGTTACTTTACTTTTTCTAAAAGGTGTGAGATGTAAAAGATGTTTTTTTGCCTACTGTTTGTATTAATTTTACTATGATGACTTTATTTAAATGAATATTATGCGTGCTCGAATCTGAGAAAGGACAAAGAGGTAAGAAGAAGAAAGACGGTCGAATACAACCTTAAATCTCAAAGAGCATAGCAAAATAGGAGCTGGATATGTGATGTTAAGGAAATTGAATTTATGAGGTGTCCTCGAACCGACCAGAAAATAAAAATGCTATAATTATTTATAAGACCGAAAAACGTGATCGACATTAATAACTTTGCTTTCGACGTTCAATAAACGAGCTTTCAAAATATTAAGTGCTTAAATATAAAATTGGCGACATTTTTATCGGAATCGTACTACGATCAAACTGTTAAAAGAGAAAAGTATAAAGGCAAGGTATGTAGTATAAAGAAAAGTGGAAAAATTAATGATTTTACAAACATTTATTGATTGTGATAAATATTATTAAAATATTTCATACCAAACTACCAAGCTACATGATAACTGCGACCTGCGTTTGAATTAATAAACTTTTTATTTGTAAACCAGGTATAACGCATAAATCTTATATAAGATTTATGCGTTATTCTTCTTCTTATCGTGTAGGTATAGTCAAGTATGTAGCGAACTTGGGAGAGACGTGTTGTTATTGTTGTTTAGGAGTGACATAACATATTTATAAAGCACAAATTCAAAAAAAAATTGAACTCTTTCCTAAGCCTCACGATAGATAAATAAAAAGGGATCGGATCACTATTGACACTCACATCGTTCGAGCTCACTACTTGAATATTCATGTCTTTTTATCCGTAATCTCGGGTACGTATGTATACCTACCGTACGTACATACGCAGATGTATATACTCAGTTGAGTTTGATCTGATTACAGTCAGACACGTGTATCCAACCTATGTGCGTGTGGAGGCGTTAAATTTGCCTAAAAGAGATAAGATAAACTCAGCATAGGAATGGCTCGATTACATTTCTGCCTACACAATAGTATAAATCAACTGAGTACCCAAGTCGTTCATGGCTGGACACAGGCCTCCCCTAGCTTGATAGCTCAGTAGATAATTACGATGCCTACTGTTTAGCGAGTTGAATATTATTCAAATAAATATTAATTGAACTTACTTTTATAAGAACAAGCATGAAAGAAACATTACGCGACGAAGTACTTATTTACACTACAATAAACAAATACCTAATCAACATTTTAACTCATTCTTCAAAATTTGTCCAACGCTCTATGAAAATCTAACCAAGAACTGCTAATTGTAGCTCTATCTTTTTCTTTTACATACTGACAGAACGGGACATGTAAACTGCACCCCTTTCTCAAGGGGACGAAGGGTAGATCGGGTAAACGGGTGCAGAACGACGTTGATGCATCCAATTCACCCCTGCTTCCCCAGGTGGGGCTGATGAAGCGATCGCACTCTGTTTTGTGAAAAATAAAAAGATGGAAAAAATCGTGGTTTGGAAGCGAATGGGGATAAATGGCCAGCCTTTTGTGCGTTCCTTTTGATTTTTATTAGGGTTCAGTTCAAATTCCAAACATAAATAGCGCACACTCGTATTCTTAAATAAAAAAATAAAATTAATGTACCTTCGTTAGGCATATTGTACGCAAGGATTGTCAGCCATACCGACACTCCTCATATCCTTGGCTGTTTGTTATATTTTCAGTAATATTAGTTTTTATATTTGTGTAATATATTTGTGTAGATTTGGGATGATTTGACAAGCAAACACAAAATGTATATGAATTTGCAGGTCAATCGTTCTTCTTAAATTTAACACGCAGTACTACTGAACTTAGCTAGCAAAGCAACCGATATTAATACAAATACTGTTTAAAGAATCGGCATTCCTCTGCCCAAAAACTCAATATTCTTCGCTGTAATAGCCTATATCCCTTTCTAGCCCTCCAACTATTACGCTCGGTTTTGATTTGATGTAAGGACAAACAAAAGAACTTTCACATCTTATTTTACGTAGATCTTCTTTTTTTAAATATACATATAAAATTAAAAATCCTGAATCACTGACTCATCCACGCTCAGCCCAAACCCTTGGACTAAGATAGCTGAAATTGGGCACAAAAGCTCCTCTTATAACGTAGTCGATTAATCGTTGTCGTTGCATAAACGACAACGCAGTCCCGGTAATCTTCTAGATTATAATGTTAGTAAGAAAAGTAAGGATTCAGAGGTCAGTAGTAACACTTACTTACTTCGCTGGTTCAACGGCCCAAAGTGGATCTTGGCCTCTGACATTAAAGTGCCCGATTGGTCAAAATTGGCACAAGACAGAATAGAATGGCGCACTTTAATGTATGTAGTAGCAGTCCGTTTAAATTCCACGCAGCAGGCAAGTCCTCCCCTCCCCAGCGGGGATACAACTCATTCTGACGCGGGTACGGGCTTGCAGCCGTAAATTTCAATCGTGTGTTATTATAACACTGTATAACTTTTGAGTTGGGTTAGAATTAGAAGTGCAACGTGCGTAATTGGTAACTTTGAGAATATAGGTAATAAAGTTACCCTCCTAGAATTCACCCTTTTATTTGATAGTTATTTACAATTTACCACTACAAAAGTTTTTGCATATTTTCAATAATAATAAATTAGATTAAATAAATAAATAAACGCTTTACACTCAAAGGCCCACATTAAGGTATTCCCTTGTGTCGTGGGTCCCTTGGAACACACAAAGACAGACACAAACACCCATGACCCGAGAACAAACATCTGCTTTTTACACAAATATTTGCCCCGACTGGGAATCGAACCCAGGACCCGCCGATCAAGAGGCAGCGTCACTACCACTTGACCAAACCGGCCGTCAAATCGCTGCTATAATTGCTGCTATTGAAAACAATTCATAACCTATTTAACAAAAATAATTCATTACGCGATAAATGGAGAAAAGTAGGGGTAACATTTGCCCAGCAGTGGGATCTGACAGGCTAGTAAAAAAATTACTGGATTAACCCAACCAATATTTTTCTATCTATTTACGAGCTGTTTCGGGAGTAATAGTCGATTTATCATGCCTTTATTTCCTAAAATCGCAAGTTTATACATTTTACGGTAAAATAAGAAAATGTTAGTTGAAACTAAAAAAACTGTAACTAAGGAACCTCTTATTTATACAGCTCATTAGCAAACCCCCCCCCCCCCTTCACCTCCACTCTGCGGCGACTTCAAAGCAAAGCAATTTATATTTTCCTAAGGAATTATTCATTGCCTTTCATACAGGTCTGATTAATGAAGAGTACGAGAGTGTAGGCGTGTTCAATGATAATTTGGTTAAATATCAAACTGACAATTTTGGGTTATAAATATTCTATTTATGTAATCAATTCGATCAAGCGTAACTTGGCGGAAATACAAATCATGCTTAATGACTTGGCTATATAGGTAAATATTTAGCTATTTTCACGAATGAAAAAAATATTACAATTTATTTCCGGAAATGTGTTATCATAACCAAACCAACCATCTTGTTTGCAATAACAGAGCTAGAACATAAATATAAATCAATCATCATCATATCAGCACACTGCAGTCCACTGCTGAACATAGGCCTCCCCCAAGGTGCGCCACTTTGCACGATCCTCCGCTTTTTTCATCCAGCCACTACCCGCTATCTTCTTTAGGTCATCTGACCATCTGGCTGGGGGGCGTCCTACACTACTTTTGCCTAGGTTTTTATTTAAATCAATAACAGAGAAATATCCCCTTATCACAAGTAGCCCATCCAAAAATAGCCACGGACTATCACATTTATATGAAATAAAGTTATATTTTGATAATAAGTAACATAGTCCAAATCTAACTTATTAATGCAACAATATCTATTCACTTTGTAAAGCGAAATTGTAAAGATACTCGTACAACATAAATATGTTTGAATGCCTCATGTTATTATGAACAATTTCTAAGAAACTACTAACCAATGAGGTTTTTCAATTCACTTATATTCATTCAATATTCATATTCTATTTAAAAGTCACCAACCCTATGGTTTCTGTAAGAACCCGCCGTCTAGTCTACGGCGTAGCTTCGTAGACATGACGTCACTTACGCGTAGTGATTGCTACGAAGCAGAGTTCAGGTATTCAAATCGTGTCTGAGTTCATGAACTCGCGTAGGTGATGCAAAGATTCATAAAAAAAGAAATATCTAACTTCATCAAAAAAAAATCCGGTCAGTATTAGGATTATTTGTCAAAAGTTTTATCCAATCTTATCACATTTGCGGGCCTGTAGCACTAAATTCGAGTTTAGGAAGAAACAGCGTGATGAAACCCGCACGTCAAAGAAAATTCGTTTGCGCTTGGCGCGTGGTCCACCAACCCGCATTGGACCAGCGTTGCGGACTATGGCTTAAATCCTTTTCGTGTTTCGAAGGGAGGCCCGTGCCCCTCAATGAGGACGTATTTAGGCTGATAAAAAAAATACCTATCAAATTCGAGGATTACCCTCGATTTCCCTGGGATTCCATCATCAGTACCTGACTTGGTCACAATGGAATCACGTTTGGAGTATACTCTTTCGAACAAAAAATAATTTTGAAAATCGAACCACAAATGGCGAAGAAATCGGTGAACATACATAAAAAAATACATACAGTCGAACATAGAACCTCCTCCTTTTTTGAAGCTGGTTGAAAATAACCCATATACACTCTTTGTTCTCAATGCAATATAAACTCATCACATTATATCGACGTACTGTTTCCACCTCATATGAAACCGGTGTTATCTAAGTCGCAAACAAAAGCATACGCCTTTTGTGGTCGCATACAAAGACTTTATATTCAATATCTAAGCTGTTAGGGTTCCGTATACACCGGGTAATGACTGGAAAATGAGCCCGTCATGAGCAGGGGTCTAAAAGACAACCATTCGTAATAATAAACAAATACTGTACAGAAAACCTATTGAAATGTCAGTTTAATTATTTCGTTGAGTTTAATCGGACAAAGGCGCGAGTTTATGTATTTATACTTTTTTTTTTACTAGCCCATGTAATACGTCCCCACCGAGGGGCACGGGCCTCCCTTCGAAACACGAAGGGGATTCAGGCCATAGTCCACCACGCTGGCCCAATGCGGGTTAGTGGACCGCTCGTCTTTTGAAAACGAATTATCTTGGACAGGCGGGTTTCATCAGGTTGTTTTCCTTCACCGTTGAGCAAGTGATAATTAGAAATCCGTACATAAATCCGAAAAGACGAATTTAGTGGTACCGGCCCGTACCAGGCTTTGAACCCGCAACCTTCCGATTACAAGTCTGGCTCATTACCAACTGGGCTATCACCGTATTTATGCGTATGTCGTGGTAACTACGCAGAGTTAGGGTAAATATCAGGTTTGACATGGTATCAATATATTAAAAAAATAGGACAGCTTAGAAAAAACTGCAGCCCTAAATTCAGACCATCATCCTGAATGATTTTCTAGTGAAATTTTCTTTTTTTTTTATTATGAGATGGGTTAACTCTTGACGTCAATATCAAGATGGAGCAAGTTAACCCAGTAAATGCCACTAAGTCACTCAACTGGTACTCTCACGCACCGCCTAAACACAGCAAACTTGCAAAATCCTTATCATATAAATAAAATCCTCCTTAGCAAAATCTCCAGTTTTTTCATGAATTTTTAACATTAATATAAGTCATTTTTATGTAGGCACACCACATTGCAACTTGCGGAAATCTAAGCAGGCGTTCGCTGCAAAATTTTGCCGACTCATGTTCTCTGTAAAAACAGATACAGTTGCCCGGCACCCTGAGGATGAAAACCCTGGGCACAGTACACAAATTTAAAAAGTTTGTCAACGAAAAAGTAAATAATATAAGATAACTTTTGGTTCTCCCCATGAACACATAAATGAACAGGTTCGCCTAGTGGATGGCAGCAATCCACTATTGTAAAACTGATTCAAGCAAATAAAGATTTTGTATTTGTATATAACTGAAACTGTTTTCATGGACTCTAAACGAAAATCTCAAAAACAATTTAGTCAACCTCAAGTTGTTTGAGTAGGTAAACAATTTTTAAAAATACTTTGCCTATAATTTAACACTAACACGGGTCAAAATTCGCGACCACATTATTTAACATCAAAGGTAAAACTTTAATCCCAATGTATGTATTAAATTATGTAGGTATTCAAATTGCGATAGTTTGAAGTAATATTTTAGCTATGTTCCTTGAGATAAATTGTTGTTTCACATCCGCTTCTTTTAACTTAAAAGTCACCCGATATAGAGGTAGTAAGACTCTTTTATAAATATCACAAAATGTCGAAATTCTTTCAGTTCTGTTTTATAAAAAAAGGGAACATAATAATCGACAAGACGATCTGGGGTTCTTTCAAAAGGACGAATAATTAATATTACGATATTAAATTACTTAGTTATCCCGAGGGAAGGTTCGTCTCTTGATAATTTTAAACCCTCAGCTCCTGAATTTCCCCACAAAATAGTCCGTGAGCCCACTCCAAATTTTCCTACGTCATATGACATCACGATAAAATGCATGGAACACGGTCGAAAAATAAGGATTTTCTCAAACTTCCGGCCAATTTCATTTGCGATAATCTTCGATAATATAACCTTATAATCAAAATACGTCATGTGACATCATTACGAGACACGTGGCATCATTTAGGCCTTTAATTGTAGAGGGGGTTAACATAAGTCTGTCTGTCCCGAAGTGGCCGAACTTTGGCACCTTGGCAGACGTACTTCCGGCGTCACATGACGTAAATATAACCTTAAAATTTTGACCGGAAATAAGGATTTTCTCAAACTTCCGGCCAATTTCATTTGCGATAATCTTCTGATCCTCGCTCAGCACAACTTTTGTGTGCCATGCATTTTATTGTGATGTCATATGACGTAGGCAAAGTTGGAGTGGGCTCACGGACTAAAAGTGGTTTATTAAAATATTATGAAAAAGAGTCTATTTCGGTACTGTATTTTATCGGAATTTATTTTTAAATTCCATTATTTTTAGATAGTTAAATAATCTATTTTAACCAAAGTAGACACTGATTAATGACTTAAAGTCAGACTAATGTTTAAATTAATAGAAGTTTAATAGCAACAAAAGTTTTATTATGACTCTATCGTGTGAATCTGTATCCACTTCAGTTAATATACGATGTTCGATTGATATGTATAATCTGTTAACAGTATCTTCCCATGATTATAAAACCACCCAATAATCTTGAAAGCTGGTGATAAGTTTCCAAAATAAATTAATAATAAATGCATATTCTTGGACATTTCACTCGGCTTGTTGTACTATATATGGATGTTAGGTGATTACATACTTTTTATTTAGTAAATATATACATTTTATACATAAACACATAGATTCCTCCAAAATATGATTTTCAAATACTTGTACTGGTCGGGAATCAGTATGCTATCAGGGAGCTATCAGACCAATTAGAACGAACATAGACACCTAATTTACTGCATTATACGTACATGTGTCTATAATTAGCTTGTCTCACTGCACCTTGGAGAATACCACGCCTAATTTAACAGTTGCTACTGCTGGCATATCTTCAACGTTCCTATCCGGTAGTATCTAAACACCCCACATGTCAACCCTCGGACCCTTGGGAACCTTTTCAACTGTCCGCAACTTGACACAAGGCGTTTTCAACTCACTACTCATACGAACAAGCTCGGAAATTGATTAACAAAGTTCAGGCGAGGCAGAGAAGAGACGAGCATTGTTTTTCTTATCTGTGGCAACATTTTACAAAAGCTGCTTGAGGTTTCTGTTGAGAGGGGTTGGACTGTTTGTTTTTTGTCTGAATTGAAAACACGTATGGATATTTTGGGTTTTGGTTGAGAACGGAGCCCGGGGCCTTTCGAATAAGAATCGCGAAGTTCGGACAACAATATTAAAGGAAACTATCTGAGTACTAAATTAACAATATGGATTGTTTTTGCAAAAAAAATTATTGAATTGCATATTGTACTAATTAATTTTGACAGACGTGTTGAGGATGCCGGCTAGAGCAGGGTAAAATGAAGGGAATCCAAATGTTCTGAGGCACATTTTCTATTGAGTTACGATTAATTTCAAAATTACATTTAAAGTGAGTGGCCTGTGTGGCGGGCGAGAGACGACTGACGTTACCTCGTCCAATATTACTGGAAGAGGCAAAAATGCTAAATTAACAAAACGATTAAATCATGTGTCCCTACAGACACATCAGACTCCGTTAATTTCAATTATAAAATATGTTTCAAATTATTAATGAATAAGAAAATTCATTAATAATCCCCGTCAAGGACATAAGACGTCAGTGTATGTAGTAGGTAATAAGGAAACGAATTGTATTGTGTAGAAAATACCACAGTATAGTGCTAATTTTACGAGATACTTTGAAGAATTATACAAGAATAATTTGACAACTCTATAATTTCACATTCAGTAAGTTGAACGTGGCGTCAAACGGTTATATGACCAATTGATGCTCTGCCAACTCCGACAGGGATCGTAGGCTTGAGTGTATGGATCGATGGATAATTTGAGATATTCTTGACAAAAACTTCCAGAAATCACTCACTCCTGTCGTTCATAATAATAAGAACATTGCGTAGGCAGCTTTAAGAAGTAATTAAATCTATTATTATCCGAAGCGCCGGGATCAACCGCTCTAATTGGAGCCAAGTTGTTAGGTAACTTAATTCCAAATTATGTACTGATATAATCTCGAATTACCTGGATTTTCGGAATGATGAATGCGAAAGGTTAAGCCCGAGATGTGGCTGGACAATATGCAATACAGTTAAAATCTGGGCTTTTATAAATCTATAAATCGTTTAGAAAGTTTACAGATATTTCGTAAAATATTTTCAGCTTATCCGATTTCATGAACTAGTCCATAATGAAATGATAACGCTTAAAGATTTCCTTTACAAATTAAACTGGCTTTTTCCCGCGGCTTCGCTCGCGCAGAGCTTTTTTAGTCACCCATTTCTTTCCCAAAATTTTCGACTTTTGAATAATCGCGATACACGTGTCCGTTTATTTGCTTCAAGGTATATCTTGACGAAGTTTCGAGTCAAAATGTCCAAAAAAGATGTTTTCTCCATACAAACTTCGAATCCCGTTTCACCCTCTAGAGCCCTGAAATCTCTAGAGCCAGCGGTTTGGGCTGTGCGTTAATATGTCAGTCAGTCAGTCACCAGTCAGTTTCTTCTTTTATATTTTTAGAAGAAAGAAGATAGATAAGTAAATATTTTCTAGGCGTTAATTTGCGGAAATCCATGCTCATCCATTACCAAGAAAGAATTTCTAGTAATTTCCGCGATAAAAAAAAAATTGTAGGCGAAGGCTGACAACTATTGCGATGATATGAACTGTTTTTTATCAAAAAACAACAAAACATGTGCTGACTGTGGTGACAGGTTTTTATATGACCACTAGGATGCTGAGAGTACTAACACGAAAATACTTGCAAAATTGATGAAAAATAAAATATTCCTACTTAAAGCGTGACATCACTTCAGGGCTTAATCCGAGACTTTCATAGAAGGATCAGAGGATCAAAGCTTAATGGAAAATTGAGCTCCTTTCGTATTGTTGACGGAACGAATTTCCTTTCACGATAAGAATTCTTTTAGCTAAAATATATCTTGTTGTTTTTTCATTTCACTTTGGTATTTTTATCAGGAATCGTAATGAGCTGTTAAGTGTAACCGCTGTACATGATGCCTTCCTGTAATACATGAGGACAAAACTTTGGAAAGATGAAGAAACTGAACGGCTAACGGCGAAATCATATGAAATTCTTACTAAAAACTGTTAGAGTGGACTTTTCAATTGAACCTTGAAAGTCCACTTGACTGTTTAAAAACTCTTACAACATGATTAGTCAAGTTATCATCTTACTTTAGTAAACTAGCGGAATTCTTTCGAAATTGCCTCTAGATATTGAACCCAAAAAAAGCTCACAATACGTTAGTTTCTTTTGTTTTTTTTTTCATTTTTTAAAATTATTACCATTTGTTAAGCTCTTTCTGTCACTTCTTTGGGTCTTGGCGGCTTGGCCCTTTCACTGCGATACTTATTGTTTAATTGTAGTTTTACTTATACTTAGTTATAAGATTATTATAGAAAATGCTTGTAATAGCAGTGAATAAAGTTTTTATCTGTCTATCTAACACTAAGATTATGAAGATGAAACCTTTGTATTTTTGTAACGAATAAACTCAAAACTACTGGACCTACTCGTATTTCAAAAATTCTAGCACTATTAGAATGCTAATATTATCCCCGAGTATCCCATTATCCCTGAGTCCCGAATTCCCGCGAGAACGAAGTAAGGGAATTTTTTCTAAAATTCATCGGGCTGTAATTGAATTTTCAAAGGTACTGGCTCGAGTGAATTCTGATGATTTGTTATCTGATTGTTCACTCAACTCGCTGCCTTTCTGATTCCAAACGTCCTATAACTATCAATCATTATTTTCTGAGTGTTAAAACATAGAATCTCATTTATTTTATTTGGGATATTGTACTCGTAATTACGTCCATAAAACTAAGAATATTTCTTGGCCTTCTTGATTAAACTAAAGATATTTCGAGATCTATTTGTAATACTAGCTTTCCACCCAGGACTTCGTTCCCGTGGGAATTTGGGAAAATTATGTAGCCTATGACCAGGGTGTCTCGATAACAAATTTTATCAAAATTGATCCAGCCGTTTGAGCGTGAAGAAGCTTTATTTATTTACAGTTCGTTGCACACATGACAAATATATATAAAATCACAAACAGAAATACGACACAAAAGCTTAGCTTATCTCTAAAAAGAAATTTCTTGCAGCAAACCCTAGCCAAGGAAAGTTGATCGCTGAGCGTTGAAGCTTTTATAATATTAGGGTGATGACTTCTCTGATATTAATTTTATTATAACTTCTTTTACTTAACCTAGCTCCATTTTCATCCAACCACACGTAATTGTCTTAAGCCCGTATTACAGAAGGAGACTCAAGTCTTGATCCATACTTAAGTATTGATTGTCTCTTTCTCTCAGCATCAAAATGACAAAGACGACTGTTACTCAAGTACACATCAGAGTCTGAGTCGGGTTCTGTAATACGGACCTCAAAGTTCCGTCGGTGCGTGGGAGTACCAGTGCCTTTATAGGCATTTTCTGGGTTAATCGTCGACCTCATCTTTGACCTTTATGGTCAAGATTGAGGTCAAGAGTTAACCCATCTTATAATTTAAAAAAAAAAACGTTGTTAAAGTTGAAAGAGTTTGGCAAATCACAAATGTAAACCGGGACTATAATTTCGTCTTTTAAGACATTATAACTAATTACTCGATACAATAAATAACTACTCAAGGTGTTAAGATAACTTATGGTTTGGGAGGATACTCGACTTGTAAAAAGTAATGCAGTTGTCAAGTTTTTTAATTTGCAACATTTAACTCGCTTTAAATTCAGCTCTTTTCCAGGCTGTCTAATTTGGTTGTGAGCGGCGCCGGGGCCGGGCGCTAGTGCAAGTGGCAAATGGTGTGAATCGGGTGGATGCCCGCCGCATATTGATTAGGCTAGTCATGTAGGCTAAGTTTGGTAAGCTTTTGGGTTGGAAATTCAGCGACATTTAGCGGGAATTTGGTGCTTCTGAATTAACTGACGAGCAGTGTTGGATACAGATTGTCAGAATATAATTATTGTCTAACGAAATGAAAATTATACTTCATTTCGATTTTCAACAAATTTAAAGTAAAATTTGTTTTATTGCTTACTAGCGTTCCGCCCGCAGCACTGCCCGCGTGGAATTTAGGTTATTTCGTGCCCAGCTGTGGGATAAAAAGTCCTGTGTCCGTCTTCTGGTTCTAAGCTACCTCCTCACAATTTTCAGCCAAATCGGTTAAGCCGTTCTTGAGTTATAAATAGTGAAACTAATACGACTTTATTTTAAATAGATATATACTGGGTGAAAAAGAACCTCCTAGCTATATTCAAAATCCTGAACCAGTATCACTCAAAGAACACATTTTTGAAAAAAATTTTTTTTTATATTTTTTCAATGGGAATAGTTCATTTTTTGTCTAAACGTAGACATTACTCCTACACCAGGCACGCGAGGGGTGCGGGTAGCTCTCGGGGGGTGCGCCCGAGTGGTGTCTACGTTTAGGAAACCCCCCCCCCCCCCCCAAAATAAAAATTGTTCAGAAAGTGATACTGGTTCAGGATTTTCAATAAAACTAGGAAGTTCTTTTTCAACCTGTATAAGGTAATACAAATAAAATCACAGTAATATCCTTTTCTTTCTATTTCTAGACTATTTCATTGAGTTAAAGAAAGAGAAGCGGCGATATACAACTCAATTTAATATGAAACCCTGTAGAATAAAGTAGTCTTCGGAATTACGACTGATGGATTAACTCTGAGATTAATGTGAAATCCGAAACTTGACTTGTGCCTTCCAATAAAGTTTTCTGCGCATAAGTTTACTTCAAATTGTTATAAAATCTGCCTAGGGTTCAGTAAAACAGGATTATTTTCTAGCAAAAGCTAAGTCACTTGTAACCTGAGCGAGCGAAGTGATTAAATGTGAACTTTTTGATATTCATATTTACTTATTCACTAAATATTCGTGTAAAAAAGTATCCTACGTTACTCTTCATTATTCCTGTGCAAAAAATCACGTTGATCAGTTGCTCTGTTACGACAAAGGCGTGAACGACTAAAAAGGTGTTTTATAGCAGGATAAACATTTATATTTTAGCAGAATTTTTCATTTTCATTGACTTCAGTACGTATTGAAAGTTGCATATTTAATATTAAATTACCCCATAATCTGTATGTGATGTATTACCGAATTCTGCCCTAAAATTAATGTCATATCACGCTGCTAATTTATTCAGAGCCGCGAGTCTGGCTAGTGTCTGTATATTGAGGCTCATTACTCACGAGTGAGACGGAAGATATGCCCCTCCTCGTCGCACTTAAGGTGTCGAGTGAAACATATGTTATAGGTTATGGGAGCTCATCGCTGCTGGAGTTAAATGGGTTGATTTTATGGTGTGAAACAGAGTCATAATCGTAATTGTAATAAAAATACATTCACATAATAATAACAAGGTAAGGATACTCAGGTTTAGATTTTAATCTACATAGAAAGACAAACTAGAACATTTTAGAAGGTTTTTTCTACCTGTGTTGACTTATCT
This sequence comes from Aproaerema taeniolella, assembly GCA_949987775.1. NCBI lineage: Eukaryota > Metazoa > Arthropoda > Insecta > Lepidoptera > Gelechiidae > Aproaerema > Aproaerema taeniolella. The sequence goes on from OX465257.1 coordinate 935,646, forward strand.
GTGTCTTGCAAATATATCTCCAAAAAAAATGTGGATCACCTGTAGACAATGTACAGACAGCAGAAAGTCAGGTTGCCAATTTGCACAACGAAAGCCGACACTATTACGAGCGAGATAAAGGCGACGTCATGGTCAATATGCATAGCTTGATGTGCTGCCGTGTGTACCTGAGTCTCTTTAAAGTTCGAGTGAATAATGCATCTTCTGGGTGAGCTTGCCTACTTGCTACATCCTCGACCACATCTTCGCCCCTGGGCTAGATTGTGGTCAAGACCAAACCCATTCGTTATATAAGTATATATTATAGTTGTGGTATGTATTGTTATATGATAAGCATTATAAATACTTACTACTTATATTTATGTATGTATCTATTAGTCTATAAAATAAATAGTTTTAATAAATACTTAGCTATGTATAATTTAATTTTGAGTTTGGGTCTCACGTACCTACATGGAACGTATTCTTATTGTTACCTTTATAAGCACTTAATTTATTAGAACTATTTCATCTGTTCCGCCCTATTTCAAATTTGTTATTTCAGAGGATAACTTTAATTGGTTTACCACATTTTAAGGTCAAACTGTAATTTAGTTAAGAATAAACTGTTGTTATCCAAATAAAAAAAATAAAAAAAACCTACCTTTGTATGTTACCTGGGAGGCGATGCGTACTCAAAAAGATGCTGTCATACTTTATTTAAAAAACGCTGATATCCACGACATTAAAGGGGAGGTTACATTTTATGATATACAGCAAATGTCAATACTTATTAAAAACTTGCACACTTAAAAAAAAAACTTCTGGTTGTAACTTTGTAATTGTTTGTGACAACCAAATATTTTAAACTTTTAAATCAATACTTGACAGCACTCCGACCAGCCAGTAGCGATTGTGTAACGTAGTCTCATCTCGGTGAAGACAACATATCACAGTATTTATCTATCTATATGATGCCACTTACAAATTATGTTACGACCTAACATATTTTGTGAGCTATAAGTATGTGAACCTTTTCCCTCTATTTAAGTCTGACCTTTCTGATGTGACCCTCGCACCCGCATTGTCGTCCAACTTATCGCATTGTTGACAGCCCATTAGTCGGTTGGCAGACACTAGCGCGGTGTCGCCGCAGTCAAGGTGAACTGGTCTGTCTAGACGAGCGGCGCCGAGGACTACAACTAGTCTTAATCACCTTAAATTACTAGATAATTAAAGGGGAGATAATTAGTTCGCTGTGAATGTTAAAGCTCGCAATGTAGAATTTAATTCTTTGACAGAAATGATGTTCACAATTAAGTCAGCAACTTTTTTTGTTTTATCCAAGGGGTTGGATTATTAAGAAGCTATTTTAATACAACCAAATGAAATATTTCACACTAAGTTTTCTATTATCGAAACTTCAACTTTTTAACTCGGTTTCAAACGTGTCACTTTAGTCACACCATTCGCGCCGAACATTTTCCTTGCCCTTAAATTCTTTGTGAATATCCCCTCTACACGGGCAAGCGTTTTAAAAATACTCAAAATAAAATCGTAAGAACAGGTTTCGCCCTCAAATAAATCTCAAATCTACTTCAAATAAGTGGTATAAGTCTAGTTTTCTATATGAGACACAAATGGCGCTGACCTACGCTGATCACGACAAATTGTGCTGAGTAAGGAAATCAAACTTCGCCTCTTGACTTGAAGGCATGATAGCTAAGTTGGTTAGAGCACCAGGAGATGAATTCCGGGGTCGTGGGTGTAAGTACATTCACTTTTTTCTTAGACTTATTTTTTTGTGTCACTTTAGGTTAACCTTTGTAAATTGTTAACCTTTGGTTAACCCACCTCATAATAATAAAAAATAGTACAGCGAGTTTTGCTGTGTTAAAAGGTAAGAACTTATAATTTAAGATAACCTAACACTCATATTTCTTCTAATTTATTTGTTAACTACGTATTCGATTGACCACTTTATGCTCTACATATCCCTATAGTATAGAGCTCTGCGTACCCCATAATGAGTGCATGTCGGGTTAACCTCCCCTAATAGAGGCAATATGTACGATGCCCCTTAGGGCACGTTCGCGATATATTTCAGGTAGACAGAATGTCTCGGTTAAGTCTAGACTTCCCAGACACATGTGCCTCGGAATGCTATTTTATGTAATGCCCCCTGCAGACATGTGTGTCGTATGAGCGTGGAGTAAAGCGATCATTGGCCGATTTAGATAAACAAATATCTAGCAGAGTACGCAACTCAGACTCTGGTCTTTGTCATTTGGATTGTGAGAGAAAGAGACAATCAATACTTAAGTATAGTATAGATTAAGACTTGAATCCTTCTGTAATACGGGCCCTAGTATAGTTTGGCACACCTACATATACTTTTTAGGTACCGTGCAATGGTGCTTTTTGTCCTTTGACAATCAATAAATGAATAATAACTTTTCTTAATTTATTTTAATGATAAGTCACGTTATTGATAAATGGTTTCGCTTTTAACCGAAATCGAGGACAGGTTACGATCTCATAGCATATCCTAATTTAACACTAAAGAATATAGTTTACATATAAGTCTCAGAATATACAAAAAATATAAGAATTTGCAGTTTTTCTATGATTAATTGCGTGAAACTGACTGTAATTGTACTACACCTATCTATGTCTATAAATCTCTTGTAATGATAAAACCCATCGCCAATGAAGAACGTGTTTCTAGTGCGTGCATCGCCCTAACACCCCAGGGTTGTATATGTATAGGTATATATACTGTATGTATGTGGATTGGTTTCGTTAACGCAGGAACTGAAGCACTCACACGTATAATTATTTCAACGATCTCACCGCTAGAGGGCACTTCGTGACGATATAACAACTCGTCGAGTATTTGACGATAGCAACATAAATACAAACTACCAGGTATTGTCAGGCTGTATTTTTCAAGAATAGCAAGATTTGGGTATGCTTAGAACTTTAGAAGTTAATTTTTTATTTAAACTTTTGCAATTTTCTTTATGACCTTTAAAAAAGTGGGATTTACAATTTATGCCTTTTACAAACCGACAACTGGGACCACAGTATAAATAATTATTATTTTAAGATATCCCGCATTCAAACCGTTTTATTGGTTTTGCGGTAGAATATTTGTGAAATAGTAATGAACAATAATTAATAAATTATATAAATATAAAACTTTGTTAAATAAGATTTAATAAAACAGATGTTACGGTCCCAGTTTTGAAGTTTTCCCATTTCTCGTTTGGACAATTTCGCAACACTCAGATTATGTAGTAATGCTTACATGACTAGCTGATAGGTATATCGATAGACACACAGGCGCCTGTTTCATCCACCTCAGTGGGCACGCCCGCAGCCACCCGATAATTTCGGCTCTACTCATGTACACACGACCGCACGTCAGAATATATGTAAACGCACATATAGAGCTGATGGCACCAGTCTCTCTTGAAAAATTAACTGTTTTTAAAATGAAATTCTCATAATAATTTACTACATTGTAAAAAGCAGATGTTTGTTCTCGGGTTATGGGTGCTTGTGTTTGTCTTTGTGTATGTTCCGAGGGGCCTACGACACAAGAGAAATCTTAGTTAGGCCCTTGAGTGTGTAACGTTTATTATTAATAATTTATTTTCTTGATATACAAAGATATCTCACTCTTTACAGATTTACAAAAATAAAATAAAAGTAGGATTATGGTAAATTTTTTCGAAGAACATGTTTGACATGAATATTAAATGAAACTCAGGCCAGCATATAAAGTAATCACATGGATGTACTCTATACTGTTACGCTGAGAACGGTTTTGTAATAAAAGTTAAATAAACTGATACTGGTATCTGTACAGTCTGTTCCCTTATTCAAGTATCCACCCATGTTTCTTGTCTGCTTGTGATAAGGTTCACATTAGAATGGACTTTGCTCTTTAACTTGGGGCATTTCATGTACAGAGGCCAGCGCATCAGGTTACTCAATTTTCACTGCAAAACCGCTCTTATCACAACAGCACAAAGTGCACGCGTGTGGTAACCTGAGTTGCGGCCGTCCGTACCAGCTAGAGGAAGCAACAACAGGAAGCTTATTTTTACCCAGCGGCTAAAAGCAAAGCTTATGCAAAATTTTATTATTTTCAGTTTTTTCTTGCTGCCTGGTCTGAAAAAATTCTACCCTCATCTAAATGTTGATACACGCGGACCTTTCCCTCGGGGCAAAAATCCCAAATTAATATATTTTACCCTAATTTTACTTTAAGCTCACCTTAATTTAGGATCATTATTTTTGAGGTTCGTGCAAAAAAGATTTCAGACCGAAAAGTTGAAATATTTTTTTGGCAAAAATTGTATTGTAACAGGTTCTTACCAAGAATACCAGAATAACATTTTAATAATATTATTTTTAAAGTATCGAGGTCACTGTGAGAGTAATTTATAACCGTCAGTAATTCTTTTTCTATACATTAATCCTATACTAAAATTCTCGCTCCAAATTCCTAAAACCCTTTTTCTAAATCTGCCTATTAAGGGCAACAGGGGGCTAAACGCATTACACCTCGTTGGCCACTCACAGGAATGCGAGGGGGTCCGGGGGGATACTATTGGTACACCTTACTTTTGAGTTGAAACATTACATAAACAGACATAAGGTGAAAAAGGCTTTATTTCATAGTTATACATCACCTACAGGTGGGTCTGAAGGTGTTTTTTTAATAGAACATAGTACAGCCCGTCGCGTGCTTGTTTACGCCGCGTGCGATACAAATCTCGTACACCATCTGTTCAAAAAGCACGCGAAGGTTTAAACCTTCCACATTACAATACACACATTAGCTACGCCTCTTCCATACCAAGTAGCAATCTGTGGTCTCCACGTTTCATAATAAATGTGTACAGCAATTTGTCATGTACTTAGAATATTTCATGTGGTAAAATTTATGTTTTACTTATGTATGTTTGAAAAGGTTCTAAGTAAACACGGAAAAGCAAAGTTGCGAAAAACATATTTATTTATTTAGGAAACCATCAGAAAACATAAGTATTTGTCCATCCATCCACTCATACACGCCTATTATCCCTGACGGGGTAGGCTGAGCCTTGTGTTGTTCACATGATGTCACGTTTGACATACAATCTGAGGGATATTAGTTCAGAAAAGTCGTAATAGGTTGTAAGCCTTTGCCCAGGATACATAGCAAAACCCTCAATTCCCACTTACTAGCTTCTGCGATATGCATGGGAAGAGTCGGCAGCTGGCACCTTGAAAGTTTTTCTTTTACTCGCATTTCGGCGTGGAAAAAAAGAAAATAATAATATGTAATTCTTAAGTAGGTAATTCAGAAACATTTTTTTTTGTGAGTCCATGTCTTTCAAAAATCGTGATCTTTAAAATCACCTAATGTCTTATTACTGCAGCAAAGAAGCTCTTCTAAGAGCGAACTAATCTAGATTTACGACCTCTCTCCGTCGTAAAACTGCAGGAGGATAAAAAAAATGTAAAAAATGTCACGAGAGCAAATTGCTGTAGACGTGTTCGGAGTTCTGAGGGTTCCGAAGGAATGTGAAATAACATCAGAACGAACGAAACTGCAGAGCTAAGATGATCGCCGTGCCATAATTATCACACGCCGTATCACACGGTCACGTGACTTTTTGTCGTTATCTCGTCGGACCCTAACATAAACTCATTTTTGTCATGTCATGGCATGTCGTTCGGTCAAATTAGCCACGTGAGATAGTTTTGTCATCAAACCCTAACATGAAACGCATTTTTGTCGGGTCTTGACAGATGGATATGTGATATTATGGCGTGCTCGATTTTGAACGTGATAAATTTTTCCACATGAAAAAGAGAGCCCTTCCCGGTCGAGGAAAATCGAACGTTTGTTCTAAGGTGGATTAGTGACTGGAAGTGGAGTCGGACATGGCGATCCCTTATCACAATTATATGATAAGCCTTTACGGAAGGCGTCAGGCTAGAAAAAATGAGCGAAGGCGCATTAGAGACATTTGTGACCCCTTCGACAAGAATTCCAAAGTTTGTGGCGAATTTCAAAGCCTATGGCTCAGTTTATAATCTCTAGGCTCACAATAGACCTAGAGCCCAAAAACGGGAATGGTCTCCAGCCCACTTAAAGTTAGGCTGCGGATTTCAATACCTATTTATCTAACATCAATATACTTTAATCACTTTAGTACATCAATATACTTTAATCACTTTAATCATTTTGTATAATTTTGTATAAGTTAAAGAGATTGTTTTTATTTTGTTTTCATCTACTAATTTTTTTTGTGTTCTACTAATTTTTCTTTATTTTTAACTTCCTTTTTGTTTTAAATCATTTAACTTTAACAGATCTGTTATGAAATCAATAGCGCATGTCGTTATCGCCTATAATTAGAGTTGCAATTAAGCTAGTTTCATGATTGTTTATGTAGTTTTTAAGTGTTGTTGTTTACTCTGTTGGTGATCTAATAAATAAAATATAAAATAAAAATAAAGTACTATACTGGGCTTTAGGTAAATCTCTTTCAACCTCTCGGGTGGTTAATAAATCCATGAAATTGAACAACCTTCCCAAGGAACATGGTGAAAACACAAAAAAAAATTAAGATCCCATATAAAATGCGCTATATGCTGATAAAATTTGTATGGGAACTCAATTTTTTTTCATATTTTGACCTATGTTCCCTGGGAAAGTTGTTCAGTTTCATAGACTGACTAAGCACCCGAGAGGTTGTAAGAGATTTACCTAAAACCCTGTATAAATAAATAAATAAATAAAAATAAACGCTACACACTCAAAGGCCCACACTAAGGTTTTCCCTTGTTTCGTGGGTCCCTTGGAATACACAAAGACAAACACAAACACCCATGACCCGAGAACAAACATCTGCTACTACACAAACATCTGCTGTATACTTTAATGACTTTAGTACTTAAGTATAACTTATAGGTAGTACTTTGTTAATTTGATATCTTGTGCTGCATATAATTTCTGGCCAATTACATACATAATACTCGTACATAGATAGGCTGTTAAACACATTACCCTCCTTTGCGTCACGCAGTCGGGTAAAAACTGACAGTGGCGTCATTTATGTGAAAAGTCTATGAATTTTCCTTTTTCATTCATAAATCGCGTCCACATATGGTCTAAAAAGAATGAAAGAATTGGCCAACCCAACATCGGAGCCTTAAAATAAAAAATAACTGTCAACTTTGACATCTAGTCATGAGATAAATTTTGTCGCGACGAGATGTATCTCTCTCATATCGTTCATGCTAAGGTTCGTGACAGAGAAGACGACACGAGATATTTTATCGACATGCCATGACATAACGCCACTGCGATTATCTTAGGCCTGCTGGTCGCGTTTAAAAGTTAACTAGTATAAAAAAGCTTTTAAGTGAATAAGATAAAAGTATATTTGAGAATATGGTGTAATTTTCTTCAAAATATACAGGAGACAAGTAGTTGTAGACATTTTACAAAAACATCAGGCACGCTAGTTGTATTTTATTTTATATTGCATGTTAGTCTGTAACTTACATTTATCTATGGGCTAACTTGGCTGAAAATATTGAATTATATTATTACTAGCTTTCCGCCCACGGCTTCGCCCACGTGAACTTCGGGAACCGCGTGAAGTTTTTTCCCGCTAACTCCCGTTCCCGTGGGAATTTTGCAATATCCTGTTGCAACTAAGCTTTAAGTTTACTAAGGTACCTGCATGCCAAATTTCAAGCGTCTAACTTAAGCGGTTTAGATTTTTCATACAAAAGGATTTACCCGCTAATTCCCGTTCCCGTGGGAATTTCGGGAAGTCCTTTCGTAGTGCACCTCTACGGTACCTAAGCTACGTCCCTTCCAAATTTCAAGTGCCTACGTTTAGCCGTTTAGGCTGTGCGTTGATATGTCAGTCAGTCAGTTTCTCCTTTTATATATTTAGATTTAATATTAAGCATTTTTTAAAGTACTTCGGCTAAGATGTCGAAAATTAATGAAAGACCTCTCACCACTTGGGCAAATAATATTCGGGTAAAAGAATATTTTATTTCTCAAAAGAAAATAACAATTTTCGTTTGAGAACTTAGATCTAAAGTTAACTACATATATCATATTATTGAGCGTGGCGGTACAATATTCCATCCCAAGCCAAGTGATCAAAACAGCTTTCCAGTAATGTGAGTGAGAATTGTATTAAAATTATTCCATTTATATTTTTTGATTTTTTTTAAACTTAAAATCAGAATACTAGTAAAACTAAAGTATCAATAATGGAACAGTTGGTCTGTTCCATTATTGGGATAATTTCACCTAATAACCCTCTGAATTTATGTCAAATGTGGCATCAAGTTGTTTAAAACTTGTTAAGGATTATAGGCGTGAGCATATGTATATGTCTGTGTGTGTGTGTGTGTGTGTGTGTGTGTGTGTGTGTGTGTGAAAATCATAATTATAACTTTTTGTAACGTTATTATTTTAAAACATTACAAACTAGCAAAACTGAAATATGTGAATCGATTGACTATGAGGGTAGGCTACTTTGCACAGGAAACAAGACTGACATGTGTAAAAACGTGACTCTATACCACTTGTGTGTAAACAAGGTGTCTTTATACAACAACGATTTTTTTAATGTGTTAAAATCATTTTTTCAGTTTACCCATTTACCAAGAGACCCCTAAAACTGGCGACGGAGGTTATGACTCGTGCACTTGCATGGTCATGAAATGTTAATGAAGGTAGTCAGAAATTCCCTTTGTAGAGGTACGGAGCCCGCACCCCCGGCAATACATCACCTATTGACAGATCCCCTTTGATGATAGAAAGGTAAGCCTGCGAGAAATTGAGGGTTCATGTTTCAAATAACACTAGAATTTATGGGCTTGCAATATTTTTAGATCATTTTCAATTTCGGAATATGAACGGAGTAATTTAATACTAAAACGGGTGTTTCAAAAAAAAACAAAAAAAGAAATTCCAAAATGTAATTTTAAAAGTGAAATAGTCGCAACTCTAGTAATCAGTTGCACGGTTTGACATTCACAAAATGAAAGTTTCATATAATTAATATGACATACTTGTCATCTGTAACAGAGCTGTGCAATAAGCTTAATTTTAATTAATTTTGAATTATTATTTTTTTGGGTTTTTTTTAAACACCTTGTATATTTATTAAACTTAAGACCGTTTTAAGTTTTTCTCCTATTTCTAGTTGCATATATGTCTTGATTATACAGGGGTTTAGGTATCTCTCTTTCAACCTCTCGGGTGGTTAATCAGTCCATGAAACTGATTAACCACCCGAGAGGTTGAAAGAGAACAAAGGTCAATATACAAAAAAAATTTTGATCTCCCATACAAAATTCGCTACATGCTGATGAAGTTTGTATGGGAACTCAAAATCTTTTTTTCGTATTTTGACCTATGTTCCTTAGGGAAGTTATTCAGTTTCATGGACTGATTAACCACCCGAGAGGTTGAAAGAGATTTACCTAAAGCCCTGTATATTTTGATAATCCAAAACATAATGATAACCCCCTATATAATGATAATCCAATACGTTAATATCCCAATCCCCAAGTGTCGAAGTATAAAAACCTTCATCCATAAATCACTAGCTACGATGACGGTTGTATCGCTACATTGCTACGGCGTAGACGGCTACGGCGTAGACGGACATTTATCTTCCGCTACGAGGGAGGAGTGGTTGCGTCTGAATTCAGGAGATTCTTTATAAAATAAAGTGCAGTTTTTTGCAGTTTTTTCACAGACGCGAAGGAATTTAAAGCATATTTTTAAAATGTCTTCCTTCTAAAATGTAAAAATGTAATTTCTTCTGCTTTTACGTAACTGTTTGAACTTGAAGTGACTTTTTGTGTAATGGTGGAGTTTTGTGATGTTTTTATGTAAGAGGAAAGTTTTTTTAAATTTTAACTTTGCAACTCTGGTCGCGTTTGTAAGTGTTTCCTTTAGTTTTGCTATCATATAAATTGTATTAAAAATACTCTAAAATAAAAAAATATCGACAACAGTATTAATCCCTACTAATATTATAAATGCAAAAGTAACTCTGTCTGTCTGTTACGCTTTCACGCTTTAACCGCTGAACCAATTTTGATGAAATTTGGTACAGAGATAGATTATACCTTAGGAAAGGACGGCAAGGATTAAGGCTACATTTAATCCCACGCGGGCGGAAAACTAGCAAGATTAAGTGTAGAACAGTTAGCCTAAATTTTAGGTTATAAATCAGGCTGGCCTAGGCCTACTTACATGAACCGAAGGTCAGACTATGCGGCAAGCCTTGATTACTTCAGTCCTTCGCTGAATATGACTAGTGACCTTACGGGGGTGCCAGAAACGAAGCCTTTTAACAGGCCACTCATATTCAAAGGGGAGATTCGAAAAAATATCGTCTAGAGCAGTGGTTCCTAACCTTTTCAATATTGTTACCCCTGTGACTTATTAGGAAAATTGATTTTACACCAACCTTAAAATATTATCAATACTACAAACAATACAAACAAATTCAAATATCATTTGTAATAACTAATTATACAGTAGTATTATAGTTTCAACATATTATTTGATGTAAACTGTTTTACATTTGGGTACAAGCGTAGTTATTTATGATTTTTTATTTTTACTATCTGGCTAGGATTTTTTTAGATAAGGCCTTTATTAAGGTTCTTTGTTACCCCCACAGAATAGCTGATTTACCCCCGCGGGGGTAATTACCCCCAGGTTCGGAACCACTGATCTAGAAGGTGCCCGGAACTTTGGTCCCTTGGGAATTTCGTAAAATCCTTCCTTATTCCTTGCCGTGCCTTTGAGCTAAATTTCAACTTTTTAGGTCCAATGGTTTGGGCTGGGCGTTGATGAGTCAATGAGTCAGAACCTTTAATTTTATATCTCCGATAGGGATTATAGGCGTGCGCGTATGTGTGTGCGTGTGTGGGTATGTGTTTAAGATTTAAATGCTAGCACAGTTAAAAGTTTATAGTAAGGTTTCCCTTGTGTCAAAACGAAGGCAAACTCAAACACAAACATTCTGCTCTTACACAAATGTTTGCACCCGCTGTTTATTGAACTTAGAAACCATAACTTGGAACAATGAACCGAACTGGTCGTTTACAAAGTAATTATTAATATACTAGCTTTCCACCCGGGACTTGGTTCCCGTGGGGAAACTTATGTCGCCTGTGTATTAATCCAGGGTGTCAGATACGTCCATACGCCCAAATTGATCCAGCTGTTTAAGCGTGAAAGAGTAACAAACACGCAAACATACATCCTCACAAACTTTCGCATTTATAATATTTTTAGGACTTAATTTATTTTCTTAAACATTTTGCAATATTTGATACAATATTTATGTGTTGTCATGAAAGTAATTAGGCACCCGTAGCCTCATGAAAATAAATATTTAAAAAAACAACGGGTTGCACTCGGGGAGTGCTGGCAGATGTGAACTTGAACATATATTACTTCCTTGCGGTTTAAGAAGTTTTCACTTCACCCTCTGTCTTACGAATTTTCGATCAGGATCACGTGTTCTGACGCGAGTTTAACATTTTTTACCCATTCAAAAAGTGCACAACGCCGCTTAAGAAGTTTTCACTTCAAAAATAATATCGTTACCTTGTATTTTCATAACCCGAACATGGTTAACTTTAAACAAGTAAGAAAAACTTAAGGGGGTAATTCTACACGTAAAACTGAACAACTCCAGGGAACCCGTATGAAATGCTCAAAATAAAACTATGACTTTTCGTTCTAAATCAATCAGCTAATTAGTTGAATTGTATGAGAGGGGCGAACACTCTATTAAATATGTCAACCTATTCGTAAGGAAAATTGTTTTTAACTTTCCTATAGTGTGAATGAATGAATTCATTCATTATAATACGATATCAGTAAACATTCAGACAACATTAATAAATAGACTCCATCAACTAAACAAACTCAGAAGTAAGTCTTTCAAAGTACAAGATTTTAATTTTCTCCAAACTTTCATAACTCCAGCAGGTGCTTACAAATAAAAACTTCGTAAAATACTACGACAAACACCGTAGTGTACTGCTACGAACCGCTACATGTCGTAGCCGCTACGAAGTTGGGAGTCCGCCTAGGGAAAAATTCTAACTTTCTTTTAAGATTAAAAGTAGGAAAATAAAATAAGATTAAAAGTGGGAAAATAAAATAGTAGGAAAATGTTTTACTGCCTTACTTTGTGGAGCGAGGTGCTGTTATCTTAAAAACTTACCTGTAAAAGGAAAAATAAAATATTAGATGCAATATGTTGACAGAGTTAATCACTTTTATAACAACTAAATTATTAAAATAATTATAAGACTTCTTTCTAGAGCTTTCTCTAATTACTCATCAGGTAATTACATTAGAGTGACCAGCGTCTGACCTCCGTGACCCTGCTGACACGGGAACAGGAGCATATTGGATCATGGTCGCAAAGGACATAATTCATTTTGGGCCAAAAACTCCAAAACTTTTTTGGATAGTCCCAATCAGGTGGACTTGGGTAGATTAGGTAGAAAATACAATCATTTTTCACTTAGACGCCAAATCTTTACAGTCACTCCTTCAACAGTTTTTAAAAGTTGAAATATCTGATTTTCATACATTTTAAAGTTGCTCCAATTCGGACAAAATTTGGTTTAAGGGTGTATTTGGGGGACACACGTTCCAAATATGGGATCTATTTATAGATTTTGCAATTTTTCAAGATGGCCGCCATACAAAGAGTTATAAGGAAGAAAATTTTTACGTAATCAAGCACTTGAAAGCGATACAAGATCAATATTTCGACCTTTGATCTCGCCTTACCACGCAGTACATCGCTTATTATTACAAGAGTTCTTCTTTTTATGTTGATAAAATATTTTAACCCGGCCAATTTATAAATGGCCACTAGTTTTAAACATATTATAACGGGTGCTTACCATGTTTTTTTATTTTTAAATCGTCATAAGAACCCGTTATAAAACTGGTGAAAATAACCACGAAAATCTTAAAACAATATATTACAAAGGGACAGTTTTATCGCCTTTAAAGGGTATCTGCCAAATCCCATAGAAAAAAACCCCAGGCCCGGCGCTAGTGAATTATATATCAGATTTTGGTCAAATAATAGTAAAAACAATGTATAGGTCATATTATTCAAAGGACAGTTCGTGTTAAACTCATCCTGAAAGTAAATGGGCGTCCGATAACCCGATAGATGCCTACTAACTCGGTTATCGGTAACTACTCCCGGCTGATGACTGCCTAGTTAGGAACAGAGGACGATCCACTTTACTGCATGATTGGAAATTAATAGAAATATGCATAAGCGATAGCTCAGTGGATGTGTGCCGAGCTAAAAACGAAATATTAAACAAAAACATGAACATATGAGTTTTATGAGAGCTCATAGACATAGCCCGCATTAGCGCACATTATATTACACATCTGAAAGTGAGTTTGTTTGTCCTTTCTTCACGGCATGTTTTATTTTGTGGTGTTATCGATTTGGGAATAACCCTATAAGGATAACGTCGTTTGTGTTTTTATTTTTTTAAATAAATAAATATTTTTTTTCTCAGTATAGCTAAAATTCAGTCAGTGGCGGAAAGCTAGTGGAGCCATATGATGGAACCAAGTGATTATTGGGGGGTCAAGATCTGAAACTAGGGGACTACCTACTGTGTTTTTATTTGGTGACTTTATATTAGGTGAAAAGGAACACTCACGAATATTACAATCCGGCACTCCCTTTGGCGTACTCCGAATTCTACTGAATTTCTCGTTTTATACTCAAATTTAAGAGGTCTTAACTATCCAGACAGATTTTAATACCCGCAAATGTATAAAAATTATACAATAAAGCTTTTTAACTTAAATACAAATTCTATTGTAAAACTCAGTCTGGTCACCCCAGTTTTGACTAATCGCATAACAAGCAAGCACGGCTAAGGTTAAGTTAGGAAAGCGGTTGTGTTCGCGTTGTGTTACTCGCTCTATCTATACTATATTATAAAGAGGAAAGATTTGATTGTTTGTTTTTTTTTTTTACATTGAATAGGCTCCGAAACTACTGGACCGATTTGAAAAATTATTTCACTATGAGAATGCTACATTATCCCTGATTAACATAGGCTACATAACTTTCCCGAATGCTAGTAAAGTATAATTTCGCAAATCTCTTACACTTATTTTTGGTAACAAACATTATTTTATAAGGATTTCAAAAACTGACCAGAATCATGATTTATGAGTGTTATGATGAGGGTGGCATTTCTTACAACCCTCAATAAAAAACAATGAAGAACAACTAAACTAATTAATTTCAAAGAACAACGCATAAATACAACTCGAACCCGAAAACTCACGTCAGCGGTAACCCCTCGCAACCGCAAGAAAAAAAGGCGGGAAACAACAAAATGGCGTCAATTACTCGCGATCCGATTGAGCTAACGAGAGCGGGGGGGATACAGGCGGGGTCGGTTATTGCCATCAACACACCTAGAGGCATTCGTCAGGTTAAGATTTATTACTGGAGATTGTGTATGGTTTAAAAAAACTGAACTTCCAATAACAATCACTTTAATTTTTCTTCTTTTTACGCTACACTCACTAGGAGTAAAAGAAAAAAAATAGGAAGGAATAAGTTTGCCAGCCCTTTCCAGGTATACAGGTTTATTAGTTTTACAAGGACTCGAGTTGAAATATAAATTGATAATAATAATAATAATAAACGCTACACACTCAAAGGCCCACACTAAGGTTTTCCCTTGTCTGCTTTTCACACAAATGTTTGCCCCGACTGGGGATCGAACCCAGGACCCGTCGATCAAGAGGTAGCGTCACTACCACTCGACCAAACCGGCCGAAACCAAAGTCAAAATAGCTTTTCATATAATGCTCTGCCTACCCCGGCGCATAAGAATAAGCGCGAGTGTATGAATCTGACTAAGTACATCTGTTCTTCCATACATATACGTATTACGTGAATTGTATTAAAAAAATCGCCCTTTGCGTCTGTCTGTTTACTCGCTAACTCTTTCTAAACCACACAGGGAATTTTGTAACAGTTTTCACCATCATGTAGATATTTTTTCCGCAGAAAATGTATCGTACATCCTAATTAACGTTTTTAAATCACGATTGCCACTATTCAATGAATAAAAGTGATGTTTATAATATAATATACACTACATCTAATCGGTATAGGCAGGGGCGCGGCACCTCGGGACTGCAATCAAATATTGACTTCTCTTTTTGTCAGTAATCACGTTCAGCTCGGTTCCAACTGCACTTTGCGCCACTGCGGAATTAAAGTCGGAAACGCGATAGTCTCTTGCCGATGTAGCACGAATTTATCTTGTTTTAGAGCAGCGCTTCATGGTTAGGGTTTCCTTTACGCGCATGCTGTATGTATTAGATCGAAAGTTGTAAGAAATTATGAGTATACTAGCTTTCCACCTGCATTAAGAGGAGCGTCTCAGTTTGGACTAGCATCTCAGTTGTTTTTCATGCTGTCTCGATGTCGACCACCCGCCTCAGACTTGTGCGAAAGGGACAATTGCAGTTTTCCGGCAAAATGCCGAGTTTTATTTCCAAAATTATGAGTTTAGGCGTCAATGGATTCCTACCCTAAAAACTTAATAAAATCGTACGTTTTTAGTCTCTATCGATTTGTAAGCGTATGAACGAGGTTTGTACGTTTTGTTTTTTCCAAAACTGTTTTTAGTTTTTCAACAGTCACCTCTTAAATGTTGA
Source organism: Aproaerema taeniolella (assembly GCA_949987775.1). NCBI lineage: Eukaryota > Metazoa > Arthropoda > Insecta > Lepidoptera > Gelechiidae > Aproaerema > Aproaerema taeniolella. The sequence continues at coordinate 951,433 of OX465257.1, forward strand.
TAATTTTTTTGGCGAAAAATGCTGAATTTTAGTCTCAAATGTCTTTTTGTCTACTAAAAATATCAAAAAAATCAAAACGTACGGACCTAGTTTTTGGTGTTCCTGACACTATACCAAAATGTCACAGGGATCCGTTGAAGTTTAGGGGATGGAATCCATTGACGCCGTTTGTATGGGGAAAAAACACTGAGACGATCCTCTTAAACCTCCATTCATAATACTGATCGAAAAACATATTAATGAAATAGAAAAAGCCGCTGTTTGACGTCATTTATATAGAAAGATAGAAAAGCTAGCTGTACTAGCTTTCCACTCACGTGGGCTACAGATTAGATCGTGCCCAGCTGTGGGAAAAAATGTAGCCTTTAGCATTCCTCAAGGTCTAATGTATCTCTATACCAAATTTCATGAAAGAAATTTGGTAAAAAAAACAAACTTACATTTAAATTTATAATATTAGTAAGGATGAGCATGCGTGAGCAGCAGAAACAAAATCATATTGGGTGACTTTGAACTAGCAAGCGAAACCTTAAGGTCTAATTCTTCTCATGAAACTGAACAACTTTCCTCAAGGGACCTACCTATAAGAAATTCTGAAAAAAATAAATTCGACTTCTCTTACTAAGGCAAACAGCTGATGGCACATGTTAATAATAATAATAAACGTTACACACTCAAATGCCACATTAAGGTTTTCCCTTGTGTCGTGGGTCCCTCGGAACACACATAAAGACAAACACAAATACCCATGACCCGAGAACAAACATTTACTTTTTACACAAATATTTGCCCCGACTAGGAATCGAACCCAGGACCCGTCGATCAAGAGGCAGCGACACTACCACTAGACCAAACTGTTGACTTGTTCCTTGGGGAAAGTTCCGTTTAGCTGATTCAAATGTTTAATTTTCGGTAACTGATTTAAAGTCAGTCTATCCAGGGCTTTAGGTATCTCTCTTTCAACCTCTCGGGTGGTTAATCAGTCCATGAAACTGAACAACTTTCCCAAGGAACCGGTCAAAATACGAAAAAAAAATTGAGTTCCCATACAAACTTCATCAGCATATATATAGCACATTTTGTATGGTAGATCAAAAATTTTTTTCCTATTTTGACCTATGTTCTATGGGGAAGTTGTTCAGTTGCATGGACTGATTAACCACCCGAGAGGTTGAAAGAGAGATAACTAAAGCCCTGTAAGTAAACACAGAGTTTGGAATAAGTCGTCCAATTTGAACAAAAATCTTTGTCACATTTATTTCTAGTGCCCAAAGCTAACCACTGACACGACGAGGATTAGTCTAACAAAATTTGTCTTGAAACCGCAAACATATTTTCTTGTTTTCTAACAAAAGAAGAAAATATGACCAATTAATCAACAGAAAAACCTCTTGTCAAAAAACTAGCACAATAAAAGTTCAACGAACTACATAAATACGAGTATAAACCTCAAAACGACTGCAATAAAATGTTGACGTTCCTCTTTGTCACCAAACTCCATTTTACAGGAGTGTCGCGAGAATTGGAAGCCGCTGGCAATTGGAAACGGACAAAACAAATAGTGCGAGTAACAGGTGAGTTTTTCGTGAAAACTCTCGCTTAACAATAGAGCTCCCGGTGGTAAATCACGTTCGGAGCGGAGAACTACCATTTATTTTTACAGGCGCCTCGATTTACTACTGTTAGAACGACAAACACAATTATGATCCTGTGTTAGTACTGCTGGAGTTAAATAAAAACGTACAGCCAAGTTATCTGGTACGTGCTCGTAGTTGTGTAATTACCTACTACACCTTTGCGAATAGACAGATAACGATATAGCGTTAAAATAACAAAATTACTGTGATAACGTATTTTGAGTTATGGTAATTAATAAAGACATTATTATATCTTTATTGCTCCAGCAAAGGGACTTTTATTTGACTGCCTAAAATAATAAGAAACCTGACAGAATAAATCACAGACTAATTCCTATTAAATTCCAGTACTTAACAAAGCTTCGTTCTCAAATTTCCCAATTAGGTTACCCTTTTCCACAAAAATACAAGATGTTTCAAAAAACCCACAAAAAAAAGATAATTCAAAATTAATTTAAATTTAGCTCATTGTGCAGCTCTACACAATACAAATATACTTACAAATATGACATATTAATTATATGAAACTTTCATTTTGAAAGATGTCAAACCGTGCAACTTATTACTAGAATTGCGAATATTTCACTTTTAAAATTAATTTTTTTGTTTTTTTTTGTTTTTTTGAAACACCTTGTATAAGTCCTAGAAAAAACATTCCTTTGGCCTGTCAGGGAAACAAAAACGGAACAGTCGATCACTTGACTATGCGTCAGTTGTCAAAATTCCTACACCCGGCTGCTAAGGTAAGGGAACAACGCAATTATGCTTGGCGTATCTTTACTAATATTATAAACACGAAAGTTAGTATGTATGGATGTATCGATGTTTGTTACTCTTTCACGCTCAAACGGCAGGACCAATTTTGATAAAATTTGGTATGGAGGTAGCTGACACCTTGGATTAACACATCATTTTCCCAAATTTCTATGGGAACGCTAGTTCACAACTACTTCAGAGTAACCACGCAAAAACCTGACATACATAGACATACAGCTAAAATGTCATTAAAGTCCGGCTAGCATGCCCCTAGTTAACCGGTGTGCCATTAACCCCATTTAGCCCTCTCCCTTCGCGTGTTTACCCTTGCAGGGTATGCAGGGGGATGGACTTGCAGATAGTCCATCGACCAGCGGCTAATGTGAAGGTGTCAGGAGGGGATTTTTTTGCTAAATTAAAAACGGTAATTTGAGATTGATGGACCCTTATTCATCAAAGTTGTCGGGTTATATTTCGGCGCTTTGTTTCGCAGTGTGAAAGGAAATGGTAACTGCGGATCGGGATTTTAATACTTAATTTTTTTTTTACAAGCCCATATACGTCTACACCGAAGAGCACGGGCCTCCCTTCGAAACACTAAGGGAATTAAGGCCATAGTCCACCACGCTAGCCCAATGTGGGTTGGTGGACCACTTGTCTTTCAAAAATGCATTTTTTTGGACGGGCGGGTTTCATCACGATGTTTTCCTTCACCGTTGAGCAAGTGATAATTAGAAATCCGTACATAAAACCGAAAAGACGAATTTACAAGTACAGGCCCGCACCAGGATTTGAACCCGCGACCTTCGGATTACAAGTCTGGCTCATTACCAACTGGGCTATCACCGCTATAATTTATTATGCTTTCATTTAAATTCAAACTTATCATAACGCGTCATATGAGGAGGCTAAGCTAACAAAAATGAGACTGATGTATGTATTTGCATTGGATTAATTAGGTATTAGTTTAAACGAAAGCCCAATGAAAATATAACTGAAAGAAGAATCTAAACATTAATTAGCCGTATTCAAAAATTGTAAAACGCTAAATACTGCACTATGTTGTAGGTACTCGTTTTAAATATTTGATATGAATTTTCACTTCTTAAAATAAGATCTTAAGTAATATAAAAGTCACAGATGCGAAACCCTTTTATAGCACAGCAAATCGAATAAAAGTATTTATGTGTGTGTGGCGTTACTTGTTTTATTACTTAAGTTTTTTTTCCAAAGTTGACACAAAAAGTAAACTTTATTAAAAGCAGTACAAAAAGCAGTGTAAAAAGGAAAATAGTTTTAAAAATTGTTCTAGCGGCTGGCATCAAAGCCTCAACTGATGAATCCGTAAGCCCGCGCAACCAACATGACTACCTATACCAAAGCGAGCCTCATAAAGGAACTTGTCAAACGTGTCAACTTTGCGTTGGGCCGAAGCTTGTCCTAAAACAAAGAGAAGGGGTTAGTACAAAACACTGGCCTTCTCCGTCATTAACCCTTTATGCCCTTGTTCTAACAGGATTTTCCACTATGGATACCAATCTGTTTCTATTACTGGCACAGTTTTAGAGCGAACAGATTTAATAATATTGTATTTGAAGTATTTTTAAAATGGGTAAGCATTAATGGATATTCACAAATAATAATTTTTATTTGAACCCACGTCCCCTAGGGTTAGAACATAGAACCAACTGAGCTATCGTGCCTTTGAGTCAGGCGGCGAAATTTTTCATTCCCGCACTATAGCTGAATTGTTTAGAGCACCACGAGATGAACCCACGACGTTCAAGTCTAATTCGCGCTGAATATGTTTCGTTCCCTAAAGATTGATTAAGATTTCATAATAGTTATATTTCTTGTATACTCAACTCCTGCAATTAAGAATGACCACACATAATACAAGGCATGTTCCCTAGTTTCCGATGACATAATTTTTTAAATCCTACCTATTTCATTTTATAAATGTGAAATCATGTTTGAATGTTGGTCCTTCTAACATGTTAACCGTGTGGTGATCGGTTGAGAATAACACCACCCCATCTCTTTCCGTGGGTGTCGTAAGAGGCGACTAAGGAAACACAAAATTGAGACCTGCCTCCTAGTACCTAATCCATCCCAGGCAACGACACTTCATTTTTTTCTGAATCTCAGGTGTCGTCCTATGGTCTCATGCGATGTGGTAGGCTATGTAAAGGGCCGTCTGGTTCGCGACCACCCTCCTACCGAAGTCCAACGCCAAACAGCTTGCTGTGTTCCGTCGGTGCGTGGGAGTACCAGTGCCTTTATAGGCATTTTCTGGGTTAACTCGCTCCATCGTAGACCTCATCTATGACCTTATGGTTAAGATTGAGGTCAAGAGTTAACCCATCTTATGATATAAAAAAATAAAAAAAATGTCGAAACGGAACAACGGAGCATCGACATTTTTCTTAGGGATAGTTGAAGATCTGGAGAATGACATTGGATGCTTTTCCACGCAAACAAAGTCGCGGGCGGCATTTAACTACCTTACGAGCTGTTGTTACCAGCTCACACTGTTCCGATCGATCCTAGTATCAAGTTGGTAGACTGCCAGAATACGCTACTTGACAATGTAATTTGGAAGTAATATCTATGGCGAATTAAAGCAGGACAGCAATATGACAATGTTACCTACGACCCTTGAGAAGGAATAAGATGGAGCAGTAATGAGGCACTTCTATTTTCAGTATATAATAATTGTCTTTTAAAATTTTCGATTGGTTTGGCTCAGTGGTTGTAACGCCGTCTCGACGACGTTCCAGGGCTCGATTCCAAGTTGGGGCAAACATTTCTGTCAAAAGGATCGGGCCTAGATAGATGTTTTAATCTTATTTTCTAAAGGATACCCAAGAGAAACCTTAATAAGATATTTCGAACGTGGCGTTTATGATTGTCTCCTTTTAATATATTCAGATGTCTTCATGTCGCAGAAATAGCGGATTATTTCATCAATGGTTAAGATTACTTGGATGAGCTACCCTAGGTGATTTCGCATCTCCTAGCTATAAATTATGGGGCGATTCTAATCATAATTATAGAAAGGAAAAATCGAATACATCAATTGGAGAATTGTCCTTGCGTCGGCCTTACAATCGATACGATGAAGGAATGAATTAGTTGGTACCCAATGTTTTTTTAATGATCTAAAAATTGGATCCCATTGTTGCCGAGTAATGGTCGATCCTGAAAGAAAACGCCGTAATTGCTTCACTTGTTAAGCCGGTTGGCGATCCGCAGTCAATGTTCACATTAAGGTACCAAGGCATATGAAATCCATTCATAATATGTCAGGTCAATTCAGAAAAAAACGGCATCCACAACTTTAACAGTTTTAATGACAGTTAAAGTAGAGAATGGCAAAGTCGCCAATATTAAGTTAAGAAACCATTTAAAGGTTGTAATACGTCAGAACTTCATCCGTTTATCAGCAGGGTGCACTGCTAGTAGGTAATGATTACGATTTTGGAGCACTGGGATGATATAACCACACACACACACTATAATATTATGTCACTAATCACTACAAAAAAGCGACGAACCATTCTCACCCATCCACTCAAACTAATCACGAAACGTAAAGTCAACAAATTAAAGTTCAGCAGAACCGGTCACTAGTTAAGAAATTCCCACAAGAATAAATTCACGAGACGTCACTGCCGCGCTGTTATCTCCATAATTATGTGCGAGATCCATAAATACCTGCAACCTTAATTGAACTAGGCAGACACGAGTTCCTAACAACTAAATATAGCAACTTCATCCATACAAAGGAAGTTATGTAATAAAACTACTTCTTTTTTGGGAAAAGTTAGAAAACGTTCACAACTGCAATACGGACGCGGCACACTAGCGCCATCTAGCGGACGCCGACAATCCATACACAAACGCTTGCTGTAACAATGTTTTCTGAACATTTCTCTTACAAAAACATTACTTACTTACCAAGAAATGTAATTTCCTATTGAATTGGGAATCAAATTTGATGATCACTATCAATTTGTTCAAGATAAATACTAAAAACAGTCAGAATTAGGTATAGTTTTGCACTTCTAATAATTACACACCGTCCGACGGCCTTTCGCAAATGTTTATCTTTTTCACTTAGAAGATGTATTTTATAAAGTTTAAGTGTACAGTGAGTGCCAAAACGAGTGGTACAAGTGGCGACGTGTGTACCAACCCGGCGGCGCGGGCAAACTGGTGCCAACCCCCGCCCCACTTCCCCCCACCCCTCGCTCCTGCGCGCCATAACCTAACCCCATTCCGAATTTCCCGACGCAAAGAATAGCTTGTAAAGAAGTGACAAGGGAATCCAATTTAGGCAATATAGAACTTGTTTAGGAATATAAACGTACTTTTCCAACAAAGTGAGCTACGAGATTTAACATTAAATCAGATTCTGTGCGCTTTTAGGTCCAATTTGTGAAAGAAAATCGTTTTCTTTTATGTACTTTTTATAGGTAAAAAGTCTAGGTAAACTGTAAAAGTAAATTCTAGGTTAAATATCGAAGGCTACAGTGGCATGCAACGGGTAGTAATGGCAACGACGAAGCCTTTTAAGCGCAGGCTATTTATGTACACAACACAATAACCGCTGTGTAGATTGTGTAACGGAAAGTGGACATGGAATATACCAAGAGATATAGGTATGGATATGATCTTCTAATGTAGCAGAAAATTGACAATTCATGCGCGGTTACGTATAGAATAATGGGTTATATTATATAACAAACGGCCAGTATATCTTTTAAAAATTGAAAACTTAAAATAAAAAAAAAAAACTGTAAATATCTTTAATGCTTTAACCTAGGCTCATAAAAACACGAACAGAGGAATGGACCAATAAAAGACTGCACCTTTGCGAATAGGCGTAGAGTCAGTAGGGTCAAAAAAACGAATATGTATGTATGTAGGTTAATCTTTTAATTTTTATTTAAGTTAATGCACTAAAAGTACAAGGGCGGACTTAATGCCCAATGGCATTATCTACCAGTCTACCTTAGGGTGATTGGTGAGAGTGAGTGGTAGGTTTCACCTCATCCGAGGTTGAAAGATAAAATAAAATTTAATGTATGTTTGTATGTATTTCATGTAATCTTGACTTGTTTTAAGTGGCATCTTGAATGTCCTATAAAATAAAGATTTTTTCTATTCTATTCTAAAGGCTTAAAGTAGTTTCACTTAATAAGACCGCTTTGTATTTATTATTTACACCTATTTTACAACCAACAAGTTTGCACCAAGAACATTTAATATATTTTTGTGGCATGAGCTCAGCCCATGCCACTGCTCAGCTCATGCCACAAAATACATTTTAAATGTTCAGCGTTACATCAAAACGTAGTCCTGATCTGAGAAAATTAAGTCGAAAAGCTCGCAGTCTGCCAACCCCCATTTAGGCCAACGTAGTGAAGTGAACTATGATCCAAACCCCTTTCAATGTTTGGAAGGGAAGCCCGTGCCCCTTCGTTGGGACGTATATGGGCTGTCGACGACTAATGACGAGCAGTGCTAAACCTATGACCCCAAGGATCACATCTTTGTGTTTTTATAAGCCTATGTTGCCTATTGGATAATACACTCCCTTTGTGCCCTAAGCAATAAAATGTCAATGTTTATTAACCCCTGGCCGTGCAGTATACTGTTTAAATAAATCACGAGTAGCCCGGTCTACTGCCGGATAGTTGTGTAAGTTTCAGTGGTCTGAAGTGTATAAGTCGCGAGTCGCCGCGTGCTATTTATGGGATCTCTTATCCCTTCGAGCCCTTACAGCCTTTACTGCCATTACCAAATGATATTGTAACAAGTAGACACCTTTAAAAAAAAAAAAGTTACCTGTAAAAAAATCGGTGATACAGTGGTGCACAAAATATGTATGTATGTAAACTCTTTTGTGCTAACTATTACAGACTAATACAAAATATTTGAGTATATGCCTTAAAGAATCTAAATATATAAAAGGAGAAACTGACTGACTGACTGACATATCAACGCACAGCCTAAACGGCTAAACGTAGGCACTTGAAATTTGGAAGGGACGTAGCTTAGGTACCGTAGAGGTGCACTAAGAAAGAAAATCCCGAAATTCCCACGGGAACGGGAATTAGCGGGAAAATCCTTTTGTATGAAAAATCTAAACCGCTTAAGTTATACGCTTGAAATTTGGCATGCAGGTACCTTAGTAAACTTAAAGCTTAATTGCAACAGGATATTGCAAAATTCCCACGGGAACGGGAGATAGCGAGAAAAAAACTTTTGTATGTAAAAATCTAAATCACGTAAGATAGATGTTTTCAATCTGTGTACTCTGTACAAAAAAAAATTACACGCAAACGAAGTTGCGGGCATCAGCTAGTTCTTGATATTTACAATAAAAAACACATAAAGGAGAATTAAACACGTACTAAGCTATGCTTAAATTTTAATCTAACAACATGTAAACTTAAATGTGATTGGGCAGGCCATATGCCAATTGAACTGTAGGCCAAAATCACCATCGAATGGTTACCTTAAATAAAGGCAGCTGACGATGAAAAAACACAGACGATGATGGCAGGATGAATTGGATGCCTTTGATCAGATGGAAAGAGCTCAAGACAGGCAACTGTGGGAGTTGTGGGTGTGGAACACATCTGGATAAATGAGATAAAATTTCCAAAGAACTATGAAACCGACATTAACCATCCCTGAGTTAACTATTTATTTGATGGTAACTAGTTACGGAACACAGAATCTACCTAATTTTGTTTATGATATCATTGTATAACTGGCCTAGCAGATCCTTTGCCGCCATTACGATCATATTATACCTCCGCGATGCTTTCTTTGGAAGAAAAACTGCTCGCGTAATAAATGTGATTCTTTATAATTTTAGGGCGGCTTCAAGGAAAGTGTAGGACTAATGTGTGGGATTTCGACATGAAAAGAAATCCCTAATTTAAAGATTAGCCAGGGTTAGTCAAGTTTGCCATATGATAAGAAGAAGAATAATTTAAAGATATGTTTTTTTTAAAGCGAAACTAACAGTGATTTATTTATAAACAAAAGCTTAATAATTTTCCACGTCAAAAACGTAAGAGTCACCGACTTCAATACCAAAAAGACAATTTTTTAGAGAGTTTCCCTCAATTTCTTCAGGATTCCACATCAGATCCTGGTTTCCTTACCATGGGACCACCCTTGGGATACTCCCTTTCTAACAAAAAAATCAAAATCAAAATCGGTTCATAAACGACGAAGTTATCCGCGGACATACATAAAAAAAAAATATACGGTCGAATTGAGAAACCTTCTTTTTTGAAGTCGGTTAAAAATAAATCACAACCAACCCAAATATATACAACCATATACAACCAACAACCAACATATACAACCCAAATATCTTTAAAGTACGAGTGAATAGGCTTCTTCTGGGGGAGCTCGCTACATCCTCGACCACATCTTTGCCCTAAACTAGATTGTGGTCAAGAGCGAACCCATTTTAAATTAAAAAAAATCAGGCCCAAAATAAGTAGGTATCTGATTTTAACACAAATGCTGCCTGCACTACTGGGGGAATGTGTGGGGGTGGTAACATCTTGGTGCTCCAAAATTGACATCCTCACCTGCTAGCGGTTCACACTGCTGACCAACGGACGAGGCTCTGACGTATTGCAACCCTTACAGGGTTTCCTTACTTGATATTGGCGACTTCGCCACTCTCTATTTTAATAATCATTAAAATACTAGGACATTGGAAAAATGGCGATTGTGGGCGCCATTTTATCAAAAAATAAATTGCCTACATTACAGAAAGATTTTTAGCTTTATAAAAAGCAATCGTTCTCTTTTAAGTATAATGGTGTTTGCTTCCCTTAAATTTGTTTTCACTCTGTTACAGAAATGTTCATTACAATTAAAGCTTCTTTAAACACGTCAACAAGATGGAAAGTGACAGACGATATTTAAAGTACCGTTAACTTTAATGGTCGTTTCTAAAACAGAGTGTTCGAACTTTTCTCCACCGACACTGTATTGCAAAGATGGCGAACCTTTATGAATTGTGACGAGCTATTTTTAAAAGAAATGTTGAATGAGACCATAGAGGTGCCATCAAATAATGTTGACTTATTGAGAAAATATTTAAAATTAAACTTAAACAAGAGCGCTTCCCGCCCACCACGCCTACTCATTGCGTAACGTAGGCTAACTTAAGTCGTTTAGTTGAACTCTAAAGTGAATTTCGTTAATTTGTCTACGACTCGTAGTATAGTAAGTATTCTATTATCTATGCTTTGTCAATCGATGACCTGCCCAAAATATTTTGTGGCGTGCCATCGGTTGGCACGCGTGCCATTGGTTCGCCATCCCAGCTGTATTCGCTGCACATCCCTACTGACAGGCCTCTGAAGTAAAAGCTGACCTAATTCGATTTCGTCGTGAACCTCGTACATACTCTGGCTAAGTAATCACGATCTATTTATTGGAATGACGAGACGACCAATATTACTACCGGAGGACCAATCTTGCGTCGTCATCGACTTCATTTACAATACATACATTGCTTCTGCAATGTTTTTTTCCTTTCTTATAAGTTAATCTTGACCTCAATCTTGACCAATGTCATAAATAAGGTCGACAGTGGAGCAAGTTCACCCAAAAATGACATGAAGGCACTGGTACTCCCACTCACCGACGAAACACAGCAAGCTGTTTGGCGTCGAACTTCGGTCGCGAACGAGCAGGGCAATCGCGCTAAAAAAAGTGGATTGAATCGCAATTGAAACGTAGCTGGGGGGCTACCACCTAAGCGAAGCTGATGCTGATTGAACGAATGGAATGATGTACATCGCTGTGTTTGGTTCAAATCGTTAATCAAGGTCTCCTTATAAAGAAGCAATCGACAACGTTCCATTTGTTTACCCAGCTTCAGCTTCGCTTAGGTGGTAGTCCCCCAGCTACGTTTCAATTGCGATTCAATCCACTTTTTTAGCGCGATTGCCCTGCAGACGGCCCTTTACAGAGCCTACCACCACATCGCATGGGTTGCTCTCGCGCTATCAAAGTTTTATCGTCATCGGAGTGGCGTGACGCGCGAGTTTGTCGCGGGCCGTACTAGTTATGCAAACGATCGTACAAGTTGTATGAAGAGACGAAAAAAATGATTTCATATTTCGACCTATGTTCCTTGGGGAAAGTTGTTCAGTTTCGCAGGCTACTTCACAGCTTATATTTTCGCTAACTTATTTCCCATGATGTTATTATACAATACAAATACAATACATTTTATTGTACTGTGTAATTATGACTGCTAACAAAAGTTTTCGATGAAAATCAACATTACTTAAATTCGCTCGTAGCCCAGTGGCTCTTGCTGATCTCAACCGATCAGTGAGGTTAAGCAACGTACACAGAAGCAGGGAACCTGATGCGTGACCAAAGTGGCAATTTATCACGAGTGTTTCCGTGCTACGGAGGGCACTTAAGCTGTCGGTCCCGGCTGTTGTCGATTGACTACAGTCGTTAAAACCAAGTCAGAGGCCATTGTGCGGTTTGAAAACTCTGACACCAGGGTTAGCCAAGTTCGCCACATACTTGACTACACCTACGCGATAAGAAGAAGATTACTTAAATTGAATATTGTTTCTCGAATTCCTTCGCTGCTAGAATACTTTAAATAATTTATTTATATCTGTAAGTTCACTCGTAAAACTTAGTACTAAGCTACAAGTTTAGAATACTCGTAGAACTCGTAACTTTCGCTTCGAAATCACTGCTGTACTAAGATAGGACTCGAGCGAGCAAACAAGTAATTAAAACGGCTTCAAGTTATTTAACAAGCCGCTAGTTGCAGAACAGTTCTATAGTGGCGACGACTGATCTAGGTCTTTCTGTAGTAGAAAAGTTAGATGGAGTACGATTCATAAACCAGATTAAACGTTATTATTAAAGTTTTTTTTTTTTTATATTAAAAATGGGTTCGCTCTTGACCACAATCTAGCTTAGGGCAAAGATGTGGTCGAGGATGTAGCGAGCTCACCCAGAAGAAGCCTATTCACTCGCACTTTAAAGATATTTGGGTTGTATGAACTCGGAAATACAGACGCCGGAAGGGAATTCCACTCCCTGGCAGTGCGCAATATAAAAGATGAAGAATAGCGCTCAGTACGTATCCGAGGGATCTCGACAAGAAAAGGGTGGTACCCCGCAGTGCGTCTGGACGTCCGATGGAAAAAAGGGGAAGGCGGAATGAGCTCATGTAGCCTCTGAGCACACTCTCCGAAGTACATCCTATAAAAACACATAGGTGTCGAGAGTTTGTGATTTTTTAGTTTATTGAAAGCCAACACAAGAGTTTACTTAAGGCGGTTGCTGAGGTGTTATTTTCATACAACACGTTTCACCAATACACGCCGGACTGAAACTATATCAGATTCTCCAAACTACTTTGAAAAATTGTTTAAAAAATCTAGTTTTCGGCAACCGAATAAAATTATTAATAAATCAAACCATTTTGAAATTATAAGTCTTCGAAATTATTAACATTTTTGCCTAGGTTCTGTTTGTGTGCGTTACATTTACACAAACTGGCAGATACGTCGATAGGAAATGTTTCCCGCCATACATAAACTGGCCGTTCTGAGACGTGATACTGTTTACTTTGTTTAGTAAAAAAAATAAGTAAAATGATTTAAAAATCACGTTATTTTAAATAAATTTAAATTTAATGTAACACATATATTACCAAAACTACTTAGAAATGCTTCATATTTATTTATTTTCATTTTTTTACAAGGCTTTATCCGAAATGTATAGTTTTCAAACGCACTTTTATTAATGTCACAGATTACACTATGAAAAAAAAAAAAAAGGGCGCGAACTTTGAAGAGCTATTTGTTTTAAAATTATATTTTTAACTCGTTTAAAGCCCTTTTCGTCACTTTTTTTTGATAAAGAAGGCTTTGAAGATGGGGGAAAATAGTGGGGGTAAAGGAAATAAAAGGAAGAGTGAGGATTCTGCGGGTCCGGAGACCCCGTATAAAATGGCGCCAAAATTCACTAGAAGTGCCAGAGGTTTATTCAAAGAATACAATCACATTTACATAGAAGACAACAAAAAAGAATATCCGGTTCTACTTTCTGGCGTGCAGGATGCTAATGGTTCCATTCCAAGAGTAGATCTTTTAAAATCAAATGGTATCTTGAGGCATGTCCATGGCTTATCATTTGTCAAACAAGTTGGTTTGTCTTTATTGAAAGTTTTCTTTGCAACAAAAGCCGATGCAAATAAGTTCATTTTGGACAGCGTATTCTTAAAAAATCATAGGTGGGTTGCCAGGATCCCATATGACAACCTTGAGGCTCTGGGAGTCATCCGTGCACCGGCAGAGCTTTCGGAAGAGGAGTTGCTGGAACAGCTGGAGTCTTCAGTACCCATCATAGGCGTCAAGCGGTTTGTACGCAAGACTGTATCTGGAACAATCCCAACACAGACGGTTTTAATAACTTTTCTTGGCTCTACACAACCAGACCACGTCACTTTTGATAGGATGTGGTTTGAAGTTAAAACTTACATCAAGCCTATTCGCCAATGCTACACTTGCTACAAATTCGGCCATGGTAAAGGATCGTGCAAGTCGAAACAAATATGTTCAGTTTGTGCTGGAGATCACAACTTCAAGGATTGCTCAAGTGACATCAAAAAGTGTGCGAACTGCAACAGCTCAGAACACGCAGCTGTCTCATCTTCTTGCCCTGTCAAGAAAGCAAAACTGGATGAAGTCAAGAATAAGATCAACGGCAAGGTAACCTACGCCACAGTCACAGCTAAGTCAGCCTTCCCACCATTGAAGCTACCATCTACAGATCCTCGACGTAGGGCCATGCTTTCTGATATTTTGAACTCAGAGGAACTCCTCTCAGCTTTGACAAAAACAGTTATTTGTATTTTACGCAAAAGAGACACTGAGACCGCCTCCGGTGCTAACTCTCCAATAAATTCAAAATTTATTAAGGAACAGCTTATCTTAAACATTACATCTTAGAATGGATTGTGATGATGACATTGAAAAACTTGTAATCTTGCATTGGAACTCTAGAAGCATCCTTTCAAAACTTTCCCAACTTAATAATTTAATTTCTTATAGTAAAATCGATATTATACTCATAAATGAAACATGGCTAGATGACAATAAATCTTTCAGATTGCCTGGTTTTAACATTATTCGGCAGGACTCTCCTCGTCCTCATGGTGGTGTTGCAGTAGCTATCAATAGTAAGTATGCTTTTAATTGTATTTCATCATGTTCCACATATCACTTCCAACACATTTTATTTTCGGTTATCATTGGTTCTATGACTTTACAAATTCTTTCTGTTTATGTTCCTCCTCCTCCAAATGGTAAATTTCGCATTCAGCTTCTTAATGGTGCATTTTCTAAAATTTCTAGCAGAGATTTTTTAATAATTGGAGATTTCAATGCCCATCATACAGCCTGGGGCTGTAGGGATGTTGACAGTAGAGGTAATACGTTATATTCTTTTGCCGATAATCATAATTTAGTATGTTTAAATGACCATGATCAAAGCAACACAACTTTTCCTTCCTTTGGTCAAGAAGGTAATGTCCTTGACTTGGCTTTCGCTTCACAAAACATTAGCTCTAGTTGCACATTTTCTGTTGGAGACGATCTTATGAGCAGCAACCACTTTCCCATTTTTATTGGTGTCCTTTTTTCGGATTCTAGTATTTCTAATTCCAGAAATATTTCGTCTATTACTGACTCTTCTAGTATTCATTGCTTGTCTGACATCAATTTTAAAAAGGTTAACTGGTCTCTATTTGTTGATTTATGCAATGAAAAGTTCACTAATTTCATTATAGATTCAGATCCTACCGTTGCTTACAAACATTTTATACAAACATTGTGTGACATTTTACTGATGTTTCCGAAGAAGGTTGTTAGTTGCCATGCTAAAAAACGTAAAAGTTTGATTTGGTGGAATGATCTTTGCAGCCAAGTGGTTCAGCAATCTAAAATAGCTCTGGACTCTTATAAAACTTATCCTACTTTAGAAAATTATATTTTATATAAGCAATTTGACGCTAAGAAAAAGAGAGTATTGTCTGAACAAAAGCTTTTAAGTTGGGCCAATCTGTGTTCATCTTTTAATCGCATGACTTCTTCTAAAACAATTTGGGATTTCATTAGAAGATACAAATTTTCTAAATTAAAAACCAATATGAATTCTCACTTTTTTGATGACATTAATAATATACATTTATTTTTAGATAAAATTACTTCTAGCTCTCTGTCCAATAATGATAATGAGTCTCTTAATGTACAGTCCTTATTTGTCAATGAAGGTTCTTCTTCTGCCTGGTGGTTATCAGACCCTTTTCAAACTCATGAATTACATACCGCTCTACTACACAAAAAGAATACTTCACCTGGGCCAGATTTTATCCCGTACAAAGTTATACAATCTTTACCAAATGTCGCTAAAAACACATTATTAACTATTTTTAATAACTTATGGAAAAAAGGACAGGTTCCTCCAGATTGGAAACTGCAATATGTAGTCCCTATTCTTAAACCTCACAAAGACGCTAATAGTGTAGATGCATATAGGCCTATTTCTCTTACTTCGTGTTTTGCTAAATGCTTTGAAACTATGTTGAAAAACCGTCTTGAATGGTTCGTAGAAAGAAATCTGCTTATACCTGAATTTCAGTTTGGTTTCCGTAAAGGGAAGAGTACCATGTTTAATTTGGCCTGCTTAATTGGTGATATCAAGAATAATTTTTTTTGTGGTAAGGGTACATTAGCTGTTTTCTTAGACATCAAAGGTGCTTTTGATAATATAGATCATGAGTATCTATTTAATAGTTTATACAATTTAGGTTTTCCAGGCCCTGTGTTGAAATGGTTATTCTATTTTCTTAATGGTCGTAAACTTTCAGTTAAATTTAAAAATAAATTATATGGACCTAGGTTGTCTTATAAAGGCACTCCTCAAGGTTCAGTACTGTCTCCTTTAATTTTTATTTTGAGTCTTGTTGATTTTATGCGTCAAATACCCAACTCTGTTAAATATACTTTTTATGCAGATGATCTAGTTGTTTATATAGCTTGTAACAATCCTATTCAAGGTCAAAATGACATGAATTCTTGCTTGTCCGTTTTAAGTAATCTTTTAAGGATTCAATTGAAGCTAGAGGTGAATACATCTAAGAGCTCTGTTATGTTATTCACCAGAAATTCTACTTTTATTCCAAAGATTTACTATGAGAACACTCTGTTACCTTTTCAGAATTCTGAAAGATATCTGGGTTTGATTTTGGATTCCGAATTAAGTTGGAAACCTCATATCGAAGGAGTTGTTAAAAGAACTGAGCTTGGATTGAATATTTTGAGGTCTTTAGCTGGTCTACGCTGGGGTTCTGATCCTAAAGTTTTAAAAACCTTGTATGTTACTACAATTCGTAGTCATTTTGATTACGGATGTATGTATTATTCAGATGCTGATAACCATTTATTAAGAAAATTAGATGTCATACAGAATAAGGCTTTGCGTATTATATCCGGTGCCATGATGTCTTCACCAATAAACTCCCTGGAAGTTGAAGTGGGAGTAGTTCCGTTGTTTATTAGGAGAAGTTATATAATTGACCGGTTTAGCTTACAGCTTGTGAGTCGAGACAATGTAATTGTTAGTATATATTTGGAAAATTTTCCATGTCCCAATTTTAACGAAATTCCTTTATCTGTCTTATCTAATTTGAGTAGTTCCATAGCTTATTTAAATTTTCAATTTCAGGACATCATTTATTGGTCTCATAGTCTGCCATGCTTTAATCACGAATTTCACAGTTTAGTTTATCATATTCCCATTAATCTTACGCGCTTTAAGACAAAATTTGATTTTTATGAGTTTTTAGATACTAAAAAAGATTTTGGAAGGATCTATACTGATGGTTCTAAAACAAAAAACAGAACCTCTTTTGCATTTTACGATGCTACGGCTAAAATTGGTAAAGTTTATGAATGTTATAACTATTTTTCTATTTTCTCAGCAGAGGTGTTAGCTTTGGTATATGCCCTTTTTTATATTAAGGATATTAGTAGCTTAAATTGTAAAAAGTTTATCATTTTATCTGATTCAATGAGTGCTCTGCAAGCTCTGTCTAATCATAAGATTAGTGCTAATTTTAATTACCTTATTTATATTTTAAGGAGTCTTATTTATGATATGTTACTTGTTGATATATATATTGAATTTTGCTGGGTTCCTGGGCACTCCGGTATTCTGGGTAACGAAATAGTAGATTCCATTGCCAAGTTAACAGAGAATGTTGAGTTTTCTGATTTTAAAGTCCCTTACACCGATTTATATGTATTTTTGAAAGATATAATGTTACAGCGTTGGACGTTGTCCCTCAGTAGTTCCAGAGCGGTGAAAGGTAAATGGTTAGCTGAAATTCAACCAGGTCCTTCCACAGTAGCCTGGTTCGAAAAGGGAGATAACTATTTAGGTAGAGAATTCATAACTTCCATAAGCAGACTTCGTATAGGACATTGTAGATTTCCAGCTCATCTTAATAGGTTAAATTTAGTCAATAACTCAAAATGTAAATATTGTTCATATGAGCCTTGTACGTTACAGCATTTATTTTTTGATTGTCAAGCTTTTAATTTACAACGTTTATTATTTATTTGTGAATGTAAAGAACTTCTTAAAACCAATGATTTTCCTTTAAGTGTTAAAGAACTTCTGAAAAATATTAATTTGTACAGCATTATATTTAATTTCATTAGAGATACTTTTGGTCCTTTGTAAAATTGTTAATATTTTTTTTTTTTCTTTTCTTTTTTAAGGTTAATTTAGTTAGATACATTTCTTTGTTTCTATTAAGTTACGTTTTTATTTTTAGTTTTAAGTTTGTTTCTATTCTAGTTATGTTTTTATTTTTAGTTAAGTATACTTCATCAGTGTTTGTTTAGTTTTAAGCTGATGGTCTTGTTACCAAAGCTTCAATAAATTAAAAAAAAAAAAAAATGTCACAGATTATGAAATGTGTCAAGTTAATGTCATTGATTTGTTTGTTACTTTGAATATGTAGTATTGTTTGTTATGATTATAATTTTTGTAAATTTTGTGATTCCTCTAATTTGAGAATGGTAAAAATGGTTGTTCATAAGAACGTCCGATTGCCATTCGATTGAAATAAGCAAATCGCCAAACAGCTTACGCGTGACCGAGGCCGAATCCCCAAGCTGTCTCGAGCAGTCGAGTTACCTATATTTTTCCTAAACCATGAACCAAAAAATGCGTCGTAAGTATTTGTAAGCCATAATATAATAAGTGAACATTCTAGTAGCAGTAATCTACAACAAGTTTTCATTTTGTTTTGAAAGGGTCCCGTTCTGTTTTCCCACTAAACTGAAAAGCTTTCCCCAAGGATCAGGTCTAAATGTGAAAACAATAGGTAGTTTGCCTCTCCATCCAACTCGAGTTATCAGCTGATATACCTACCTCCATAGTAGGTATAAAAATTTTAGAAGTGGAATTTATTTTGAGAATTTCTTTGAGGAAAGTTTTCAGTTTTATAGAAAATTATCCTCTAAAGGTTCGTTTACTTATCAAAGTCGCCTTATAAAGATAAACGCCGTATAAAGAGAAACAAGCACCCCGCTTTTGAGTGTTTTTAATATGATAATTATTTTAAAAACTTCATTTTTGCAATCAATGAGCATTAGACAGGCTCATTCATTGCCTTTTTCTAGAGTAAATAAGAAATAATTTCATTACAGATACAGGGTCAACTCAGAACATCGGGAAGGGGCATTGGGACAAGACATTTTTTTATAAAACATGCATGCTGCCAAAAGAATGCCTTCCAATCTCTAATGCAGAGATCCACCGTCTTATAAAGGGCCCATCAAGTATAAAACGAAAAAAATAATGATATCAGCTCGTCATAGTTTTGAAAAATAAAATTTTGATTTAAAAAACTTCTAAACGAGTCTCTCATTTTAATTTTTTGTATAACCTGGTATGATTAGTTATTAATTCAAATCCCAAGAAACACCAGCCAAGTTCGTCACACACTTATGAGAAGAAGAATTCAAATCCCTAATTCCCAACTAATATCACAAATGCGAAAGTAATGTGTGTCTGTCTGTCTCTCAGTTATTCTTTTAGTTATTACGCCTCAACTACTAAACCGATTTTGATGAAACTTGGTACAGAGATAGATTAGACCTTGAAAAAGGACATAAGCTACGATTTATCCCATAGCTGGGTATGAATTAACCTGTAGTCCATGCGGGCGGAACCGCGGCCAGAAAGCTAGTTATTTATAATTTAATACGATATAATCCTCAAGAGTCCTTTCTCTTAAAATGTCCTTTCTCAAAATGTTTTCTTCGCGTAATGTCCTTGTCGAAAAAGGACATTTTTCAAAAAGTGGTCAGCCTAATATTTATGTCTTTTTCTCAAAATGTTATTTTCTCAAAATGTCCTTTTAAAAAAATAACTTATGTACAAGCTTTGGCTTACTATGTTATTTTAATTTTTGATCATTTTTTCAATTTGGAATCCATGATATTTTCATGAATATGTTTTTATAGACATACTAGCATTCCACTCGGGACTTCGTTCCCGTGGGAATTCGGGAAAATTATGTAGCCTATGTCTAATGGTGAAAGAATTTTTCAAATCGGTCCAGTAGTTTCGGAGCCTATTCAATGCAAACAAACAATCAAATCTTTCCTCTTTATAATATGTATAGATACACTGTCGAGCTTATACAGAGTGTAAGTGTAATATATGATCACAGATATGGGTACATTAATATATATCTATATGGAACTGTTTTGTTAGCAAGTACCCGCAATTGTATTTCTCAGTAGGTAAGCGAATTATGTAATTTCTTAAACCGTAGATCATGATCGGTCCCAAATAACCATTTTTCCCGGAAACGTCAAGGAGGTATCGTTATCTACTTTAGCGCTACGAAATGTACAGAATGCGATGTATGTTTTTGATGTTTATGTTTTACGCGAATATTATAATTTTGTAATATAAAATAGACTATAATTCAATAAAAAAATAATTTTAAAGCAGGAAACCTTTAAAATAAATATTTCAAAAGGAACGGAACCAGGCAAAAACTTGGGTCATTTTTATGTGAAACGCTGGCAAGTTTTATGCCTTCCTGAAATCACAATGACCGAGACCTGCTTTAGCATTAAATATGTCTTCCAAAACGATTCATAAAAATGTATGGGACGGCTTCGCACGCACAAACTAAACTTTCTCGTGGTAACACTGGTTGTGACACCAGATTTCACTCGTTCCTTGTGGCAGCACTGGTTTTTACGCAAAGGTTACTTTTCCCATAGGTAACACACACCACAGTTGACATCGCATCGATTATCGATAAAACTCATCAGAATGTTTTTAAACGATTTTATTTAGCTTGCCTTGTTATCTAGTAATTGAAATTTGACCCTTTCCTGTTGACGGATTGATCTAAAATTTTGTAGGTAAGTACGCACCTTTAGTTTGGATAACAATATAATTTAATATATTCGGTATGTTTGCGGAGGCGCACACGGACGATTTCTATGCAATCATCAGAAAAAGGTGCGCCTCGATGCTGACTCGGCTCCGCGTTAGCTCCAACAGTCTCCTGACTGTTTTTGTAGATAGATGGGACTCCCCCCTACTACGTCATTGGGTGCAGCTTCACTTAAATTAAATTAAACTAAATTGTGATAGTAGATATTTCGAATGACATTATTTTATTTTACTTTAATGTGACATGTATTAAATTTAAACATATTATTATTGTATCTATGGATTACTGGTCTGAAATAAATAATTTGAATTGAATTGAATTGAATCATTGTAAATCCAAGATGGCTGCGGCTGCAAAATGGCGGATTACAAATTACATATTCAATATGGGTATCAAATAAAAAGTCTTCATAAGTAGAATAGAATTACACTATAAAAAAAACAATATGGCCGCCAACAATTTAATTTTTTTGTTTGATAAATTCCATAGATTGATGAGGAGAGTAGTGTGATGACTGGTACCTAGCACCTACTGAATTATTGTTTAACTTTTAATACATTGTATACATTATTTTAATCGTTTAACTTAACAAATTTTTTTACTCTTTTTTTCGTAATAATAAGCTAAATATTCAAAGTTAAGCTATTATCTCACTCCGTTTCCAGTAATGAACTACTTGTAAAAAAGTTCAAGAGGAGTACGACATTAAGATCTCTGTTGTTAAGTTCTTCCGTTGTGATATTTGGCTGGTGCTGATATTTGCTATATTTTTTGGAATAAAAAACCTTTGCGAAAAATATAATCTTTTGTAACATTAATTATTAAAGAAAACAAACTTTATTGTGATTAAAAAAAAAAACAATTTCCAAATCATTTCTGTGAAGAAAATCAATTTAAGAAGCTCGTTGTTCTATAAAACGAAATAACAGAGATTTAGTGTAATCCTTCCTTCCTCGTGTAGATGTTCGAGTCCTAAGATAAGTCAACTGACACCATTTGTAAGTTCCTGGGCTTAAATTTTTTTAAAAGCAATGTAATTAATTTTAATACTTTAAATTTAAGCGCAAGACTGTCATGTTTACAAATGTCAAGTATATTAGTCTATGACATTAATGGATGACTAACCGCGCAACTGATTCCTAGATTTGCGACCATCTCACTTTTGAATTTAATTTTGGATTTTCTTTTTATTGGGTTATTTTGAAACACTTGCCGACGTAACGTATGTCGTTCTGATTGGTGTTCCACCAAATATGGTGGACAGGCTCTATGTTGTCTTTTTATTTTGATAAAAAATATAATCTCTCATTCATTCTGAAAAACGTAACTACATTTCTTTGCCTTTTTTTAACCTGACTAATAAAGAAAAACCACAAATTAAGAATTAAGTATTTGTAACTGATATCATGTTTATTGTAGAGACGATATATCACGATGTATATCCATTGGCTGTACAATTTCTGCCCTTAATTTCATCAAGTGAATTTTATGGAACTTTAACGAACAGACTTCAAACTAGAAAGGGTTATTGGTAGACAATTGTTCAAACACCGTGACTCATTCAAACCGAAAAATAGATACTCTAATTTGCTACTCTAGATACTCTAATTTTACTTATTATTACGAAACCCTATTCTAATGTGTTACATCGATACTCGATCTCTTCTGCGGTAGTACCAACGGGAATAGGGTCTTCGTCGTGGTTAAACTCGCGTAACAGCCAGGATAACAACAAGAAACGAGTGAAATCTGGTGTAACAATGAATATAACGTGAAATTAGTGGAAAATTCCACTGAAAAGTTATTCAGAATGATAGTCTGAATCAGGGTTTCAATTTTTGCAAAGCCATCCCTAACACGAAACGTTTTGAAAGACATATTTTATGCTAAAGCTGGTCGCAGTTGGTATGCTTTCAGGGAGGCTTAAACTTGCCAGTATTTTCTTTTGCAAACATTATGTCCGTCATTTAAAATTGTAATTTACCTACATATGGTAATATTTATGTAAAAACGAATATCCGTTATCTTGGGTTTCAAAATGGATGTCATTTTCGTAAACACCCCCGATAATCAGTAAAAAGATACCCATATCAAAATTTACAAAGAATTTTCCTTGAAAAAATTCGGCGACCTTGAATTTTTGAGGCCCTATGTTGACTTTTCCTGCGGCCTCACCTACCAGTGGCGGGACCCCGCCTAGACGTAATTCAGTTCAAAATAATATGTAAGTCATTAAAAAAAGACATTTTACGAATAGAACATTTTGCGAAAAGTACAATATGAACTTGGACTTTCTATTCAACACCATAACGCAACTTTGATTTCCTACCTAGATTTATAGGTACCTACTAACAATCCGCTTCGGGTTCGAAAAGGTACCTATTGCTGAGTGAAGCACATAAACAGTCACCTATCATAGTCATCTTTTAGAATGGGGTACCTAACCTTAATTACTGCTTTCAAATATGATTTCACTTATTTTTGAGTGTTCTGAAGCATAAAATCGGTCACCCATCATTCTTTAATTCTTAAGAAGGTTGCCTAACCTCATTGATCGCATTCAGATTGTAACTGAACTGAATTTTGTGTGCTCAAGAATCGAAAAGCGGCTAGAAAAGATCAATATGCTAGAGATAGAGAAGTTACGAACTCAAAATTTTGGTTTGTATTTAGATTTCTAATAATCTGACAGATAAAACGCCTTCTACTAGTAAATTGACAGATAAATACGCGAGAATTTATGAATGAAACTCGCAATTAGAATGTCTATGTGTGCGTAATAAACTTTTATTGCACGTTTTCGCAATACACGGGAAAATAAAATATTAAAATAAACTGAATCCTTACTATAACAGTCAAAGATAGATACAGGCTTTCGGCATTTTCAAAACATTATGCAAAACTTGTCTTAATTATGAAATAATCGAGAAAAACATGACGAAATTACCGATTCTAAAAACAGCGCCATCTAGTGGGACTTTTTCAATTTTGGTTTCACAGCAACCGCCTTAAAGACTAGGTAAGATAGCTTAATATACTGTAGAATGAACACCGTCGGCCATGGATTACTTAATAAATGATTAGTTGATTACTTAAGACTCTGCCTACTTCGATTAGAAGTATTAGCTTAGTGATTTGTTTTAGGTTTTCCGTTAAGTGCATAATCACTTTAGATTTTTAATTTGTACTTTCTAAGACCACGTTAAAACTCTGCATGAAATTGAGTGCGATATTTAGAATCACATCCCTGAAGGTTTAAATTAAAGACTGACGTATTATTAAAAAAAAAAAATCTAGAATTTAGCAAAGTATTGTTTATTTTATATGATATATAGCTTTCCGCCCGCGGCTTCGCCCGCGTGGACTTCGGGAACCGCGGGAAGTTTTTTCCCGCTAACTCCCGTTCCCGTGGGAATTTTGCATTATCCTGTTGCAACTAAGCTTTAAGTTTACTAAGGTACCTGCATGGCAAATTTCAAGCGTTTAACTTAAGCGGTTTGGATTTTTCATACAAAAGGATTTTCCCGCTAATTCCCGTCCCCGTGGGAATTTCGGGAATTCCTTTCTTAGTGCACCTCTACGGTACCTAAGCTACGTCCCTTCTAAATTTCAAGTGCCTACGTTTAGCCGTTTAGGCTGTGCGTTGAAATGTCAGTCAGTCAGTCAATTTCTCCTTTTAATTTAAGAGAAGATATTTTTCTATTACAAGGACTTGTAATACGAACTCAAACGACTTGGCTAGTGAGCACCTTCTACTCCTAAGGTCTTAAAGGTTTGATGATGACCAGAAATATAGAAGCTAGATCTCAAAAACGGCGTCAACTAGGATCATAAGATTTATATTGAAACTAGCTTTGGTTCGCGATTTTGTTCGCACTCTTCAGCTCCCTGTGTAAAAAGATCACGTCGTTCCGTTCCTCCGTCACGATGTGAAAGATGATAAACAAACAAAATATTATTTCACATTTATATTATTATAACAATGATATCTACTTTTAAGTCCTCGGTACTCTCAGTTTGTAAATCTACACTAATATTATTATAAAGAGGAAAGATTTGTATTTTTGTATGTTACGAATAAACCTAAAAACAACTGGACAGATTTCAAAAATTTTAACACCAGTAGGATGCTACATTATCCCTGAGTAACATAACCTACATAATTTTCCCGAATTGCCACGGGAACGAAGTCCCAAGCGGAAAGCTAGTAATAAATAAATTACGAGCACTTCCTCATTTTTCCACGAAATTATTAAGCCAACCTGTTCATAATATACGAGTATACAAAAAGTAATAAAGCTCATATAATGCCCTGATACGAAATGCGAATAAATCTAACATGATTTATGAAGGCGTTCGTGAATATTAAAGATTTTTGTTGGAAGCAATTACCGGGTTATTGGTAGTATAATACCTTTAAATCTATACTAATATTATAAAGAGGGAAGATTTGATTGTTTTTTTGCATTGAATAGGCTCTGAAACCACTGGACCGATTTGAAAAATTATTTCACTATTAATTAGAATGCTACATTATCCCTGATGAATAGAGGCTACATACTTTTCCTGAATTCCCACGGGAACGAAGTCACAGGCGGAATACTAGTACTTAATCAAATTAAAATCTTGAAAGGGTTTTGGTGTTGTTTTTTTATGTTTAGTGACTTAATTTTTGGGTTAAAAACGTAGCTTTATCCGTTATCTTTTATCGTTAACTTGATGGCTCGTGCAATCAATTTATTTCGTTCATCAAAGACATATAGATTTATGTGATATCTCAGTCTATAAACGAAGAAACGCTGGACTGGAAGTGAAAGAATATCTAAGAACGTGTCAACTGCCATCTCTTCTCATGCATATTGTAGAAGCCAGTAAGTTGAACGAGAGGATTTTATTGAATCATATGCCAAAAACGGAGATGCTGTCACCACAACACTCACATTTATTACTCTTAGAATGTATGTCAAATGCGTCAAGTGGTTCTGGACCACAGTAATTAAACAAAAACTTTGCAAAAAGGACAATTACAAAATTTCTGATTATCTATCAGACAGGCAGCCATGGGAATGAACTGCTCAGCTCTAGAGTAATTTCAGATTTAGTTAAAATTAGTAAATAAGACAATTTATAATGCGATTTAAAAGAGCAACCTCAGAGTTTCTTGCATGTTCTTCTGTGAGGAAGACTGCACCTTTGCGAATAGGCGTAGAGTCAGTAGGGTCAAAAGAACGAATGCGTATGTATGTATTTAAATCGTTTGATGTATGTTTCTATGTTTTTCATTGTAATCTTGACTTGTTTTAAGTGACATCCTGAATGTCCTATAAAATAAAGATTTTTCTATTCTATTCTATAAGCGTGAGTGGATAAATAGATGGAAAGCTAGCACTTAATATATTTCAATCCGCTTACAGACTTGACTTCTGGTCCTATCTACGACTATTTTAAAAATTATTTTAAACTGACATTCGAAAGTTTCCGTTCACAGTCGAACGACGAATAAGAAACTAACAACTTCTCCCGCTAAACTCACGGTTCACCGTTAAAATGAACTTTGTTCTCGCTTTCTAAATATACAAAACAATTTTAAAGATATTTATTTTTTTGACGCGTCACACTCAAAGACCCACACTAAAAATTTTCCTAGTGTCGTGGGTCCCTTGGATTGGAACATATACAAAGACAGACATGAACACCCATGACACTTTTATTTTAAGTAACATTAGGATATTACCTAAAATAAAATATAGTGTATCGCTTTGTACACAGACCTATATCGAGATAGACGGTAAAAGTCTACCTACCTTGCGTGTAAAAAGTGTGAGGTTTTGTCACAGTTTTGTCCGACTTAAGTCAGGCCTCTTGAGACCTATGCCATAAATGATAATCAATTTTAATCGGATTTACGTTATTGTTTTACTTAATTAAGCGCCTTTGAATCGTTTCCGCGCGGTCTTGATTTCCCATAACAAAATCTCGCTCGTGACGTCATTTTAGGTACGAAAAATTCGACTCGCTAGTTTCTCATACAGTTTGAAGCGCTCTTTTCGTCTATCTCGATATAGGTTTGTGGCTTTGTATGTGTTATAAAGAATTATATTTTAGCAACTCTACACTGCTGTCAAAATCTTCTTGCAAATTGGGTACTTAAAACTACAAACTGCTGTTCCTAACATTGTTGTTTTTCACAAAAAAACGCAATCCAACTTGACATTACGATGACCCATCAATATCTCAACGCTTCAAATATTGCTTAACCTAACTGATCAAATTCGAACAGTCCAGGCCATTAACCGTAGAATACTTCTAATAGGAACGGCGAACTTCTTGATTCTTAATTTAATTTTCTCCAAATGGCGTCGTTAAAGTTAAATAACTCTGAGGAGCGCATTAGTGTTAGTGTCCGTCATAAAGTGTATTTATGTCAGTTTAAAGTTAAGGGAAGGAGTTACTGTCAGTGCAATTGATGATATCAAGAAAATAGGGGTTTTTAAAGGGGTATGAAACTTTCTGGCATATCCACCTGCCGCCATTTTTTTTATTTTATCGAAATCGCGGCGCACGATGAAAGTGGTATGTATGGGTAGAGGACACATAGATGGACAAAAAATGTCACAAACATGGAATCCTAAAGTGTCACGTTACCGAGATATTCGAAAGTAAAGATGTCGTTGTACTCACATGGCGATCTTTACTTCCAAATATCTCGGTAACGTGACACTTTAGGATACCATGTCTTTGAAATTTTTTGTTCATCTACGTGTCCTCTACCCGTACATACCACTTTCATCGTGCGCCGCGGTTTTGAAAAAAAAAACATTGGCGGCGGATGGATATGCCAGAAAGTTTCAAACCCCTTTAAAAATGCGACCTAAAATAGAGGACGAATTTAAACTATCACTCAATTACGACATATCACCGATTAGCCAAGATTTGCTATATAGGCTATTGAATCACGAGAATCAGTCTGGCCTTTAGTATCTGACTGGCTCTATCAGACTGATTTTAATGCAGTTTCATTTTGTTTGAAAGTAAAGAATCGAGATGGTTTTTTAAACTATTGTTTATAGAGATTTTTTCAGGCGTTAGAAGATCACCGACATTTTTTTTTTATTTGAAACACGAAGGGGATTTATACCATCAGCCACCACGCTGGCCTAATGCGGGTTGGTGAACCGCTCGTCTTTCGAAAATGATTTTTTTGGACGGGCGGGTTTCATTACGATGTTTTCCTTCACCGTTGAGCAAGTGATAATTAGAAATCCGTGCATAAATCCGAAAAGACGAATTTAGTGGTACAGGCCCGCACCAGGATTTGAACCCGCAACCTTCGGATTACAAGTCTGGCTCATTACCAACTGGGCTATCACACTTTTCTTAGAAAATAATATTTTCAGACGATCTAGAATAAATGAGAAACACTGACCATTACCGCATTCTGTGACCCGGAAAGATATTTATCTGGCAAGTAAAAATACCCTAGCGACGGCGAAACTTTTTATTTTATCGCCTAAGGAGCTTCTGACTTATAAAACGAATAATTGAGATGGAGGATAAGCAGGATCTAATGTAACGCCTACCCGGGGCTTCATGTTTTTCGAAAAGGGCAAATGTCAGTTAAAGTGTATAGGCAGGAGTTTCACAAAAGAAATATAAAAAACGGGCAAGTGCGAGTTGGACTCGCGGACGAAGGGTTCCGTACCATTACCTATAAACCGGCCAAGTGCGAATCGGACTCTATAACTTTATAAAAACGGGCAAAAAAAATCACGTTTGTCCTTTTTAGTATAGAAATACATCACCTGCAAAAATTTCAAGTGTCTAACTATCAGGGTTCATGAGATACAGCCTGGTGACAGACGGACAGACGGACGGACAGCGGAGCCTTAGTAATAGGGTCCCGTTTTTTCCCTTTGGGTACAGAACCCTAACAAAAATGACGGATTCGACAGGAGGCGGATGTCTTCAGGGAAAGCAGGACCATAAAAACTCTTTTTATATAAAAAATATATATTTAGTTGGATTTGCCTGGATTCCTATATGAGACACATTGAAAATTTTACAAAGTAAGGAAAGAGTGCCTACTTACTAGGTCATTTTGTTAAGTGCGTAAGTATATATTCAATCAATGAGTTAGCATAATTTATTTGTGGCTAAAATATTTTAATACAGATTAAAAAAGTATTTTGAATTGAAACTAACTAAGGACTCTTTTTTGATCCTTCGAGCCGGATTTTTGCACACAGACATGACAAAATAGCTCACTTTTCAGCTCATGGCAGCACAGAGAGATGGAGTATTCATCTTCCTGACATGGTAAATAGGTTTCGTGCTTCAATACAGTGATGGAAAACTCTAGGACATTATGTACAGACAGCAGCACGTCCCTTTACCTATTTGCACTACGAAAAGCTTCGCTATAACGAGAGAGGGCCACGTCGAGGTCAACATGTATAGCTTGATGTGCTGCCGCGTGTACCTGCATATAAATTGCTCTAGAAAATAGCGAGGTAAAAATAACGGAAAATTATAATAAATATTTCACATGATAGGTCATAATTCATAATTCTATGTAATTGTTATAATAAATATTCTTGTTGTTGATTTCTTGTAACCCCAATGTATATATATATATATATATATATGTATAACCCAACGTAATTTACTTAAAGCTAAAAAAAATATTATTAAACAAGGTCCCTTTGTTACTTCATTCATACGCGGTTTTGTTTAGTTTACAAATATTAAATATAGTAATTCAATACTCCATCACTTTCTTATATTAAGATTTAGGAACAGAATAAATTTGCTAGATAATTCTACTTTGCAAATGCGTCTGCAGTAAAATGAGAAAAAGGAAAATGTTCATTACGTTTTCTGAGAGTCAATCTCGAAACTTTTATTTCTTCACGAACTTTTAGCAGCTTCTTCTGACGGAGGTTATATTCTTTACAGCTTCAGTAATTAAGTATCAAGATAATTTACAGAAGCGAAACAAAAACTTGGATTTTCCAGTTGCGAACTCTTCCCAGACATAATGTAAGAGCAATTAACTAGGATTAGTTTTGCTGTTCCGTGGGCGAAAGTCTATGTTAAAACTTTCCATCACCAATAAAAACAATGATGGGAAATTATAACGACCACGAAAAAAAAATTATCTTTAAATATTTGTATTTTTAACCCCCGACAAATAAGAGAGGTATTATAAGTTTTACCTGTGGATCTGTATCTCAGTGTCTGTGGCATCGTAGCTCCTAAACGAATGGACTGATTTCAATGCGGTTTTTTGTTTAAAAACTGACCTGATCGAGGTGGTTCTTAGCTATTTTTGAAGTGAAAACTTCTTTAATGGCGTTGAGCACTTTTAGTATAGGGAAAAAATTTTGAACTCGCGTCAGATATCACGTGACCATGATCGTCATATTATGTGATCGAAAATGCGTAGGATAGGGTTGCCACTTCTTTTGAAGTGAAAACTTCTTTAGCAGCGTTGTGTACTTTGAAGTAAGGGTGGAAACCCGGACGGATGGCAGCCCTATGGTAAAATTATCTATGTGACAGATGTCAACGATTATTCGCACATAGTGCGCAAATACCGATAGACTATTTTACTGAATTGAAAGTAGACAGTTTGGTCGAGTGGAAATGTTGCCAGATTGTAAGCAACAGGTCGAGGGTTCGAATCCTGAGAGAATAATGGACTCTTTTTGTGATTGTTTTTTATTTCCATATTAATGCACAAAGTTAATGTTCAAGTTTTCTCATCTGCCGGCACTCCCGGAGTGCAACCCATTGTTTTTTTTACTAGCTTGTTAGATCCCACTTATGTTAAAAGGCCTCCCCTGCTTTACTCCATAGAATCATCGCTATATCTTAGCTATATTTTATCAAAATCGGTTTTGCCATTTAAGAGTTATAAACGGTCAAATGTCGGGGGTCCTTTTTTATTTTGAGTTATTTTCCAAGGTAATCCATACTTTAGCAGTTACCAAGTAAAAAACTGCTTGGTCACTATTTCCTATACAAAGTAATATTAGCAAACTTGAATTTATTGGAGGGCACTCTCACAAACCCTTTCTGACTTATGTTAAACGAATGTCTATACACAAAATTTGCAAGCTAAGCACAGACATCGTACTTGAGAAAAAGAGGTTTTAAGTACACCATGAAAGACAACCTGATCACACTTTTTTTTTATTGTAAAATGATTTTATTTAAAAAAAAAATCATTTTTTTGTATTTCGACCTAGTTCCTATTTTGAATTCCTGATCCCTTATTTTCGACAACTAATGTATACTTTTTTTTTAACAGCCTATATACGTCCCCACCGAGGGGCACGGGCCTCCCTTCGAAACACGAAGGGGATTTAGGCCATAGTCCACCACCACGCTGGCCCTATGCGGGTTGGTGGACCGCTCGTCTTTCGAAAATGATTTTTTTGGACGGACGGGTTTCATCACGATGTTTTCCTTCACCGTTGAGCAAGTGATAATTAGAAATCCGTACATAAATCCAAAAAGACGAATTTAGTGGTACAGGCTCGCACCAGGATTTGAAACCGCGACCTTCGGATTACAAGTCTGGCTCGTTACCAACTGGGCTATCACCGCTTCCTAATATTAAAATACGTTGTCTTTACATTTTTGAAAAGATTAAAATGTATCCAAGTGTAAGATAATTTAGAGAAAGACAAGATGAAAGATTACGGCCTCACTAATAATACCCACACATTGCGTAGTACAAGCTTATAACGACCAAAAACATATGTAAAACAGTGCCTGCGCATGTTATACGCTGTGCATAATTTATTAATTAATAAGAACGTTAATATTTAGAGTTTCACAATTGTTGAGTGCTAATACGAAATCTTATATCTTTTAAGATTACCTAAGGATAAGAATAGGCAAGAAACATAGTTTCTCCGGATTCTTCTCTCCTGCTTAAGAAGATCGTCTCAGTGTTTTTTTCCAATACAAACGGCGTCAATGGATTCCATCCCCTAAACGTCAACAGATTCCTGTGAAATTTTGGTATAGTATCAAGATCACCAATAACTAGGTCCGTACGTTTCGATTTTTGTGATATTCTGTAGTAGACAAAAAGATATTTGAGATTACAAGTCAGCATTTTTCGCAAAAAAAATTCTCAACATTAAAGAGGTAACTGTTGAAAAACTAAGAAAATTTTTGGAAAAAACAAAACGTATGAACCTCGTTTATACGCTAACAAATCGATAGAGACCAAAAACGTACGATTTACTTAAGTTTTTGGGGTAGGAATTCATTGACGCCTAAACTCATAATTTTGGAAATAAAACTCGGCATTTCGCCGGAAAGCTGCAATTGTCCCTTTCGCACAAGTCTGAGGCGGGTGGTAGACATCGAGACAGCATGAAAAGCAACTGAGACGCTAGTCCAAACTGAGACGCTCCTCTTAAAACATTTCGGCGTTAGTACTATTATTTATTCTGTGATTTCGGTTCAGCGACCGTAGCCCTTGTTCGGCAAAAGTATTGTGTGTCGAGATGCGTCGACGGCCATTTTCTGCCTTCGAAGCCGAAACCGGCCCTTTTCCTTCACGGAACTTTTATTCTAATATTAATTTTATTACATTTCCGTTTACCTTTTATTCGATTTGATTTTCTTTTGGAGATGTTTATTGAATGTTTTTTCTTGATACGCTGATATCTTTAAGAAGATTTATTTTTAAGCAAATACGATAGAATTAGAAAATACAGCAAACTGCACATCGGCATGGTTTAATGAAGACTGGTTCATCGAAAATTTTACATAATCTTATTTTCTCAAGTATCTTTACGCCGTGTGGTGAACGGTTGAGAATAACACTTTCCCATCTCTTTCCGTGGGTGTCGTAAGAGCCGACTAAAGAAACACAAATTAATGAGACCTGCCTCCTAACAATGCATCCTAGGCAGCAACACCTCAATTTGCTCTGAATCTGAGGTGACGTCCTATGGTCTCATGCGGTGTGGCATGACTGGCATGCTCTACCCAGCTGCGGAAGGCCGACGCCAAACAGCTTGCTGTATTCCGTCGATGCGTGGGAGTACCAGTGCCTTAATTGGCATTTTCTGGGTTAACTCGCTCCTTCGTCGACCTTATCTATGACCATGGTCAAGATTGAGGTCAAGAGATAACCCTTCACATAATAAATAAAATAAAACGTTTTTTTTATAAAAATCCTCTTCTATATCATTAAATAAATCAAAGACGAGAGCGTAAAGAATTTCTAATTTATTTTATATGAGACAAATATTCTTGTGTTTAGGTAATAGAAAAGGTTGTATTAAATTGCGTCTAAGAAAATCTTTTATTATTGAAAAACCACAGTAGTCTAGTCGAGAAGTGAGTTTCCTGAGAAAAATAGTTCCAGTTCTCTTAAAAATATGAGCGATAGTTCATCCGATTCGGAATGCGATTCTGAAAAAGAAGTTTTTTTTCCCGGAAACAAAAATTGTAATTGTTATTAACAAAAAACAAGAAATAAAAAAGACGTCTCCGGTTTTTGACTGAAACTAAAGAACTTAAAGAGATAACGAAAATTGGAAAAAAAAGCATCTATCGCTCATATTTTTAAGAGAACTGGAACTATTTTTCTCAGGAAACTCACTTCTCGACTAGACTACAGCGTGAATTCTGTCAAGCGATAGAGTGGTTCTAAAATTGTTCTTTCTACAGAAGGAACAGTTAGCAAAAAAAATCTATTAATGAACCAGCTGATTGTCTGGCATACCAACAGGAGGAATTAGTGGGGCACTTCAGGGTTTTGCTCTAATGTGGGTGAAAGCTAACTAATCAACCGTTTAACTGTTTGAAAACTGACACCAGGGTTCGTCAAGTTTGCCACATACTTGATTTATACACACACGATATGGAAATATATCAATGACCCACCCAATGGTGAAAATTGGTAATTGGCTTAGTGCAACATATTTATATGTATAGTTTGTATTGGCTTTAAATCTTTCTAATAAGATAAAACGATATGGAAAGAACTAATCAACGTCCACCAACACGCATTGTGCCAGTGTGGTGGACTATGGCCTGAATCCCCTTCGTGTTTCGAAGGGAGGCCCGTGCCTCTCGGTGGGGTCGTACATGGGCTGGTAAAAAAAAAACTTCTAAAGACAACCTCTAACCTGTGTCAGCGGTCTTGCATGCTCCTAAACTTTCTGGTGCATAAGCGTAAGTGGTTTTGTAGTCGCATTTTTTTACTAGCCGTGTTTATCCCACAGCTGGGCACAGGCCTTTCTTCCACAGATTTCAGTCATTGTTTGGACTCATTCGCCGTCCACAGCATTTTACTTTTTTTAAATAATGGAATTGATTTTCACCGAAATCTAGGTCAGAGATGGTCAAGAATGTAGCGAGCTCACCCAAAAGCTTGTTCACTCGAACTGTAAAAAGATTCAGGTTGTGTGAGGGTGACTTGGAATTAGTTAAATTAAATTAGTAGAACCGTCACTCGCTTAAATATATATATATATATATACATTATGTATTCATATTTATTATACTTATTTATAAATTGTAAACCTCTATGGAAAGTATTGTATTATAGTTTAAAATCAAGTATTAAGAAGAAAAGTTAATCTAGACAAAGGCACGGACATAACGTATGTGGATGCTAATAATAACACTTAAAAAAATATATTAGTAAGCGAAATGTGATTTCAATCTGAAACTGAACAACTTTCCCCAGAGAACTTACATGAAATTCTCAAAAACAAAGTTTTGCTTCCAAACCAAAGGAAAATAGCTGATCGCATCAGTTGAATGAAGAGACGGTTTTTTTTGTTTAGGGAAATAATCTCTTTAAAGTTCGAGTGAATAGGCTTCTTCTGGGTGAACTTGCTACATCCTCGACCGCGTCTTTGCCCTTGAGTTAGATTGTGGTCAAGAGCAAACCCATTTACAGTTAAATAAAGATTTTTTACAGTTTTTTTTTTTATATATACGGACGGAGGTAGAGAATTCTACTGCGCAAACTCCCGCCAAAATGCAAAGTTTCTAATGAATAAATGTATCGTTAAATTAAAATAAAACCTAGAGCTCTCAATACGCTAGACTAGACGCGTCAATTACCTTAACTCCCCACTCCCACCCAAAGGAATACCGCAAATACTTCTCAGGGAATTCAGCTCAAAGAAATTTTATGAAAATTATAGCAAATTCAAAGCAATTTCTCCTGCGGGTTGGAAAATGTTCGCTATAAAAGAAGCAAGTAATTCGTTACTTTCTTGAATCTCTTAGAGATTTTAAAGAAAGTAGTTGAAATGAAACCTTGATTATTAAGATTTTTACTCTGCTTTTGACGAGCTGTAATTTTTTAATCTGCTTTTGACTATTTGTGCCGTGTGGTGTTTTTTTTTTTTAAATAAACGCTACACACTCAAAGGCCCACACTAAGGTTTTCCCTTGTGTCGTGGGTCCCTCGAAACACACATAAAGACAAACACAAACACCCATGACCCGAGAACAAACATCTGCTTTTCACACAAATGTTTGCCCCGACTGGGGATCGAACCCAGGACCCGCCGATCAAGAGGCAGCGTCACTAACACTCGACCAAACCGGCCGTCAAACATTGGTTGAGAATAACACCATTCTATCTCATTCCGTGGGTGTCGTAAGAGACGACTAAGGGAACAAAAATTGAACCTGCCTCCTAATAATCCATCTTAGGCAACGACACCTCAGTTTGTTTTCAATCTGATTATGGTCACTTGCTTTGTGGTAGGTGTACGTAGCACATTTACCTAAACTCGAAGGTCACGCGCCTTATACGTTCATTATACGTAATTAATGTATTTAGTGTGCAATAAACCGCCCAACTGACAACTTGTGTTTACTTTATCAACTTTCCTGTGCACTCGAACTAGTTGTGTGTGGTGTAACTTAACTTAACTACTTAGATTACGGGTTGCAAACTGTGGCTCGTACAGTAGGCTCTGTAAAGGGCCGTCTGGTTCGCGACCACCCTCCTACCGAAGTCCGACGCCAAACAGCTTGCTGAGTTCCGTCGGTGCGTGGGACTATCAGTGCCTTAATTGGCATTTTCTGGGTTAACTCGCTCCATCGTCGACCTCATCTATGACCATGGTCAAGATTGGGGTCAAGAGTTAACCCATCTCATAATAGATAAAAAAAATCACATGTTTTATTGGATAACTCTTAGAATGTATGTCAAACGTGGAGTCAAGTGGTTCTAGAACAGTTTGATGCTCTGCCTACCCAAAAAAGGATTATAGCTGAGTGTATGGATGATTGAATGAGATGCTGTCAAAAATGAAGAGTAAAATAAAATATTGGACAAATTAACAAAACAAACAAAACCAAAAGGCCATAATATAACTCTATAATTAAAAAATGTATTACCCCGATATTCATCGCTTAAAAATCAAACGGCTGAACCAATTTTGATTAAATATTGGAGAACCATCTCGATCACGTCTACTTTCAAACAAAAACAGCAACGAAATCGGTCAATTCGAAAAGAAAAGAAAAAAATACGTTTATTGTTCCTATTCTGTAGGACAGTACATAATATAGAGCTAAGCTAAAGAATACAATTAACATACAAAAATAATAATAATACTATACTACAGCACAGGAAGAACAGGGATGCGACTCAGCATAATGCTTACACAAAATGTGCAGGCGCTGATATTCTGATATTCGTTGAAAGACCTACGATGGCACTGACAGACACACAGATACACACGTCGAACATATATCATCTGTCTTTTTTGTAGGGATTAAAGTTAAAACATTGTAAAAATGAACACACAAACAAAACCAAGAGAGGCCATAAAATAAACACTGCCGACATTAAAACTTTGCAAAGCTAAGGTGGGTGTCGTTAATATCTCAACATTGTTGTTTCAAATTTCTTTGAAATGAAACAGTTTAGCGAGACAGTCATTGTAACTCCCACCTGAAATCATAGAAATCTTGATTCTTTTACGCTTCAGTTAGCTACTCTACCCTCCTTTATAAGGGAAACCATTGTAAACTAAAAAGATACAAAAAAATATTCACTGGCTAAAAATAAAGCATATCTTGACATTTGAACGAGACTTTTTCAGACATTTTTCATGCTACTATTTTCGTAACTATTGCTACGAGAATTACGCTACGCCTGTATTCGATCATGACGATTGCAACAGCATCAAAATGTCGGATACTGTTTGAAAATAATAAAAGATTCACAAGTTAGCAGGGATCGAAATTATTAAGATAATTACGCTTCTTAATAATTATCGGATAATTATCAGATAGTTATCGGATAATTATCACCAGTGTAAAAAATTCATTTGTTATATTGGTTTATAAAAAAATTGTAACAAACCATTATTAAAAACAAATATTTTTTTTTTTTTATTTAATATGGAACACAAATCAATCAAGTAATCAACATGAATCAAAGGTATATTAAGTTAAAATCAGTTTCCGTCAGATTACACATCCTTTTGATATCTAAATTTTATACTAATATTACTAGCATCCGAATTATCACGATAATTATCATGATAATTATTATCACGATAATTATCCGTGATAATTATCCTTTCGAACCCTGCAAGTTAGTTAATTAGATAATTGCTTATTTGGTGAAATACTTTCTCTACCACTATTTTTTAAACTAAACCTCTCCAAACCCTCGACATTCCAGACTACCCGACCCCATAAACATAAACAAGAACACAATTCCATAATTGAATAATAAAACGTCATCATTCGGCATAACCGCCAAAAAATCTTTCCTTTTATTGTTCACAAACAGGCAACGATATAAATCTAAACAGCCACATTTTCTTTTAATGCGCCCTCGATTTTCGAACGCGGCTGGGCAGAGGCGCGAACGTTGTACAGCCACGCGACAACAGCCGCTGCAGTGGCCGCATGACGTCAGCACGCGATCAATGGGCCTCACATTCCCCTCCCCGCGCCTTTACCCGCCTTCTGTAACTATGTTGCCAGATTTTGAGGACTACCCTTAAATTAAGGAGTTTGTTACTCTCTTGGGGGGACTGGACAGATTTTGCGGTGCCAGGATTTTTTCTTGTTTTTGTTTCGTTGTTTGGGTTAATACATAATATGTACATAGTTTACTTAAGAAAATTCCTTCACTAGGTAAGTGGTAGATAACTTATGAAAGGTAATCATCGCCCTTATATGCTCTAAGAAGAATGATCGGTTACTAACCGCATAGTTAGAGATTAAAGTTTATGAATGTGTATGAATGAATGAGATATATTTTTATTTTATTCAATAGTTCTGTTTGGAAGAGGTTAAGGGCCAAGTTCAGGCAACGCTTTGATGTAATACATGCTTGATCCGTCAAAGTGTGTTCTCTAAAAGGGCATGTGAAGAGCACCCGAATCCGACGAGCATGCAAGTTGTGAATGTAGGATTAGCGAAAGATATTAGGATGGATCCTAATAAACAGTTTTAGGTTACCTTGACGATAAATAGGTTCCTAAAGTAGGATTCTAACTTCCTAATACACAATATGAGAACTATGTTATTTACATATGTTATTTTATAGTTCGTCCATTTATATTATCCACCGTTGAAGATACTTTAATAAATGTTTTTAAAAAATCAAATTAAATAAATAAACGCTACACACTCAAAGGCCCACACTAAGGTTTTCCCTTGTGTCGTGGGTCCCTTGGAAAACACATAGAGATAAAAAACATAACACATAAAAAAATCTGATTTTTACACAAATGTTTGCCCCTACTGGGGATCGAACCCAGGACCCCCAATCAAGAGGCAGCGTCACTACCACTCGACCAAACCGGCCGTCGATTTTATCGATGGACAGCTCTTATGAATTCCGTTTTCATTTTGTCCTTAGAATTTTCATGTCAGATTTCTCAAATGGTTTAGAAAAGCTAATTCTTTTCAGTCTTAATCTGGGAAGATAAATTATGCAGATGGTAACTCCGCCATGACTATTTGAGAGTTACTGTTTTGTTAATTATCAGCCGGGACAGTTCGGACAGCTGTCCCGTGAATTTACTGCCTGCAATTACCTCAGAGGGTGGTTGTTCATAATATTTGCTCATAACTCTCCTATTTATTTTTCGTACAACTGAAGGGTTACACATTATTTTTGTATGAAAGTTGTTCAGTTTCGTGGACTTATTCACATTGTAAATATTCGCTAAGTAATTTAAAGACACCCAATAAAAATTCCTTATTAATTCCTTTTAAAATAAATACTTGTGTTTTAATACAAAAAGGAGCTTCCCACGCGTAAATAAATTCGCCGAAAATATTCTCGATCGAGAACCGAAGAGCTGATTAAGTCTTTACCTTTTCAAATTTAGAATACCATCTCATTCCCATTGCCATAATGAGCGTGATTTCCCGAGCTCCCTTTATACCTCTCCTCCCTTGGAATCGTACCTCACCCCCCCTCGCCCTTACCACACCCCGCCGGCCGGCTTAAGTCACGTGGTTTGATAAACACTTTCAGGTTAATGGAATGGTGAGCTTAGAGGTATCCTGTGAGCCACAAATTAATAATATTGATTGATTGTTTATGTTTAAGCAAATAGGGAAAATTCGAAAGACAAGAAGCGCTCTTTTCTTCACTGTCTAGAATTAAAGTGAGGTTATGCAAAATACACGGGCACACGGGTAAGGAATCTTGGCGGGGTGACCCTTACAATTGACCACGAGCGTTTCCTTGCTTCTCAAACCGTCAATCCCGGCCTTTGCCGATTGACTACGTTTGTGGTTTGAAAACTACGACGCCAGAATTGCCATGTACTTTAATATACCTACAGAATAAAGACGGAAGGTCAAAAAAATATGTATATCTGGTTTTTCAGGTGCGGCTTTTTTATCAAAATAAAACTGTCCAGAAACATTATCTTCTTTAGCAGTCGGGTAAGAAGATCTTTCAAATCTATCTTTTCAGTGTGTACTTGTCTTCGTATATAGGTCATTGAATATTTACAAAGTCGTACCTAATTGTGAAATCCAAATACGAACTTGAGTCAGACACTGAAACTAACAAGATAAGGCGAGACTGTATGGAATGTGCCGGTTTCCGGTTTTATCGCATTTACCGCACGTGACGGAAAACAATCGTTTACTAGGGATATGTTTATAACGAGTAAGTTACACTGGTTTGTGAAAAGGGGGACAAAGGTTAAGTTGGCCTTTTATTTGATCCTATGTAGAATATAATCCGAACTCTACATACCTTTGGTGTGAACATAATACACACATCAAAAAAAGTTTACGATCAGTAGCAAAATCAGGTGTATTCTTTAAAATATAAATTATTTAAAGAAACTGTTTACGTTTTATGATTTTATAATGAAAATGCACTAAGTAAATAAAAGAATCATTATTAATTATTTACTTTTTATTAACAAAAGCTAGGAAATGCAATTTTGGCTTAAATGTAATGTAATGAAAAATTTGAATTAATGAAAAAACAAACAAAATTTATTACGAAAAAATTAATAGTTAGTATAAAATGACTCCTCTCTGGCTCGCACACATGCGGAAACCCTTCTGGGCATGCTAAGAATTAAGTTATCTAGCATTTCTTGTGGTAACCTGTCCCACTCTTCAATAGCAGCTGCCCTGATTTCTGACACTGTTCGCGGAGGTGGCTGACGGTTCCAAACAGCTCGCTTAAGAGCATCCCACGCATGCTCGATCGGGTTTAAGTCAGGCGAGCCGGCAGGCCAGTCTAACCTGGTGATGTCGTATTGCTGGAGAGCAGCATCAACACGTCCGTTTCGATGTGCGGGCGCATTATCATCTACCATTATGAATTGGCGCCCGTGGTTGATGCGGAATGGTCTGACGTATCCATCGATTGCAATCGTTTTGTACATGGCTCCGGTCATGGTGCCTTGATACGGGATTAAGGGCGTCCTAGCCCCAATCATTATCCCGGCCCAAAAGGACACTGATTTCCCGCCCTGCTGAACGGTTCCAGTGGCAGTTCTCTGCCTTTCAGA
The DNA here is from genome assembly GCA_949987775.1 of Aproaerema taeniolella. Classification (NCBI taxonomy): domain Eukaryota; kingdom Metazoa; phylum Arthropoda; class Insecta; order Lepidoptera; family Gelechiidae; genus Aproaerema; species Aproaerema taeniolella. Next base: position 992,427 of record OX465257.1, read on the forward strand.
GTAGCCAGGTCTTCTCCAGACACGGACACGTCGGTTATCTGGATGTGTACTGATCCGCGTTTCGTCAACGAAGAAGCAGTTCTGCCAGATGCTTTCGTCCTCAATTTCTTCATTTTGACGGAGCCTAGCCCATTGCAATCTGCGCCGCTTCCGTTGCTGTGAGTTCAGAGGTGCTCGCCAGGATCTCCTTGCTCGTAATCCAGCTTGGTGTAAGCAATTTCTAATTGTTTGGGTGCTAACTTCGCGGCCGGTGGCAGCTCGCAGCTCTGCTTTCATTTTAGTAGCGTTCATTGTTGGGTCACGGGCAGCCAGTAATCTGATATATCGCTTCTGAATTGCAGTAAGAACAGTTGGGCGACCACTGCGAGGTCGATCAGCTAAATCTTCCATGCCCTGATACCTCTCCAACGTGGTCACCACGCAGGATTGGGATACATGAACTCTGCGTGATATTTCCCTCGTGGAATAGCCTTCTCCACTTAAAGTTGGAATTCTGGCTCGTAAAACTGCAGTTAATCCTCTCGGCATCGTTACCAACTTAATTTTTTTTGAATAAATTGAAAATAATGATAAGTTGCGACTATGTCAGATTTCTGAATGAAAGCAAGTAAGGGTTGATTGTCTTTTTAAATGAAAAAACATTTGAATTACGAAATTATTTTATATTTAAATCTCATATTTTTAAATAAGGAATCAAAAGATAAAAAGTGATTAAGTTTTATTCTTCTACAATAAAAAATATTAGCACTTTTCCAAGTGATCGCAAACTTTTTTTGATGTGTGTATATGAGGCTGACGAGGGCGGTAAAAATAATTTTGCAAATTTTTAGATAAAAGTAAATTAGCATAAAGACAGCTTCTGGGATTTGACGATAAACATTTAACGAAATAGATAAACGAAACTCAAAGGCTAAGATTTACCCTTGCGTCATGGGGTCCCTTGAAACATACCCAAACACAGATACGAACACCTATGTCCCGAAATATATGAAAACAACAAATTAACAATTTTGTTGTGTAGAGACTGGACATTTATTTAAGGAACAAACAGTAACACAATAAACAACACATTGCCAGACCAATAAAAAACCGAATTTGACTAAATCCTGACTTTTAAAACATCGCAAGAATTCTGAGCGGAAAAGCTCGTAAAATTGTACAATATTGGATTGAAGGAGATTGTCAGTCGTGCTGCAAAGTTGGAGGCTATATTTCGTTGGAGACGCCAATATATACTTTTCACAATGATTGTATTTATGAAACACTTAGAATTCGGAAAAAAATATATAGCTTACTTATGACACTTGCTGATAATAGAACTTTCTCTCCAGTAGTTTCTGAGTATATTCATTACAAACATACAGAAATACGAATAAAGATTATAAAATTATTAGTCTTGTAGAGGCCCGGTTTAACGGGCATTTATTAATTATCTTTTTTGTAAATGGCATTTACAAAACTTTGCAAACACGTACAGCATTTTTTGTTTTTCCCTAATAAAATTATAATGATTCAGTATTTATTTATTTTTTTATTAAAAAAGGGTTCGCTCTTGACCACAATCTAGCCCAAGGGCAAAAATGCGGTCGAGGATGTAGCAAGCTCACCCAGAAGAAGCCTATTCACTCGAACTTTAAAGAGATTCGGGTTATATGAACTCGGAAATACAGACGCAGGCAGGGAATTCCATTCCCTAGCAGTGCGCAATATGAAAGATGATGAAAAGAGCTCAGTGCGAATCCATGGGATATCAACAAGATAAGGATGGTACCCAGCGGTGCGTCTGGACGTCCGATAGAAGAATGGGGCAGGCGGAATGAGCTCATGCAACTCCCGAGCACACTCCCCGAAGTACATCTTATAAAAAATACATAGGCAAGCTACTTTGCGTCTATGAGCTAGAGTTTGGAGTTTGGTAATATTTAAAGTTAGTTATTTATTGCTGTAAAAATTTCTTATATACATACGCTCACGCCTATAATCCCTGTCGGGGTAGGCAGAGCATCTAGTGGGTCTAGAACTACTTAACAGCATTTGACATAATATTTGAGATTTTCTTGATGCATAATGAGAAATGTGGTGATAGGTTGTCATCCCTTCGCCCACGACACTGCAAAAACCTCGTATCTCACTTATTCGCCTCTACAGTACGCCTGGAAAGAGAGAGTACTCCTAGTCCAGCGGGGAATTATTGCTCTAAAAGTAGCGTTACAGAAATAAAACATTTACTGCGAAACCAATTTAGGTTAGGTTCAGTTCACTGTTCCTTTAAGTCAATAAAGCGACGAAACGCGCACTCCCTTAACAGCGCTATTACTATCTTACCGACCAACTTTCAGGCTCGCCTAATTAGAACGGTCTGGCGCAGTTTTTAAACTTGCAAATTAGGAAAAAACTTCTCTTAAATGGATTCCCTGGGGAATTTAAGGAAGGCATTGGTTTAAAGTTAAAATGTACTGGTCCGCTTCTATACTTATAGCTTACATTAATTTTATATACAAGGTGATAAAAAACCTCCTAGCTAAGTATATTCAAAATCCTGAACCAGTATCGCTCAAAGAACATATTTATGAAAAAAAAATTTTTTTTTATTTTTTTTATTTCATTTTTTGCCTAAACGTAGACATTACTCCTACACCAGGCACACGAGGGGTGCGGGTAGCGCTCGGGGAGTGCACCCGAGTGGTGTTTATAGGAAAAAAAATCCCACCGAAAAAAATTAAAAATTAAAAGTGTTCTGTAAAAGTGATATTGGTTCAGGATTTTGAATATAGCTAGGAGGTTTTTTTTCACTCTGTATAAAACAAAGTCAAGTTTGTTCGAACACTTGTAACTCAAGAATGGCTGGAACGATTTTCATGGTTTTTGATTTGTTGTATTTGCTTCCGTCCCGAATAGCAGATCAACCATTAAAAACATTGGAAAATTGACGAAAAAAATCCCACGGGAACGAAGTCTCGGGCGAAAAGCTAGCTTACAAACATAACGGTTGGTTAGAACTACTTTTCCTCAGAACGCTTTGTTTCTTCCACGTTCAGATCCAGATTTTGTCACGTTTCAAAGTGATTTCAAGTTTTTTAAATAAGGGGAGGATAATTACATAACAATAAATTGCTAGTAACGCTTATATTTAAGAACGAACCACAATTCGTTCGCAAAAGCCTACGATCTAGATATTCATTAAAATGTCCCATAGATTGGAATTAAAAAAAAACAGAAACAAATGTTTTAACGCCAAAAATCCGCAGTGTGGTAAAAGGATCTATTCTTTAAGAGTAAAATAATGCGGAGAAAAGGGTGTCCCTCAGGGGGGGCCATCCTTATTTAGATGGACGGAAGTTCGCACCTTCAGCTAATTCAATGCCAAACATATGGAGCGAAGTCTGTGATTGTCTGTGGTCTGTGACGTTAACTAATGTAGGCCCGGCATAGATCAAGTACTTACATTTTTTTATATAAATATTATAAGTAACTAGCTTTCCACCCAAGACTTCTTTCCCGTGGGAATTCGGGGAAATAATGTAGGCTATGTGTTAATCCAGGGTGTCAGCTACCTCAATACCAAATTTTATCAAAATTAGTCCAGCCGTTTGAGATTAAAAGAGTATCAAACTAGATACATACATCCATACAAACATTCGCGTTTATAATATTAGTAAGGAAAGGATGGGTTCGCTCTTAACCACAATCTAGTTTAAGAATAAAGATGTACAAATGCATTGCATTGCTACTAACCACTGAACTTAAGAGGAGTGTCTCAGTTTGGACTAGCGTCTCAGTTGTTTTTCATGCTGTCTCGATGTCGACCACCCGCCTCAGACTTGTGCGAAAGGGACAATTGCAGCTTTCCGGCGAAATGCCGAGTTTTATTTCCAAAATTATGAGTTTAGCCGTCAATGAATTCCTACCCCAAATACTTAATGAAATCATACGTTTTTGGTCTTTCTTTATCGATTCGTAAGCGTATAAACGAGGTTCGTGCGTTTTGTTTTTTCCAAAATTGTTCTTAGTTTTCACCTCTTCAATGTTGAGAATTTTTTTGTCGAAAAATGCTGACTTTTAGTCTCAAATATCTTTTTGTCTACTAAAAATATCACAAAAACCAAAACGTACGGACCTAGTTTTTGGTGTCCCTGATAATATACCAAAATTTCCTAGGGATCCGTTGACGTTTAGGGGATGGAATCCATTGACGCCGTTTATATGGGAAAAAACACTGAGACGATCCTCTTAACTGGTCAACTAACTAATTAAATTGATGACAAGGAGAAATTAGCGACGCTTCTTTACATAAGAAAATAAGGGAACATCTATGAAAGCATTTTTTGTTAACTAGACCGGAAAAAAAAGATAGCAGTTGAGCCAGCAGTCTAGTCAAAAGGTTAAACCGCCAGCTGGTCTGTCACGCAATTATCTAATGGCCACCGTCGAGTCGTGCCGCTGAAAATTTTATACTGAAACTTTTCAGACCAATTTGGAGGTGACCGCGACAGTCGGTTGGTATAAGTCAAAGTCAAAAAAGCTTTACGTCATAGAACATACAGAATGTTTCATAAAATATGTTAAAATAGTGAATTACATTAGCATTTATAACTTTGCGCCTATTAGCAAGAGTACAGTCTTCCTCAGGAGAAGAATAGGTAAGATACAAATTTCCAGTTCCCTTAATTAATATCCACTTCAGTTTCTTGCCCACTGATATTAAGGTTTAAATTCCTAATGACGACATTGGTCAAATTCGTTTTTCGTAAACTTGCGACGGCTGCTAGTGGCTAAGTAGGGCTCTTTAGTAAATAAACTTAACGTTGAAACTTTTAATTAATAGATCTCACAACTTGCTTAACAAAAGAAAACATAAAAAAGTGCGTCTGAGCTTCGAGCGCAGGCGCAAACCGAAACTGAATGAGTAACTTTGGAATGACGGATAGAATGCAGATATTTTTGAATTTATATTAGAAATCTGAACTAGACGAGTAAAACTGGGAATGATGGAGGAGGTTGTGAACGAGAACCATTTTTTAAAACTTTTACGTACATTCATCAAATGCGTAAAACGAAGTTAGGGCACCGGCCTGCCATTGCTTTGTTTCAGTAATCTAATACGATTATGAGAGTGAAGACTATACGCATCTTAGAAAGAACGGACGTCGTTCCATTCTTTGCCCCTGCGCATTAAAAAAGTTAACGATCTATACGAATGAATCGGATTAAAATCGATTTTGATTTAATGTGAGCACCGAATAAAAGATTTTTTTTAAATTCTATTCTATTATTAATTCAAAACAAAGAGGTACATATCCAAGCCAAACTGATTATTCGACACTTTTCGATATCCCCATTCGCTTTTACAGCTACAAGCCTATTCGACCTAACCATTCATATTTATGACAAATTTGATTGTGGGTGGGCAAATCCTTTATTTTATTGCTAGTGGAAGAAAAATCTGGAGCAAGACTACTGAGGATCCAATATTGAATCCAAAAGGAGGCAATCCAACAAAGTATATATCATCGGCCTAGATCAAAGATGATACAGCCACGCTACAGCGCCTTTTAGAAAATAGTATTGTTATTTTCTAATGAAATATTGTTAATTTCTAATTGTAAATCTTAACAGCACATTACGAATCACCAGTGCTTGTTAACATACGAATTTAGTTCATATTTATCTTGAATTTGTCGGTTTTATTCAGAGGGCGTCGTCATATTAGATACATTTTTAATTTCTACACCAAAAACAAAATGTAAACATGATAGCACATCAGACTACACATATAGACCTTGCCGTAGCTTATTTTTTTAATTTAATAGACACCGTTTTCTTAGTGAGAATGTGTAATGTGGTGCTGTCTGTACAAGTTAGACAATGTTAAAATTCACATATATAATTATTATTTTTACTACATTAAAATATATCATAAAATGTTTTATGTTCTATCACATAAAAGGGTTAATTTAATCAATTTAATCATAAGAAAATCAAAGTAACAATTTGATTATCTCAAGTCAAGATTTCCGAATCGAAACAAACGATCTTCGCTTCCAAAGGCGTATTATTTCAACATCAGCATAGTCAGTGTGACTTTATTCGTCAAAATAACGTTTAAGAGCCAATTAGATGAGTTGCGGGATACATCCCTCGAGTCGACCGAAGCACTGAGTTATATAAGCCTCTAGAAATGCGGGGAGGCTCCCCTACAATACGGGGATATCGAGCGACACCCCTCTCCTTCTAACAAGACATCTCTCTCCCACGCAGTGACGTGTTAGCTTACCCCCGCTACGGTATATGAATGCGCAAGGAGTAAAGATTGAAAACTACTTTGTTAACTTTGGTGTTTGTGCCAGCGGCGGGAGCTATTTGCGATTTTGCTGCGGAAATCTAAAATGCAAGGTGTTCTGGAATACTTTCGTATTTACATATAATTTTGAAGATAGGTCGGAGCGGTGAATGCTAAATTCTATTCCGGGGAAATCTACGGTTGTAGATGTGATATTTATAACATAACAAAGCTAAGTTAAGAAAAGTTACAATACACTTTATTTGCACACACACACAAAAATCTACTTTCTTAGCTTTATTGTTATGTAAGAATTGACCTGAATTGCCACTCATGAATTGACGATTATAGGCGTGAATATATAGATAGACCTGAATTGTTTGGATTTTAGGTAGCGAAAAATATGCCTAGGTTTATCTTATTTGTGGGTTAAATCGTTTGCTCCGTGTTTCTCGATCTCCTTGCTAGCTAACAATTTAGTTTTTACCTACTGCTTATTTTCCCCTTCAACTGCGCCTACCGTGATAGCGAGCACACTCCATGGAGCCCATTCATTGGCCGTCAGATTCCGAAACACAATGAGTCTAGTGGGCGGCCGGCAATGGACGTCGATGTCGCTACGGCAACAATGACCGCGTGATTCAGGCATTGATTTCACTGACAACAGAGCCGGTATATGGACACTTAGGCTTATTATACTATGAAATTCTCAGCTATAGTTTCAGCTGAGATTTGTTATGAAGCAGTTAGATCAAGTTAGATGCTATTTTTGAGTATATTTATTTATGGTTTAACAAAACAGTCTCTTTCCGTGGGTGTCGTAAGAGGCGACTAAGGAAACAGAAATGAGACCTGCCTCCTAGTAATCCATCCCAGACAACGACACTTCATTTTTTTCAGAATCTGAGGTGTCGTCCTATGGTCTCGTGCGGTGTGGTAGGCTCTGTAAAGGGCCGCCTGGTTCACGACCACCCTCCTACCGAAGTCCGACACCAAACAGCTTGCTGTGTTCCGTCGGTGCGTAGGAGTACCAGTGCCTTTATAGGCATTTTCTGGGTTGACTCGCTCCATCGTCGAACTCATCTTTGACCTTATGGTCAAGAGTGAGGTCAAGAGTTAACGCATCTTATAATAAAAAAAACAGTAAAATTATGGTTTAACAAAACATTCATTAGCAAGATCTATTTCTGAGTATTTTATTTTATGTACTCCAATAAAATTATGGTTTAACAAAATCTTAGACATAAGAAAAAAGAAAGTCGAAAAAACTTCTAAAATGAAATAGAAAGGACATCAGGATTGTAGTGGGTCTGCTCACGGGACACTGTCCTCTGAACCGACACCTAACAATAATGGGCTTAAAAAGTGATTCCGCCTGCCCAGAATGCGACAAGGAGGAAACAAGTCTACACTTCCTGACTGAGTGTCCAATGTACAAGCTGGTAAGATGGGAGACAATAAGCATAGATGAGGTAAAAGAAGAACAAATACAAGAGATTAGCATAAAGGAGATAATTGGGTTCGCTAAAGCTTCGGGGAGTTTTAAAGATGTGGAACTGTCAGTGCAGAGGTAAAACTTTTGCGCTGTTATGGGGAATTGGGTGAAATGGTACCAAATAAGTGGACTGATCACCCGCCTGTGCCTGACGGGCGTCGCCTCCATAGATAGATAGAAGAAAACATTAGCAATAGCTAGAATTTTTATACATGACAATTCTTTCTAATACAAAAAAAGATCTACATTTTTAGGCAAAATAATCCCTACTAATATGTATCATAAATGCGAAAGTAACTCCGTCTGTCTGTTTGTTAGGCTTTCACGCCTAAACTACTGAACCGATTTTAATGAAGTTTGGTACAGAGACAGATTAGACTTTGGGAAAGGACATAGGCTACATTTCATCCCACAGCTAGGCACAATATAACCTGTAGTCCACGGAGGCGGAACCGAGGGCGGAAATCTAGTAATAAATATACCTGTAAAATGAATGAATAGGTATATAAGAATCTATCGAAAAATAGACACAGATGATTTTGTTTTGAAAAAAAAAACCGAAAATGAAATAAAATAAACACTAACTAGGTTAGGTACGTATTTTTCAGTGGATATTTCTTTTAACTGACACACGCCAAGCACAAAAATAGTTTCCATTAACATTTTTACTAAAAATCTGAAGAAAAATAAAAAAAATCGAAAAATTTAAATAAAATAAATACTATAGATTGTTAGAATCAGAAAAATTCGGCTATTACTCATTATTTCCATTCCGCCATACATTGATTTTCTTAACAGAATAGAAAGACTGCTACACGCATTTATCAAAATCATATCAATAATATAATGTAACAGTACTTAAATGCAATTGCTGTGATGTTGAAATTTAAGCTAAGATTAAATTAAATGTCAAAAAACAAATTAAAACAGATGATTCAATAGATAATTATTTGATGCTGGAATTGTTGCTGTTTTGAAACTAAGCCTTTAGTTTGACATTTTGCTTTTTGAGAGGTTTTCTATGGTTTACATACCGTGGTGCACATACCGTGCTTAATTCAATATGAATAAGAAAAATGGCCTAAAATTTTTAGGTACCTACACACGGCAGCACATCGGGCTATACAATGCATGTTGACCTTGACGTCGCCCTTATCTCGCTCGTAATAGCGCTGGCTTTCGTAGTGCAAATGGTTAACCTGAAGTGCAGACACTTAGATTAAAATTTTTATTTTATTTTGTAAAATATTTTTTACAAATAATTTTCCTCAATAATCCTTCCTTTTAGGTTAATCCTTGTTTGTATATTTAAAATTTTCAATCACTTAGTATGTGTATAAAGTATATTATTATTATGTTAATTTCCTGTTTATTAAACATTGTAATTATTAACATGTATTGTCAGATTAAACATTTCCCCTCCCTGCCTGTATGACTGTGAGGTAATGTATGAATGGTCCCTAAGGCCACGTATCTGATAGTTTCATAAATTATAAGGTATGCATGCAATGAGCACAATATGCATTAATGTACACACTATGATACTACATGTTAACATTTGATTTTTCAAATTCCTCTTGTTCTTATGAACAATGATAATAGGGATGTTGACAGTGTTTGATTTTATGAATTATTGTATGTGAAACAAAAAATAATGCTAGAAATATATCAATATCCGAAAACAGCATTAAAATTTTAAAGCTTTATTCAAATACAAAAATAAAAATAAAATACATATGTCAAAATTAAATTAATTAACGTCTTAAATTCTAAATTCACTACCGCACGTCCTAATTACAAGTTAAATAACCCGCCCTGTGCCGTACCGGACGCAAAGGTGCCCATCACACTCGCCGCGTTTCCGCGTTGAATAGCAATCGACAACCTTTGCGCCAGGTAGGACCCAGAGCGCGCGTCATGCCCACCCTCCCTAAGACGACGCCCAATCTCTTTGACGAAGGTCAAAGCCTCCGACCCCCAGCAACCCGTAGTCTCAAATGCCAGCGGGACAAAGTAATAACTGGCTTCTAGAGCAGAGTACTTGTCCCGCTTTTTGGCGGCTGCAAATTCGGCAGCGGCTCCGGCTACCCTGATCGTGCGTCTAAGGTGCGAGGCGGCAAAAGTGCTAACACACGTGGCGTCCCATAACAGGCACTTACCTCTTTGCCACGGCACCATAGTAAGCCCGTCGGGTCTTTTTCCGTCAGAACGACAAAGGCCCGGCGGCTCCAGCACGCTCGGGATATTGGCCGAGATCAGCAGTGCGATTCTCTAAGCGCAAACATCGTTACAGCCTTGATCGCAGCGGCTGTTACAGCGGTGAATACACGTTTCGTATTCTACTTCATAACATTTTCAAGGCTGCCGACACTAGCGCCGCACGGCTGCAGACGGCGTGATATGGAATCACTTATTTGACATTTCTTAAAGGAAATCGGTATTCTCTAAGCAAAACAGCCTCCACTTCAGCCACAGCCTCGGCGTACGCCTACGATTTTTAATGTCAAACTCAAAAGCTTCTATTTCGTGGCTGTTGGCAAGGCTTTTAAATTTATTTTAGTGGAATTCGAAGTGCTAATATCGGATTAAATTATAAATATGTAAGTACACACCTTTTTATTTATATTGTGAACCTAAAACTTGGTAAATTACTTATAAAGTTGTGGCCTATAAACAGAGGTTATGTTAATATTTTTATTTGATTAATGTGTTAAATTTAAAACTTATTATATTTCAGATCAATGATTGTGACCTTATTATATTACATGGAGATGCTACATTCAGTGAGACCACACACGACAGTTTTGTTTTTAATAACACAGCCATAAAACATCACCTAGAACAATTAAACAGCAGAGGAGAGAGCATGTTTGTTAGGTTTGGAAAATATTTAACAATGTTAATCTCGAGCCTAGTTCACCAGAGGATTACTACAATTCACTGCACGGCACAACAACAAAGTGTCGAAAGGACAATTGGAATTTTGAAGGGCAGTGCAGATGCCTTCTAGTCCACAGAGATCTGCACTATGACCCAGATATGGTGTCTAAAATAGCCGTTGCTTACTGTGTGTTACATAATATATGTAATCGTGCTGGATAACCAATCTTGGAATTACCCAATAACTTACAAGAAAAAGAAAATCCCATCCATCACATATTGGAACAAACCCATTATGCTTTAATTTGATTGTTTTTTTTCTGTTCTAGTTAATGTGTGTTTTTAGTTAAAAAAAATGCTGGATTAGCATTTAATTTTTTTTGGGTCAGTGAAAATAAAAAAAAAAACATCAAACTAAATTGCTTTTATTTTTTGCCTTCTAAAATTAAGTACTTAATTACAATTCTTTTCTCTTAATTAAATTATATTTATTTAATTTAGAACATATACCTACCTACAGTCGTAATATTGCAAACATAATATTTTAAGAAATATAGATATTAAAAGACCTGAAGGTTCCTAGTTTAACAAAAAAAAATATAGTATAAATTCCACAAAATCGAGCAGTCTCAAACAAAATAGTAACAAACCTTAGTTTCTGAGAAATGTTATTACAATAACCTTGATTTTACGAGTTTTTTTAAGTATTAATTGTAAATTGTAATCAATGTCACTTAATATTTTATTATATAGGGACTCGTCTGAAAAAAGTGCAATATACTATAATTTTTACGAGCAAATTATTAATAATTATAATGCTCAAGCTCATGTAGGCCCATACTAGGAAAACTTTGCGCTTTGTGTGACATGGATAAACACAAAAAAGACCCAGGACATTAAGCTAAAGTCATCATTAGTATTGAATCTGGAACCACTGTACTAATGAACAGGTCAACGTCGTACAGCAGATTGTTGAATGGCTTCAACTATCTGTGTGCGACGTTGCCTACTGCGTTTGTGAAGTTCTCTAGCGCTTCCGCCATCATGCGGTAGCCCTGCGCATACGTTTCTTGCGACCGTGCAATGGCAATCTCCGCATCGGCGCGGCATTTTCAATGGCGCTCGCCATTTCGGAGCGGCCGGCGTTGCGATGGCGGAGACGGTCGCAGCAGACGTCGCCGGGCCGCAGACATTCCTCCCTGGGTACGCGCGCCTCGAAGCACGCGGCGTCGCTGCGGGGACCCACCACTTGCTCTGTGACGGCAGTGAGCGGTGCCCGCGCTGGGTCGGTGTCTCCACTAATATGAGGCACCGCGCACATCCACCGCCCCTTGCTCCATCCGTGCGAGCTATAAATTCAACGGCATTTAGTTATAGTAAAACATTACTATTAGTAAAACCATTCATATAATTACGAGTATTAACCACTAGTTTTCCGTCCGCAGCTCCGCCCGCGTGGACTACAGGTTATATCGTGCCCAATTGTGGGATAAAATGTAGCCTATGTCCTTTCCCAGGCTCTAATCTATAACTGCACCAAATTTCATCAAAATCGGTTCAGTAGTTTAGGCGTGAAAGACGGAGAGACAGACAGAGTTACTTTCGCATTTATAATATTAGTCAGGATTAATTATTTTATTCAGTAATATCTTTTATGTCGTTAGTAAAGAATTTAACATGTAGGTAAGTACATAACTACTGGGAATGGATTAATAGAAAGGTGCCTATCACCAGTAGCAAAGGTTAGGCCACCAGCGATAATTATAATTCGTTGTTCTAGCTCTGTGAGCTCCACCACCTCAGCATCGTCCTCTGCCATGTTGGCCTTCCTTTTAACTGTAGCCTTTCCTTTTAACTGTAATACTACCTACACACAACAAAAAAAAGATCTTACTTCACTGAACTAGACACTAACGTCTTAACACAAAATTAAAAGTTATATACCTACTTAAATATGTGCAATGTGCATTACATACCTTTGCCCACTGCTTCCAATCTTTAACACACCGGTTGCCATCAGTATTCAATACTAGAGCGACTTATTCCTATCCATTTCGCATCCGGGTCATAGCATTGGTTGTACAGGCATGCCCAGTGGCAAGATATGATCTCGTCTCCATCAGCCCAATCAATTTTTTGACTTGATCTCTTGAGCTGTGGATGGTCCTGCATTACGAGCCACTGAAAATAAAGTTGATATTTATAAATTAGTACCACCCAAAAACCTATTAAGTAATTGACTTGATAAATTGAATATACTCACTGATTTTATTGATGAAAACATAAATAATTAGTAGGAAATACTTACTTCTTAATAGATTCAAAATACACTTCGCGAAGTGTTCACTGTGTGGTAGTCACAAAGGGTATAGACGTAAAATGATGATGGAAGATTGTAGAATGCGTAAAAATTTCAAGTGGCTGGCGTAGGTTGAACCACAGTCCCATACTTAATAAGCATTCTTGGAACGGAGAGATTTTTTTCATCATTATTAAGTATTTGTTTACCAACAACTGTGTAACTTCGACCGCAAACGCAAGCACAAAGTTAGGTTAGGTTTTTTTTAATCTGTATCGTTGTGCCTTTATTTTAAAGTAGTAAATTATTGATATTATACATTCAAGCAATTACTACATATCTCTTAATATAAAATGTGTACTTAATGTATTTTTTAATACGAGGAAATAGCCAAAATCTACTAGTCGAGAAATTATAGAATGTAAAAATAAGATTCGTCACCGCTCTAGCACAGCCTTGCCAACAGCCGTGAGTTCCCGCAGCCGAGAGATCGACGACGAGCAAGTAGAGCTTAGAGAATACCTAACATAACGTCGGTGCGCGCAGCGAACGATGTTACGGCTGCGACAGCCGTGATCACAGCGCTGAGCGCAGCTTTAAAGTGTTGCTTAGAGAATTGCATAGCTGGGCCCTCCGGACGATGTCGTTGAGGGCGTGGTGTCGTGGGAATCTCCCGGCGCACCGACAGCAACTCAACGCGTGATGGCCGTTAGCTTCCACCATGGAACCGCAGATGCATCGATGAGGTTGACAAACATCGCAGCCCAGGCGGAAAGCCACCGCCACACGTACAGAGCTACTGTCGAGGAGGGTCCCCAAATGTGGCGAGGGCAGAGCGTGTAACCACGCTCCAGATTCTGCTCTCGACACCGCCCTAAACCTAGCCAAATCTACACCACTGGCCGCATTAATGAGCCGGGTAAGTATACTTTTTGCCCCCCCGTCATCCCATGCTCGCTGTACTTCAGGGGTTTCGGGCACAGAGACAGTCGGGAACCGGGCCGCCCACTCCGTCATCGCACTCGCCGCAAAAGGGATGGTAGTCGTGTCTCCATAAGAAGATAAAATAGCAGAGACTAGCCCACCAACCCCATGCGCCGACGCGAGGAAGGCCGGCAAGGCCACGTCCCCCACACGCCGAACTCCTAAACCCCCGTACCGGATCGGCAAAGATGCCTGATCCCACTGGGCCTCACTTAGAGCCACATTTAAAATGGTCTCAACTGTGCCTTTTAAAGTACTGTCAAAGGTAGAGATGTCACCAGGACACAACCAAGTCGGAGTTGTCCTTAAAAGGTAAGTAATTTTAGGGACTGCGAAACACATTCTTAACAAGACCAGGGCAACGTGAGCTGAGATCTTACTTAGACGTTCCTGAGCAAGGAGAAGGAGTCGTCTTCTTGTTTCTATAGCCTCAGGGATCGCCTCTGGGAAAATAGGTGAGCCCAGTAAACCAAAAGTCGCTCGAGTAAGTTCCCTAAGGCCAGGAAGTAAAGAGTTGAAAATATGGAAAAAGTGACAGGTGGATGGTCCGCAGCAGAAAAACTCGCATTTAGATGCATTCACCTCCAGCCCCATCTCTTTAAAGAGAGGAAGCAATGTGAGCAGGTCTTGTTTCACATCTTCGGGTTTGCCACCTATCGTACCGTCATCCAAGTACCATATGTTAAGTGGAGATTTTAGCGATGTAATGGCTTTATGAATAGCGAGGCTAAAGGTAAGCGGTCCAAGCGGATCTCCCTGCTGCGCACCCACCTGGGAAAGGATTAAGGATTGATCATAGAAAAGGTTAGAAGGAGAATGATAAACTTGATGGAGAAAGGGAAATAAGGAGGGAATATTTGCCTTCGCCTCGCTCAGGAGTACGTCCCTTTCTACTGTATTGAATGCATTCTTTACATCTAGCTTGATGACAATACAGTTTGCATTCTGTGGCTCCGATACAAATGCTCGCGTCGCGTGAATCGCTGCCTCACAGCCCAATTGCGTCCCAAAACCTAGTTGGTGTGGTTGCAGATATGAAGCCATCTCCCCTCTGACCGCACGGCATCCCAATTTAGAGACCAAACGCCGCAAAACACTTCCAACCGCGATTGGTCTTATACCCCCCTCTTTTTTAGATAAGGCGCACAAACTCGCGCCGTACATGTATGGACAAACCTCGGAGTTTAACAGTCCGCCAAGTAAAAAGTTACATAGCCTAACCAAAGATTCCAACAAGCGCTGCCCGTTGTCTCCGGCAGAACTCGAAGTCAGTTCCTTCAAATGAGCCGGCCGAATTCCGTCCAGCCCCGCGGCTGAACTGTTATGAAAACTGCCTATTGCTTGGACAACGTCCTCCATTTTGACCTTTAAGGTGGCAAAGGATAGGTCAGGCTCCTGTGGGAAACAAAGTGGACGAGACGGGGACGGATGCTTCGATCGCAAGGAAGCAAGAAAGCATTAAAATTGGTTTATAAATGAACAAGTTATTAGCATTTCTATTATCGTAAGGACTAGCTATCTCGTTTTGTGGGGAGAGCTAGCTATCTCGTTTTTACCTACGCAAATAAATGGCGGTGACGTCACATGTCTGTCAGTGCATCTCTTTTTCGTTGTTTGACAGTTTCCCCCTCTATTAAAATTTAATAGCTTGTAACTTTTTTATTACTCAATAATTTTCAAAAATTATTTCGGTTTTGGATTTTGGATTCAGGTCCTTTTTAAGATAAACAATAAAAAAAATGTAGTCAACATCCCTATTAGGTACATATTTTTATTATTTTTTTATTATTTTACACTAGCGCCTGCTGAAATCACAAATATAATTGTTCATATTTTTCATTACACTCAAGGTATCAACGATAAAATTCCATTCTAATCCAGAAAATATAAATAATTAAGTTTAAAGCATATGACTAACCCTGGTGCCAGGAGTGGTGACAATTAAATAATGGTCAACAGAACGTTAACCTATCTAGAATATAAGTAGATACCTCAATCAACTTAACACAACATCAGGCATACCTCGATCAGGCAGTAAGACAAAACTTTATTGCTCATTGAAGGCATTAACCGCCCCTAACACAGCAACCAAAAAAACAAATGTATACATACTTTTAAATGTACAATATATTTATGAAGATTACTGACAAGATATTAATCCTGGGACATCTATAGTAGACCAACCATGACTCAAAAGATAAACTTCTTTAAAATAACTAGTTTTAAGGTGATGTTCAGACATATTTCATAGAAGTTGTATATTATTTTCTTGCAATATTTTCTTTATAAAAACCTTATCTAAAGCTTAGGGTACACATATGTATGAATATGAATTATGAACACAGGTAGGTATAAGAATGTTGTAATTATCATACCTCAGTGTGGCTATGTTTGAGTTCTATTGTCTTACTTGTTACATGTAATAGGAAATCGTGCATGAGAAAAGTAAATAGGAACTTCTAGAAAACGTTTTGTTTCTGTCTCATTTGTTTTGTTCAATCTAAGGTCAAAGAGTCATGTTCTAGGGATTAACGAGGCGGCAAATTATGTAGAAACAACCTAAAACCTCCGAAAATACCTACAATCGATTTTTATATTTTGTGACTTCATATGTTGTATTCAGTATGTGGGCTAAACTTAGGGTCAGTAAGTTTTCTTAACCGCTTAGCCATAAGGGCAATTGAGAAATTAACAACATTGACAATTAAGTTCACAGGTTTCGAAAAGCCATTTGATCTATTTTAGCAACCCGAAACAAAAAGTTCATTAACAGAGTAATCACTCACCAATGCCTGTTGAATTCAGTTTCACGACACGGCGACAACCGGTACACCTCACACACTATGTATTACACGACGTAAATCTAAAAAAACTTGGAATTATTCAATATTTTTCGCAAAAATTCCGTCTTGCAAAATGACGGCTTTGACGTTTCACGTCCAATGTTTCTACAATACAAATTAAAAAATAATCATATTGTTGCTGCTGGCTGCAACAAAATTCTACCAAATGGGTAGATACAAAACCGACTCTCTAAATGAGCGTCTACATATGGTCGTGTGGCCAAACATGGTTTAGCGAGAGCGAGACTTCCGACTCGTAATCCAATCACAATGTTTGGCCATCATCCTTCTCGCTCAACATCAAAAACAAACCGAAGGCCGGAATTAATTTCATGTTGTCGATGGTAAAACTGACACGGTTTTGTTTTTTTTCGTTCGGTTCGAGTTGGTTCGATTCGATCTAGACGCCATTTTGCCTTTGCTGCTCAAAAGCTCTTGTGCGCAGAAAATATACTTGCAAATATCAGTATATATTCAATAAATAGTGAGTGGTTAATTTTACGTTGATTTGAAGACATCATAGGTAAGTACAAATATTGATTATTACAGCCCTGAAACATTATTATCGGTTCGGAATGCGAACTATCATAATCGTAATGGACGCTGCTGACTCATTTCGTCAAATTCTGTATGCGTTTCAGAACCTAAAATGCCGGGCGCCGGTACTTTCAAAATCTTCGTCGGGAACCTATCCGATAAAACTACAGATGCCGATTTAAGACCGCTATTCGAAAAATACGGTACGGTCGTAGAATGCGATATCGTCAGAAATTACGGTTTCGTGCACATGGAAAACGAACAAGTCGGACGCGAAGCCATACAGAATCTAAACGGCGAGCTAGTTCACGGCCAAGCAATCAAAATAGAGGCTGCGAAGAGTCGGAAGGCGCCGTCGACGCCGACCACGAAAATCTTCGTCGGTAACCTGACTGACAAGACGCGCGCGCCGGAAGTACGCGAGCTGTTTCAGAAGTACGGGACGGTCGTGGAATGCGATATCGTGCGTAACTACGGGTTCGTGCACCTGGACGCGAGCGGCGACGTGAACGACGCTATCAAAGAGCTGAACGGAATGATTGTGGACGGTCAGCCCATGAAGGTGCAGCTGTCCACGAGCCGCGTCCGCCAGCGGCCGGGCATGGGCGACCCCGAGCAGTGCTACCGCTGCGGCCGCGGCGGCCACTGGTCCAAGGAGTGCCCCAAGGCAATGGGCCCCGACCGCAACGGGTTTCGCGATCGCGCGTTCGGCCGCGACCCCTACCCTCCGCCACCGCCGCCGCCCTTCCTTCGCGATCGCATGATGGGAGGATTCGGGGTAACGCGCTTCTTTATCTCGCCGTTCGATCCGCCGCTCTCGCATCACGTAGGCCGGGCGTGGACTCTCTCCGCACGCGGTACCTAACTCGGGCCGAACTAAGATCCGGGCTCTGTGATGCTACATTACCTGCTTAAACCTTCGATTTGCTACCAAAACTTCATAGGAATGGGTTCGCTAGTTTGCCATTATTAGTTTTCATTTTGAATAAAATCATTTTCATTGAATGTTTTCAGGAAAACTAATATATTGTTTTATGTGGCAGGATCCATACGATGGGTATTATGACCGAGCCCGGTTTGACTCACCGAGAGACTTGTTCGAGCGGCGGTACCCGGTGGGTGGGTCGCGCGGCATGGACATGGGCGCGTCGCGCGGCGGGCGCGGGGACTTCGCGTCGCCGCCGCTGCGCCGCGAGCCCATGCCGCCGATGCCGAGCCTGCCGCCGATGCGCAGCGCCATGGGATCCATGAGGTCGTCGTATGATACCATGTACAGCCGCAGAAGCCCCCCGCGCGGACCCCAGATGTCCCGCGGGTGAGATAAAGCCCCATTCTATTTTTTTGTCCCTAGAATATTGTAACACACTAGTAACATTTTAATCTAGGGAAAATAACGATAACCCTTTTACTCCTTCTCGACTTTTAGTTTCTTTGACGCTGAAGCTTTGAGATTGTTCTGACTTTAATTTTTTTGTACAGGATGTACGAGGACTTTAGCCGTGACACATTTGATGACAGAAGGTAAGCATCATTATTGCTTATCATTGTCGTAGGAAGTATTCTTGTTCTGTTGAGATTTCTTTCATATCTTTGTGACAGTGACAAATTTTTTATTGATTTGCCGGGTGTAATCACTAAACATTGGCCTGGCCACTTATGGGCAAAAATAATTAGAGAAAAGACATTGACTTGCAAACAACACCATAAGATTGTAATATGATTAAAAGCAGGCATCTCTCTTATTTAATTGTTATTATTTTGTATTACAGAAGTATGGTATATCAAATGTTGTATCACAAGTCACCTTCACCGCATAATTACAGGTCCTAGTTATTAACCTTTTTTTTTTCTTGTTGCAATCAGCTGTGGGGCCATTTGTGCCATTTTCAAGTTTATATTCCCATATTCTATGAAGCAACAAAAGGCATTACTAGCCTGATATTTCTATAGAATTCTATACCTAATTAATAAATTGTTTTCTTTAATTGTTATTCCTTGTTAGGCAGGAAACACTTGCAATTAGCTAATGTTAAAAACCATTAAGATAATTGTCATCTGTTTCAGACCTGGAATGCGCGGCCCGTCTCCGTCCAGAAGGTACGCGCCTTACTGAGGAAGGGCCACATTAGAGAAGACTCAGGCGTCTCCGTCTCCGACGCTCGCGTTAAATCGTCAGTCATTTGGTGTTCGGATCATTTCCAAACCCAAAAATCTGTAATCGTTTTATACATAGACTATATTTTAAGAGTGACGCGTGTAGAGTGACTGATTATGCTCTAGATGTAACGTATGAATGAATTGAATTATTGTGATGGTATGTATGTAAATAAGTTAAAATAAATCTCGCTAAGTACACATGTTTGTTTTGTTTTTTTCATAATTGAGAAGCTAATGATTTACTACGGCACCTCAGGCCTGTCTCCCCCCCCCCCCCTCATTCCATCGAATGGCTACTTGACTGATCATCCATTCCAACTAGAGTAGGTAATAAATCAATCTGTGCACTAAGCTCTACTTCTTTATAAGAGTTTACACTGAAAGTGGTGTGAGGCATTGTCAAGGTCAAGGATTTTGAAAATGGTGTGTATTTTGTATTGTATCATATATGGTAATTACTACGTATACTCCCCGTTAGACCAGTAGTACCATTGAGAAGTCCAATTAATGGTACAACTGGCACTAGGTTGTGCCAGTAGTAACCATTGATGGTCCTACCTATCAGCACATTGTTGTACGGGCTCAGATCACAGAGCACGTACCTTAATAGGTCGCGCACGATAGTGCGCCTACTAGTTCAGGGGCCCTTTCAAGAATGCTCTGAATAGCCCATGGACGGTGAAAAACCGATCTCGAATATCGCAAATTCGTCGTAGAAAGCGTTAATTGATTTTCAGAGAAAATATTGCTTCAATAGTAAACATCATAGGTGAAAGCCCCACTGGCTTTGTTTTCATTGTCAGTTCCAGTGACTACATTCTTTTATCTCAATTATAAATATCCACCCATGTCTTGTTAATCAATGTCCTCAAGCAAATTCATAGTACCCAGTAACTACCTAGGTACTTTGGGGACGAAGAAGCGAATTCCCTATCTGCTAAACAGTTTTCCCGACGCCATCATTCGTCTCGAATACAATAAGAATAAAATTTAAAAAGGAACTAAAGCAGTATTATCTAAATAGGTACTCTTTATTAATAATTAAATTAATATTAATGTTAACCTACAATAATTAATGTTAATAAAAAAACAAAATACCCGACTGCACACTAAAATAAAATGTATCCTATGACACTCCCGTAATCAAGACAAATCTAACGATACCTCATACATCAAAATCCATCAAGCCGTTTAGGCTACAGGAGGTCACAAAGGAACAGACATACATACATACTTACATACACTCGAAAAACATTACCCTCCTTCTTTGGCAGTCGGGTAAAAATGAAATGATATTTATACTTAATAGGTACCTATTGTTGAATGATTGTGAGACTGCTGATCCCACAGACAAACCGTTTAAGAAACGGTTTTGTGGGAGTGTGTTTCTAATCATAATATTGTATTTGTAATTGATTAATTAAATAGGTAAATAGTAATAATGCAGAGGAAACAAATTCCTAAACAAGTTACTTTACCTATGTGTTATAATCGTCATATTTCTAGGGATATGATTTTGTTGACTCTTCCACAAACACTTGAGACTATAACTGAAATTGTTAATAGATCTATTGTAGAATCTTCTTTTCCCTCTCTGTGGAAGTTTGCAAAAGTTAACCCTTTGCCGAAGATACCTAATCCTGAAGACATAAAGGATTTACGTCCTATTAGTATCTTGCCATATATGTCGAAGATATTAGAGAAGGTCGTTTATGATCAGATGGTTAGATACTGTGAGGCTAACAGCATTCTTTCTGAACTTCAATCAGGATTTCGGAAGGATCGTGGTACATTTACAGCTTTGATGGACGTGGTTGATAATGCAACAGGCATTCGCTGGATGAGGGTTGTGGTTCTATTCTTGTTCTCCTTGATTTTTCTAGGGCATTCGACTCCATTGATACTGATATACTGCTGACTAAATTGGCGTACTACGGGTTTGATGATTCAGCGGTCCAATGGTTTCGCAGTTACCTTGCTGGACGTTTTCAGCAGGTAACAATTAAAGGTAAAATACACAAGTGCAATGGCTCTACACTTACATCGAAGTCTTTGCCGGTTGAACTTGGAGTACCGCAGGGATCTATACTTGGCCCCTTGTTATTTGCTATTTATACTGCTGATATAGTGAAGTGCATTAAAAATAGTAATTACCACTTGTATGCCGACGACACTCAGATATATGTACCTGTCAATTTGTCCAGTATCGATGAGGCCGTTTCAGGAATTAACGCCGACCTAAGTACATGGAATTCATTTATGGTCACATCACATAATAATAGTCTTTTACTTAACACCTCTAAGTCAAAATTTCTAATTGTTGGCACTAAACACCAGGTAGGTACAAACAATAAATAAACATGGCGTCAATATTACAATTAATGGAAGCAATTTAGAGCAAGTGAACGACGCGCGTAACCTGGGCCTACAAATGGACAATTACCTACGATTCGAGAATCACGTGACGAATTTGGCTCGTAATTGTTTCTATAGACTTACCTAAGGTTTTATATAAAATTCGACCGTTTATTAGCGTAGAGCTTCGGACTAAACTTTGCGACTCGCTCATTCTCTCGAAGTTAAGCTATTGTCTTACTGTTTATGGCCCTTGTTTGTTTAGTAAGACCCAGGTCTTGGTTCAAAGAGTAGGTACAAAATGCGTGTGCCCGTTTTTGTTTCTCAATTCCTCCTCGCACACATGTCACACCGTTCCTAAATGCCAATAATGTTTTAAAGATGCAAAACAGACTAAAGCTGTACTACGCTACGTTACTGTTTGGAGTTGCTGAGACTCGTCGTCCTGCCTATCTGTATGACAAACTTCACTGGGAACCAACTCGTCATAGATTGCGTCCCCGCCCGCCCCGATTGATTCCTCCTCGTCATCGAACTGCTACTTTTCGCGGCAGCTATCGATTTTTCTCTTCCAAGTGCTGGAATGACTTACCACCACCTCTGTACGATTGTCGAAATAAATTTACATTCAAAAAAAAATATAAAACATATTTACTAAATCACCAGCACTTGGAACAAACTCATCAATTTAATTTTAAGTAATTTTTTCGAATTTTATTTTGTTGTTTTATTAACATAATTATTTCGTTCATTATTTCTACTACCTACTTATTTTCTATAATTCTTAGCTATATATTGTTTAACTATTACTATCTATCTCTTTTCCTTTTCTTACTAATATTCCTACTCTTAATCCTGTTTTTCTTTGTTTGTTCTACGAAGTGCGCGTATAGTTTTAAAGGCACTGACAGAATATCAGCGTTGTGGCTCCAACCACAACACTATGCTGAGTCAGGACCTCTTCCTTGACCAGCGTTTCACATCACGATTCCCCTTGATGTTTTTTCTTTGTTTATATTTGTGTATTGTGTGAAGTTGTTTGTTTTATGTAAGTTGCTGGTCATTGAATAAACATATTATCTATCTATCTATCGTGACCGGTTTGACGTGTACCATGTCTGTGGCATCGTAGCTTTTTTTTTTAATCTGACGTAATCGAGATGGTTAGCTATATTTGAGCAAATATAGCTATATTTCAGCCGTCAAAAAGTATAATTATAAGCAATCGAATGTCGTGGGTGATTTTTTTTTTAGAGATAAAAGACTGACATTTACTTACTGCTGAATTTGTGTGTGAGAAATATTTTTTTAGTAGCAATTGTTAACCAATATTGGGTTAAATAAATGAAGAAACACGATTACTGTCCTTTAATATTTTATTTGAACTTAATTATCAACATTTTTTATGTACCTATGCAATGTCACTAAGTGGTATATTTACAAACACTGTACAGGGCGCTGCGCCGGCGCAGCAGCGCTTTAAATGCTTCGCGGGCGGAGGGCCATCGCTCTACATTCAAATTACATCTATTTTATATTTTAAGGTCTTTGTTATAACATGAATAACAGCACTTATGGACACAATCCATAGTATTAAGCTTGATGTATATTTATCCAATCTGCAGCTCGAGTACGATGGTGATAGCGCGCGGAATGATATCACTATTGTACTCGAGCTGCAGATTGGAAATGCTGCAGATATGTCAAAATCTCAACATTAACAACGCCAGAGGGCGAGCAAGCCTTTGCGCGGGGCCCTCGCGCAATCAAAGTGAAGTTTGCGCAATCAAAGTGAAGTTTCACCGTCAGCCGAACGAAAGGCGCGCCGCAAGAGTTTGTCGCCATCGTGCTCGAGCTGCTGTTCTTACCCAGTTGCAGAAACGTGCATTAAAGTTAATACGACTTTAAATATCGTACTGTCATTTCCCGTCTTGTTGACGTAAAACAGCAGGCCGAGTACGATAGTGACAGCGCCGCGACAACACCGCGGTCCTATGTCAAAATGTCAACATTGACAACGCCATAGGGCGAGCGAGCCTTTGCGCGGGACCCTCGCGCAATCAAAGTGAAGTTTCAGCGTCAGCCGAGCGCGAGTTTGTCGTTATCGTGCTAGAGCTACTGGAACTGCATTATATATAAACAAGCTTTAATTTTAACTGACGTTTCTGTAACTGAGTGACTACAGAGCAAGAATTTGGCTTCAAGAATTATCAGTAAATATCAGAATGGCTTTTGCTGTAAGAAAACATTGTTGTACAAAAACAGAAGGCGTCCAATATCACATGTGTTATTGTTTTTATTTGACTACCCTACAATTTAATATTTATAAAATAAGGCACGTTATTTTTAAAATATGGAGCGATGGCGCCGCGCGTCGCGTTGAGGTTGAGACACTCACTTTAATACTAACAGCAAGACACTGCGTTATAGACTATAGTCCAGTCAATAGGGAGATGTTACCTACAAAAGTCTGGTAGTTCTTATATTGTACCAAATTGACAAAGTCAAGAAAAAGTGAAATAAACCTCCTAGCTATATTTAAAATCCTGAACCAGTATCACTTACATAACACTTTTTTTATAGACATCACATTGGCGTATCTAGGGTTATTTTCTAGGGGGGGCCGCGGGCCTGGCGAAAATTAAATGTACCTACTCTAGCTTAATACGCTGTGTATTCAAAAGTAACTAATTATAGTTTGTAATAATAAGTAAGTATGTAGATTTCTCAGCTGTAGATAATCTTAATATATATAAATCTCCTGTCACGATGTTTGTCCGCGATGGACTCCTAAACTACTTAACTGATTTTAATCAAATTTGTACACCGTGTGCAGTTTGATCCAACTTGAGAGATAGGATAGTTTTTATTTCGATTCATGGCCTTAATAATTTTGGCGCCACGGCAACGCGGGGCCGGGCTGCTAGTATATATATATATATATTTTTCACAAAAATCATAAATATATAATATATTTATGATTTTTGTGTGAAGTTATGAGTATTTTGGCATCAGTTATAGAACTTCGAATTGGTAACCCAATTCTGGGGTGGGCACTTCGTCCTTATGTTTCTTGTGGAAAGTTGTTTAGTTTCATCTCGTTTCGCTAACTAATTCAGAGTCATCCCACCCCCTGTACAGAGGGCGGCACATCATGTTACCACATGTGTGCACTCTGCTATTACGATAAGAAAGGTTTTACAATGAAAATGGGATAAACTGATGTGCCGGCCTCTGTACTTGTTTCGAGATAATCGGACAGTTAATTTTTCATTCTTGCAATTAAATTTCAGATGCAAAGGGCTATGGATTTCAGCCCCGGATCTATGATTTTTTCGAACCGGGGCAAAAACTTTATAGTGTCGCCCCCTCCCTTCAGTGTTTGAGAAAAACTGCTATAAAACTGACAAATGAGTAGCATTTTTTGTGACCCTTTGTGAAAATAATACGATGGGATTCCCCACTATGAACGCATCTTAACATAGTGTGCGTGATCTTTCTACCACTCGCAGAAAGATCACGCACACTATGTTAAGATGCGTTCATAATTAATTAGTGTGTGTTCAAAAAGTAACTGGGCGTATGGAAATACAAAAGTTTGTTTTTCAACCATATTATAATATTAAAACTCGATTATTTGATAAAAACCTATGAGATTGTAGGAAAAAAGGTTCACTTGTTCGATTTGGCGCCCCCATGAAACCGCCGCCCGGGGCTAGTGCCCCCGGTTGCCCCCCCTTAGATCCGGGGCTGATGGATTTTTACATTTGCCAAATAGAAACCACAAACACTTACAAGAATTATGAAACTGATTGTTTATAAGATTTGATACATACTTGTTACAAGCTTTTATTTAGTTTCACCTGTCCCGATGTCTGTAATCAAATCTTGCAAGCTATTCATTACTGTCTTATAATACTTAAATAAATAAAACTACAGAACTACCGGACCTTTGTAAACTAAACTCCCTCCCTCGGTCTCTTCACCGAACTATACTGTTCACCAGTAATACTTCACACTAACATTAGTCTTTTATCAACTTTAAGTACTTATATTTGTTTTCGATTCACAAACTGCTATAATTTTGAAATGGCATTGTACGAACGTTTTGTAACAAGTCTTATTGTCAATATATCACATTACTTGGGTACTACAATCATATACCTACCTATTTCTTCACACTTTTTACAACTTAAAGTAATCATTGAGTATTCGTTTTCTAACAAGCTGCCTTTATATTTGTTACATTTCATGAGTATGGGAATACTATTTTTTTTGTCTATTCCTGGCTTTTATAATAAGAGCGTACCAGTAGCCAGGTTTTCCCAGGCAAACGATATAAAAGTTTGTAAAGGGACTTATTGAATGTTGACCTATGATTTTGATCACCTACCATTATATTTTGTCAGCCTTTTACGTACAGAGGCCAGCGCATCAGGTTACTCCATTTACGTTACAAAACCTCTAGCGTCGTAACATCATAATTTGCACGCGTGTGGTAACCTGATTTGTGTCCCTCCGTACTGTAAGCTTTCACTGAAATAGCCTTCACAATATTTACTAAAGTTAAAGTAAAAAGTTATTTATTGTCACAAAATAATTACAAATGAAAACTTTATAACCAATTTAAAAATAATAATAATAAAGTGTGACAAAAGGAAAATGGCTCAGCTTGTGCAGTGAGAGGCCGAAACCACGTCATTGCGCTGATTTTCAGCCATTTCCTATTCCCTTTAAGATGGTATGCGGGA
Source organism: Aproaerema taeniolella (assembly GCA_949987775.1). Lineage (NCBI taxonomy): Eukaryota > Metazoa > Arthropoda > Insecta > Lepidoptera > Gelechiidae > Aproaerema > Aproaerema taeniolella. Next base: position 1,019,008 of record OX465257.1, read on the forward strand.
ACAACTAGTACGGAGGGCTTAAGGCTAATAAAATCTTCTATATATATAAAAGAAAGTCGTGTTTGTTACAACACTTATAACACGAGAACGGCTGGACCGATTTCTATGGTTTTTGATTTGTTGTATTTCTCTCCGTCCCGAATAGCAGAATAACTATTAAAAACATTGGAAAATTGACGGGGAAATTCCCACGGGAACGAAGTCCCGGGCGAAAAGCTAGTTTATAATATTAATAGTTGTACAACAATCTTTAAAATAAAAAAAGCAAAGACAATTTTATGAAATTGAGCTCACTATAAGTAGGTATTTTAGGATCACTAGCTACTCTGCCAGGTAATACAGTCGTGTTAATTCTTTTCCCAAACGCACTCGTGAAATACAACAACTATATACGAACACTCAATAGCTTATTCTAACAAAAACGGAAGACAACAAATTTTATTATTAAAAAAAACCTCCTCTACACCTATATAAACAACCGTAAATTAAAAATACAACATATTCTTGCAGAGATTCCAACGGGATTGCTAATTTCATAAGTCATTCATAACTATAGTTTAAAATGAACATTTGACCGTATACTTGTAGCTGTAGCAAGCCATAGATTTGTAATATAGATCCAATGCACCTGGCAAGGTACCCAGGGTTATTAAAAAAAATATTTTCTTACATGTCACAGACCCTCGGGGAAAAGTTAATTTTGCGTAGCCCAAATACGTAATTGCACTTTTTAGGGCTGGTTTTCCAATAGACACCTAAAGCTTAACCGCTAAATATTAACGGCTAAACATTTAGTGGGTGTTACCTTGGACCATACACACTATAGACGGAGTACTTATGACGTCACAGCACTGCAAACATGTGATTTCCAATAAGATAGTAAGAGATAGGTTACTTTAACGCCATCTCTTTCTGCGTAACCCATTTTTTGATGTCACACTTTTCAAAGCGTTTGATCTGCAGCTTCTGTCAGTCATTACGGTTTTTAAGGTTTTGCGCATAAAGTTATTCATTTTTGTGAAAAGAGACTCCATTAGTTAAGTTTTTGTACAGTGAGGTATGGTTGGGTGCAGGGAAGGGGTTAACTATTGCTATCTAAAAGGGGCACGCTCCTGGCCCCGTCGAAGGGTGTTACACATAAAACCGTTTCAAATTGTAGTTCAAGTTCTAATTTTGAGTTTGTGTTTAGAGTAACATCCATATACATAGTACTATCAAATCTGGCTATTAGAAAAAGTTCACAGTTCAAGATACGGTCACAAGTCCACACAAATCACTGGTTCCGGAGCTGTCAGAATAAACTTAACAATACTGAGATACAAGAACGGTGGTCGAATCAGAATTTACTTCGATGGGAGCGTCTACTCGTTGTCACGCGCGAATTACAAATAAATATCGAGGAACTTAATGAACCTATATCAAATGTCTTCATTTGTAACTAGAGTACTTACATATTTACAGGAACACGTATTTACAGGCGTCACACTAGCTTGACGGTCGTTTCTGTGTTGTATTTCGATAGCGTTTTCTTGACGCGGAGGGCGGTGAGTCTGACGGGAGGGTTGGCGTGCCAGCACTCCGACATGACGTTCACGAGGGTCGACAGCGGCTCGGCGGATATCCAGCGAGCGGGGATCGGAGGTCTAATACCCTTCGCTACTACTACCGCATGCATGTCTTCGAAGGATGGGTCTGACGGCACGAAATCGTGATACGGCAGCGCGTACGACTCAACAAACTGTCCTTTATCCCCCGTCGCACATCGCCGACACATCTCCCACAACACTAGTCCCAAGGAATACATATCGGCCATCTTGAACGCTTCGAAGTTCGTCACGTCTAGCTTCTCGTCCAAGACCTCGGGCGCCATGTACCGTCTTGTGCCGACCCGCGTGTTGGGCGCTATGTCCACCTCGTTCCGCTCCGCGATGAATCGCACCGCCAGCCCGAAGTCCGCGATGGCGCACTGCCCGTTCCGTTTCACGAGGATGTTCTTGCTCTTGATGTCGCGGTGGGCTATCGCCGGTTTTCCTTTCGTGCCGAAGATGTCCATGTGTAGGTGTGCGAGGCCGCTGACTATGGAGTACGCCATCGCGGTCAGCCCGTGCGTGTCGAGGACAACGGTCTGTAAGTAGTCGTGCAGCGAGCCGTTCTCGTGGTAATCCGTGATCAGCAGCATCTGTGTCCATGATCCTGTGCCCTTGATATCGGCCGCGATGAAGCCCAGTATGTTCTCGTGCCTCATGAGGACGGTCTGGTAGATCTCGGTCTCGCGGAACCAGGAGGCCTCCTCGGTGGTGAAGAAGACTTTGACGGCGACCTTCTCGCCCCGCCACCTCGCGAGCCAGACCTCGCCGTACCGTCCCTTGCCGATGGATTCGACCATCTGGATCTGTTTAGCGACCGTTCGTTGGACTAGGAGGGGTAGGCCGCTGCCGGAGCCGGAGGATATTTCTGCGGGGTGTGGGGCGGGGGGCGAGGGGGGGCGCTTGCCGGCGCGGCGGCGGCGGCGAAGGAGAAGGAAGAGAGCGGCGAGGAATGCGAATAGTGCTACACACAGTGCCGCCGCCACGAGAATCGCGGGCCCCCCTCCCGCGGCGCGCGCCCCGCCCCCCGCCGGCACCTCGGGCGGCGGCTCGACCAGCTGCGGACGCAGGCGACGGTTGCACATGTCAGTGTCATAGCAGCACTCGATCGCTTTAGGGTGCAGGTGCGGAACTTGGGAGCTCTTACACTGAAAACGGAGAAAGTTTCTTGTTTGATTTTGTCTATACTAATATTAAAAAGAGGAAAGATTTGATTGCTTTTTTGTTTACATCGAATAGGCTCCGAAACTACTGGACCGATTTGAAAAACTCTTTCACCATTAAAATGCTACATTATCCCTGAGCAACATACTACATAATTTTCCCGAATTCCCACGGGAACAAAGTCCCGGGTGTAATACTAGTAAACAATATAAGACGATCAATAATGTTGCATCACACTCGTAGTAATCTTGAACTGATGCTTTATCTTATCATTATCGATACCGATGGTAACAGAGAACCACAGAATCAAACTTTTGATACGCTTGAGCTTGACCGTGTACATATCTTAAACACCAATGTTACCATAATATTTTTTTTAATTAACAGATAGTAATTTAAAACAATTAAAAACTCTACTGAAGCATAATCCTTTTGTAATACATCACATCGATCTTTCTCTGTCTGCATAAACCCATGTCATCCGCTCGTACACAACGAGAATATCGCATCGAGCACCTCAGGTTTCCTGCCTCTGTGTACGTTGCTTAACCTCATTGATCGATTGAGATTAGTGATGAAAGAGACTCAGTCTTTTGAGACTTTTAATAAAGACTCGCCTTATTTTTGACGCCTCTCAGTCTTTTACTCCCCAACTTTTAGCCATAAGCCCTTTTCAGTCAAAGTCCTTCGAAGCTGTTACTTAAACAGCTTAAAGGACTGAAAAGACTGGCGACTCATTGTCGACAGTCGCATGTGTTGATAGAATGTAAATATCTAATTTTGTCCCCTTGTCAAATTTTATCAAAATGTATTTAGTGGTTTAGGCGTGAATTATTCCTTGTAGTTGATAGGTTATAAAAAATATATTGAATATCACACGCAAACTGCAGGGCGAGCCCTTTTACATAAAAGAACTCGAGTTGTTTAAGTCTTTTAAAATCAGCTGGAGTCGGTTAAGTCTTCTTATTAATAAAAACTCGAACCTTCCGTCTTAATTTTAGAGTCGAGTCCTGTAAGATGGAGGCGAGTCTTTTTAATAAGCCTTAAAAGAGGCCTGTGTTCACCAAAAATATAACCAACGGTTAAACCGCGGTTGGAAGCTAATCAGACAAAATGTCAATAAAAATGTATGAAAATGACAGTGTCAAATCTCTGGTTAGCTGCTAAGTCTCTTTCATCTCTAGTTGAGATCAGCGAGCACCACTGGGCTACAAGCATGGAAGTGGTCCAAATGGATATGTCTAGTTCACCTGCATAAACCCCGACTCGTCCGGCGGCAGACATCCGGCCATCCGCTCGAGCACGACGAGTCCATTGTCATCCAGCACCTCTTCGACGGAGACGAAGCAGTACCCTCCCGGCTGCGTGAGACATGTGCCGTTCGCCGAGCCGTCGGGGCACGCGGCGGCGCCCGCGCACTCGCACTCTATGCCCCGCCCTGGAAAGTACAAAGACACTTCGTTAGTAGGTATATGTAGTCTAAAGTCTGAATTACAGAACGCGACTCAGACTCTGATCTGATACTTTAGTAGGAGTCGTCTGTCATTTTGATAGTGAGAGAAAGAGACAATCAATACTTAAGTATAGATCAAGACTTGAGTGTCCTGTAATACGGGCCTAAAAGATCAAAAGTAATTCAGTCATTTGACGGATATTAAATGACATTATACAAGGTGTTTCAAAAAAATAAAAATAAAAGAAATTCCAAAATTTAATTTTAAAAGTGAAATAGTCGCTAGTAATCAGTTGCACGGTTTGACATTTACTAAATAAAAGTTTCATATAATTAATATGACATACTTGTCAATTTGTAATGGAGCTGTGCAATAAGCTTAATTTTAAATAATTTTGAATTATTTATTTTTTTGGGTTTTTTTGAAACACCTTGTATATTCGCAAACTAATAGAAAGTCACCCCTTTCAATTAGTTTGCGAAATTAGAGGGTAATTCTACCCATGAAACTGGGAAACAACTTTTACCAACTTTTTCAAATAATGAATCAGACTTAGCGGGCCATGGCATGACAGCCCAGATCTATTTACATAAAACAAAGTCGTGTTAGAGAGACTATTTGTAACTCAAAAACGACTTGACGAGTTTTGATGAAACTTCGCAATAATGTAGCTTAGAAATCACAACACATAAGCTACATAATTTTCCCTAATTCCCACGGGAACGAAGTCTCGGGCGGAACGCTAGTATGAAATAAATTGTTCCTAGAATGATTTTTTATTAAACAATAAAATACAACTCAGAATAAAAACATTCTCAAAAATGTTACGAACAATAAACTTAATAATATTTAGTTAACAATAAAGCAAGAACATAAATAAATCAACGCTGAGAGTATACCTAGAAAAAAAACTGTTGAAATAAAATCCCTTCAGATAAAATTAATTCCAACTCCAAACAAAAAAAAAAAAGGAAACCTATTACAAGAAAAGCTAACAATAAACTTCACAATATAGAGGATTCTGCTTTCCGCAGCTTTTGAGACTTCCTCAATAAAACTGAAGAAACAGTTGTTGAAGCTCACAAAGTGAATCAAAGAACATTTGATTTCTTCATCTTATTCAAAGGAATCTTAAAAAAGAGACTGATGCTCATCATTGTTAAGTGACCACGAATTTTCCCCTCCGCTGCTCTCGATCAATAGTCCGGAACAGACTACCAAGGCCTTCTATGTTATTGTTTACGTAGCCAGCAAGAAATTATAGTTCCTTCTACAGGAAACGATATAGGAAGTTAGAATGTACCGCTAATCTTATCATTGACAGAAACATCAGGCGAGATTTTTTAATTGATATAAAACGGTAATGTATCTTTTGAAATTTTGCAATCACTTTATCTTTTTCAATTCAGAAGAAATAGTATTTTTAATTATTCAGCGATGCCCTTGTGTGAACCTACTTTGCATCAACAGAGTTTCTATGACCTATTTGTGAGCTAAGCTGAAAATACCTAATATATGTGTGTGTGTGTCCAATATTGCTTAAATACGTGTTCCAAAAAAATATTTCTCATAAATTCAAGAGTTCCAAGCACTGAGATCCAAATTCGAAGATAAAAAAATGACCCGAATTCAAGCCCTTACAAAATCAACGTGAACGAAACTGATATAAGAATTAACAACTAGAAATACTATCTACATATAATTTTTAATTCCTATGATGGGTAAGGCAGGATGATTATGCAAGTATTTTTTGTTCCAATAATTTGTCATTTTTTAAAACTAAATAAAAGTTAAAAATATTTACAGATTTGAAACATAATGGTTCAGATAAATAATAAAAGTGAATTTTAATGAAATCTTATAAAAACCGTAACGATCCAAGCTTGAGATTAATAAAGTTTTCTTTTGTCCACATACGTAGACGATCTCACAACCGGCAATAAATTCTTTAAGTTATAAAATCAATTTTAATGGCACAAAAGAAATGTTTTATAATGGGTGCTTAAAATTCTGAATAGCAAAGTGATATTTGGCCCGTATGGTACGATTCTAGTTTTTTGAGACGAACAGGTATGGAGGGCCCCTCGTCCGAGGATACAATAGGTTCCGTACAACAATAGGGACTGAACGCAGGTAGGTAGTATTAATTGACATTTACAGTCCTACACATGCTCTGCTGAGTAGGGTTTCGCTATTATTCGATTAGAATAAATGGTTTACGATGTAACATCAATCAAGATGAACGTTTAGCACATTTACGTTCTATGTAAGGATAATCATCCTAGAAAAAAAGAGTTTATATTCTCGTTTGCAAATTGAATACCTATTAATATTCGATGATAATTATGAATTTATGGATTTTCTAGGGTATTCATGTTTTATGGTCACAATTTTTTTCTTTGCATAATAATATGTCGAAGAACGAAGAATTGATTCTCAATTTGCCTTTGATAGTAACTCAACATAGACCTCAAGAGGAATTAGAACACAGTCAACTAAAACAGGATCCACGATCTAAAAGCGCATATTTAATAGACCCGGTCACGGTGTTGTATTTATATACTATCAACTTAATAGCTTATCTAAGGCTATAGATAAATTCTCGAGTACATTTTCCGTACAACGAGACATATAGGTAATGAAATAATGATTGCGTCTGAGATTGGAAATATTCACGCTGTTCCAGTAGTAGATACTAGTGAACTAACGAGTTAGCAAGTCCTAGAACTTATATGAGTATAAACAAGTTCTGTGAATGAAGGAGACAAAAACCTACACATCTATATGAAACTAAAGTAAAGACTAAGAAACAGTGCTAAAGGATAAACGTTGTAGACAAAAAGACATGAGATGTGAAGAAATGCATAACTTACGAGCAAACATCGCGTCATTTGGTGGAATTTCACTCAAAAAGATAAAAACAACAACAACAAAGACAGGAAACTGAATAATTTAAACTGCATGTGCAAAACTTTTCATTTGAACAAGTCCTACAAAAGGATCAACACGTCAACACAGCTAATATCCGAAGTGGTGAGGAGCAGGGAGCAGCCCGTCACTGGAGGTATCCCTGCACACTATGTAAAGCACCAGAACAACACATCCAGAGAGTGGGAACACTGGCCGGTAACGCGACACCGCCCGCGGTCGAGAAGCTCAGATTTATGATCTAGTCTAGGTGTCACGTACTTAATCGCATGGCGAGCGTCCGAGTAGAGCTGGGCTGCTGTGTGCTATCATTTAAATATAACTTGGGACGCCGCTGTCTGTCGCCGGCCTTTATTTTTACACCACTGAGATCGAGTCAGACGCTGTCTCTCGGGAGATGCGAGTGGAGGCGTGCTTTCGTAAAGACGCTCGCGGCACGAATGGCGGGAGGAGCGCGCGGTGCGGCCAGCCCCGCCGCCCGCCGCGGCCCCTGCCCCGCCCCCGCCTGTGCACTATGCACCGCTGCAGCCTCCACATGGTTTACAGATAACACGTCCAACGAACCAGCGCTCGGCACTCGCTTCGTGCCGCGCGACGCGATTCATTGACGGCGCCGCGATAATGCCAACTGTTTATACGATCCACTTACTACACATAAACAATAGCGGCACGCGAACTAATCAACACCACAATAACTTTAAAGAATTCGTTCTTGACCGTGCAGATTTTATAACAGTGTAGGATCTTCTTTAACGGATAAAAAACAGCATTAATTTAAAAATAAACTTTCCATTCGATAAGCTAATGAAGTAATGACTCAATGAAGCAGTCTCAAAACCACCAGATGATTATTGTGTTTACGAAAGGCTAAATGTTGCGATAAACGAAACACATGCGATGGCTGTGAATGTGATAATTTTAGCAAGCATCATAAATAAGGCGGCAGTTCCTGAAATTCACTACACGTCGGAAGCTGCCGCTTTTTATAGCTTGTAACTAAAGCTCTTACGCTGTCCTACGCTACTGTAAGGAAATACTGTAAAACAGGAGGGATTGGCTAAGATTATATCTAGTCTTTATCAACTTCGATCCTGGTTTAATGATCATTGGACATAATTTCACTTCAATAACTTCCTGTTTTACCTTTCCAATGCTGAAGTTGTTCGCTACTACCCGAGTAAGGACCTCGAGGCGGGTTCCTGACGGATTTGGTCATGGTCGCTTTTATCTCGAATTGCGAAGTCGATCTCACCGAGCCATATGTGCCTCACGTGCGCTTCGTACAATCGGAATGAGTAACGGTGCGTGCGATATAGAAGCATTTGTGCATCTTGAGATCAGAGACTGGCAGTAAATACGGCTGCCAAATCGAATGCAAATCAGAGCAATAACTTCCAATTAGATGAAGCCGGCATTGTCTGGGTCGTCAATTTGCAAATAATCGACGTTATTAGCTTAATACGGTTCGCGGTCGCGTCTGAATACGGACATGCGACAGCCATTGGGCGCGCACTGGTGAAGTTTCTCACGGGAAGATCTCTGCGACCATCAGAAGCTCATCAAGGCGCGATTAAATCTATATCATAACGTCCCAAGCGTTTGCTAGAAACTACTTTCTCTTAACACATGTTTTTATAATGGAGCCTTGATTGTTGTTATGATTGGCTAAGTCGACACACGTGCAGACGGTTTCTGCAGACGCAGGTAATCAGAAATACATGAATACTGTAACATTAAGGTAGTTATATCCATCGATTTGCTGCAAGATACACGAGTAAAGGGATCAATTGATCAAGATGAAATTGATGTTGAGCACTGCATCGCACTCAATCTTGATTTAGATATGAGTAACAGCAACGTTCTGTCGAATGGATTGGATTGTACGATTAGTATCGGGGGAGTGTTAGTTAGCTGGTGAAACTGAAAAAAGCAAATAAGTTCGAAGTACAGGGATAGATAGAGCAAACAGAGCATGCGAGGCATGTAACGCCCCCTTTTATCTCGTGTTTATGTCGTGACTATTGCAAATGGCATTCGGTTCCGATCATGGGGCAGGGCGAGAGGTCATCATCGCATGCGCAAGCGCCGGTGATCTAGCGACCTCTCGGATAATCCAACTCGATCGATAAGGTCCTGCGGGGAGCGGGGGATGTAGGGCCAGTGGGGCCAAAGAACATAATTTATTCGGCGGCAGAGTGGCGCGCCGGCGAGGTGCCGACCCGCCCCGCACCCCGCGCCCACTGCCCGCGCACATCTCCCGCTCTATACAAAACAGGATCCAGTCACCATTTTTTGTGTACCCCGGATTAAGGAGTATCAGGTTAAACGCAGGTTACGTAATAGTTTTTACACACCCTTAATCTCGTGCAGGTTTTTGGGACAGCAACCGTGTATTAAATTGTACGGGAGTTTATTTTGTTGGTTTTTAGTAACGATTCGGATGAACTATAGCCGAACACTGAAGAGTTAAAAATAGAGCTGAAATAAATCTAGTACTAAGTATCGATAGAGGTCAAAGACTTTGTAGTTAGTTATCTTGTAGCTATGAGTTTTCCATCGTGGCTAATGATGTTTTCGCTTCACCTGCGCGTGAGTTGAAGTATGCGAGCGATAAGCGCGTCACTGACAATATTTGCGTCCGCGCATATCACCGTGCTATGCCTGATTACAAACTCACTCAAACATATAAAACAAACAAAGGTTCTTTACAAACTTCTTACTGTTTACCCTTTACGTTTCTGCAACAATCATGAAGCCAGTGTGTTGTGAAATTACCTATGTTTTATTTATTTAAAAGGCTAGTTATATTAGAAGTTAGAATAAAATGATTAGCTTCAATTATGTTCAATCTTCCTATAATACCTATCAAATAATAGGACGATCCATTAATTGATTAAGTACCTCACGACATGAGTACATGTTACGTTTCCCAGGAAGCCAGTTTCTATAGATATAATTTTCCACTTTAAGTTATCATTACTTGTTCGACAACTCTAGACTCATTGATAAACGCATCAAGATAGATGAGGTAACATCAATACAGGTTACTAAATATGTGGCAAATTAAACCAATAAAGCATTAATTTCAAAAACAAGTTGCGAGAACATGCATCGACAACAGTACTAGACAACTGTACTTAAAAAAACATTTCATTTCATTGCTTCTTCTTTAAGAGTCGATGGATTTTCTCAGACTACTTTTAGACCAGAAAGAAGCCACAGAAACTGCTTTCTTATTGGCTTCATTGAAACCATTCAAAGTGTCAAGGATTGTAGGTATAGCCCCACAGACACCTGTTACTGCTGGAAAGGACACACTTTTATTTTCCCCGCGGATTTACTGCGCCTGTCCTGGTATAGGACAATCACACTGAACAGTTAAATTTTGCTAGATTAATCTGTGTGTAATCAAAAATTCTACATCTCCGTGGTATCACTCATAATTAAACTTCTAGGTAAACCACTTCAGAACATCGATAGCTCTTAATTCCATAAAGTATATATAAATTAAAAAATCTGTGTTCTCTGATTCATGTGTTCGTGTTCACATGTATTAGTATGGACATTCACATCTCTTCATTTGGGGAGAAAAATATAAGAAATCACAGTGTTTCTATTTTCTTATCGAAGTTCGGTAAATTTTGAATAAGTAAATTGATTTTCAGAAGACTTACAACGAGACAAACACTGTTTGCCAAGAGAAGTACTGTTACATGTTTTATGCAAACTCCCAATCAATTGAGAAATTCGACATAAGAAACGGACAATTTTTAGCAACATCAGGTACAATTTCACCAAGAGTTCATTGGTTCGATAAACATAGTTAACAAAAATCAATATTTATTATTTACCACAAACCGACAACATCGCCATCTTATCTGTTACCTGACGTGAGAATTCACATTCGCTTGTCACAATATTATCTACCTTCTGAACAGGGTTGCCAAGTCTCAGGTACCACTCGGTAAATGTTAGATTTTAGAAACGACAAGAGACTTGAAGTGGACAAAATTCTTTCGTCGTTGATATTGGAAGTTCCAATATCAGAAAGGTCCACGAGCCTTAAAGTCGATTAAAAAAATTGATAGGATGTACCTACGGTTGGTCTACTTCAAGCGAAACTGGGTGCGTATTCTGTAAGTCTACGATCAACATACGACAGACATTTGACATCCGACGTTCCGAAAAATCGGTTGTAGGGTAGATGCCCTGGTATGAGATAACGCAGGACCGGCCTATATGAAAGAAATAGTGAGGCCAGAGAGCTTAAAAAATGAATTTAATGGCATAAACCATTTCGTTCTGCACAATTTCCTCCTGTTTTTGTTTTGTTTACGTGTGCAATATACAATTTATTCATTCATTCACCCTAGACCTAAGTCTTTAATTTACAGCTGCCGTGTGGTGATCGGTTGAGAATAACACCACCCCATCTCTTTCCGTGGGTGTCGTAAGAGGCGACTAAGGAAACACAAATGAGACCCGCCTCCGAGTAATCCATCTTAGGCAACGACACCTCAGTTTGTTTTGAATCTGAGATGGCATCCTATGGTCTCATACGGTGTGGTAGGCTCCGTAAAAGGCTGTCTGGTTCGCGACCACCCTTCTGCCGAAGTCCGACGCCAAACAGCTTACTGTGTTTCGTCGGTGCGTGGGAGTACCAGTGCCTTAATTGGCATTTTCTGTATAATTCACTCCATCGTCGACCTCATCTATTGGGGTAAAGAGTTACCTACTCATCTCATAAAAAATAAATAATAAAAATCCTGAGTCAGTCTATACATAAAATATGCATCTGCCAACCCTACTATCAAGTGTAACGACCCAACCGTAATACCTGCATGTTATAAAATATTAAAGTATTAAGAAACTAGGATTTGGAAGTACAGGTAGGATTAATTATATCAACGCTATCTGTGGAACTGTCAGAAGAGGTTTAATTAATTTCTCGTATCTAATGAGGACAGTACTAGAGCCAGGGCTATTTGGCATTGATCAATTACTTTGTTTTATCTACAGTTGAAATCAAACAAGATTTTTCGGATTACAAATCAATGTATGCAGAAATTGTACAAATACAAAAGACGCTTCACACTCAAAGGCCCACATTAAGGTTTTCTCTTGTGTCGTGGGTCCCTTGGAACACACAAAGACAGACACAAACACCCATGACCCGAGAACAAACATACAAAAGACGCTTCACACTCAAAGGCCCACATTAAAGTTTTCCCTTGTGTCGTGGTTCCCTTGGAACACACAAAGACAGACACAAACACCCATGACCCGAGAACAAACATCTGCTTTTTACACAAATATTTGCCCCGACTGGGAATCGAACCCAGGACCCGCCGATCGAGAGGCAGCGTCACTACCACTCGACCAAACCGGCCGTCCTTTTGTATTAAGGAAATATTAAATATGTCGTCTCCGTTATTTACTATAGTATAGGAAGTTATGATCATAAGTAACTTGAATAGATATATGAAATCAAGTATTCTCCGGATAACATAATTAATTAATTTGATAGCCTAGTTCTTAATGAGCCAGACTTGTAACCGGAAGGTTGCGGGTTCAAACCCGGTGCAGGCCTGTACCACTACATTCGTCTTATTCGATTTATGTATAGATTTTGATTAATTATTTCAGCGGTGAAGGAGAACATCGTGACGAAACTCGACGTCTAAGAAAATTCGTTTTCGAAAGGCGCGCGATCCACCAACCCGCACTGAGCCAACGTGGTGGAATATAGCCTACATCCCCTTCGTGTTTCGAAGGGAGGCCCGTGCCTCGCCCTGACTTGACGTTTCCGAGAAAAAAAATGGTAGCCGATCGATCAGTATATATATTTATGCACCACCTACTACTTCTTATCTTACTTCTGTCCTACCCTAAGGTTGCCTGGAAGAAATTGCTACCTAGCAATAAGGCCGCCTTGTTGTACACTATGTTTATGTTCTGTTGATTGTGCTGTATGTCCTTGTGTGCAAATAAAGTATTTTGTATTGTATTGTATTGCATATGGGTTGATTCTACCGTTTCAGTATTAGTTAAGCTCTCTTTTACACTACTAAATTCTAGAAATATCAGACATCAATATTTTTTTTCATCGTATAGCGGGGAAGTAGGATGTCAAGCGGTTCGCATCGTAACGTTATACTCACAGATATTATACATGACTAGACGACGCAAGTACTTGGCGTTACAAACAAAAACACCTCCTCCTTTATTTTGAAGTCGGTTATATATATATATATATATATGTAATATTTAATATTTTTCATCAGTTATATGTGTGTATGTATATGTTATATATTTAGGTATAGATATGTATAGGGTATATTACTCTTTGCACGTCTACCGCTTCACCTTCTGTATCGGTTCCTTCACCCCCCGGTTGCCTGGAAGAAATTGCTCTATAGCAATAAGGCCGCCGGATTGTACACTACATCATGAACATTTGTTTTTGTTTAATGTTATGTTTTATGTTTTTTTTTGTGTGCAATAAAGAGTGTTGTATTGTATTGTTAAAAAGGCAGCAAAGCTTCCTTTAGCACCGTTCCATCACAAAATCGCTCGTGTGACGTTAAAGTAGGTAGAAAAATAATGGTACGCTTGGTTTCTACAGAGATGATACAAGCGTAATATAGTAGTGTATGACTGTGGTTATACTAGTTCCGTTGCCAAACAGTTTTACAAACGGCCTTGCCAAGGTCTTCTTGGAAAATGGGAAATATCGCTTTATCATTATCAAACATTCTTGTGATAATTATCGAGCCGGAATAGATACGGCAATCAAAGCAGACCAAACACCTGCAGTATCCTTATTAATACTATAAACGCGAAAGTTTGTATGTATGGATATTTGTATCTCTTTCACGCTCAAACGGCAGGACCAATTTTGATAAAATTTGGTATGGAGATAGCTGACACTCTGGATTAACGCATAGGCTACATAACTCCCAAATTTCCACAGGAACGAAGTCCCGGACGGAAAGCTAGTGCTAGTAGAACTATACGTGATGGAAAACATGACGTCAAGTGGCTTTAAACGTGTTGTAAATCAACGACAAAGGAATTAATTGCGAATAACTATCTTCGATAATAAATTGAAGTGCGTCATACATTCACAGAGTTCTCGTAATCCTATATGGTCACTGAACATATGTTGTTACTACATTCGATCGACTTAGATACATGACATGAGGTTAACATATAATTTGTCAAATTCTGAATTTTTTTTGCTGGGATAGCTATCGTAGAGGCTACTGAGGCATCTAAGAAAGGGGTTCTAAAAACCTTTAATTTATAATTAACCGACTTCAAAAAAAAGGAGGTTCTCAGTTTGACCTGTATGTATGTATGGATGTTTGTATGTATGTTTGTCCGCGATTATCTCGCGTTTGGCTGAACCGATTTTTAGTATTTTAACCGACATAAAAAGGGGGGTTCTCAGTTTAAACTGTATGTATGTAAAATAAAAATCAAAAATTCGCTTAAACTTTTCAAAGCTAACACTTCGTTTTATTAACCGACTTCAAAAAATGAAGAGGTTATAATTTTCACTAAAAATGGAAAAAAAAAAATAGAACCAACTTAAAAAAAGCTAAAAATAAATACAATAACCTACTGATCTGTTTGAAGTCGGTGCCAAGAAAATTAAGTTTGGTAGGCCACCTTCGCACCGACTTCAAACAGCTCAGTAGGTAGGTACTACATAGCACATCAAATGATATTGTATTTATTTTTCGCTTTTTTGAAGTTGGTTCTATTTAAAAAAAAAAAGGATTTATTTAACAAGTATAAAGTAGGCAGACTAGAGATAATAAGCCTGGCTCATGCTGACCTGGTACCCTTATTTTAGTTAAAATTTATGATATCGGCATCAACCCTTCGATTATTACCCTACACACAGTAACAATAACTAATCTGTAAAGAACTTGTCTAGTATAAGTATAGCACTAAAATAAAATAAAACTTATCATCCCCGATATCCATACCTTTTTAATTTTTAAAGGACTGAACCAATTTTAATAAGGTATAGCTAAGAACCTTTTCGATCACATAAGGAAAAATAAACCGCATCAAAATCAGTCCATTCGTTTAGGAGTTACGATGCCACAGACAGTTACACAGACACAGGTTCACACGTAAACTTATAACACCCCTCTTTTTGCCTTTGAGGTTAAAAATATAATAGTCATATCATAGTATTGACGTTACGCCATCGCTGTATTTTTCCAATGATTATTCTATCTACTTGTACCGTTGTGGACGCATGATGTTATCGATGCACGCGACGATACTGCGTTTACACTAAACATTGTTTATTTGTGTTGTTAATCCCCGAAATAGAAACTATGTACAAACATTCATATATCTATTCAAACAACAGCTTCATTGTGTCACTTATTTTGACATCTTTACAAAAGTCCAGCAGCTCGAGCATGATGCGCGACAAAGGAACGGTGAAACTTCACTTTGATTGCGCGAGGGACCCTCGCAAAGGTTTGCTCGTCCTCTGGCGTTGTCAATGTTTTTTGAGAGCACATTGTGTTCGAGCTTCTGATTAACTTATTCGTCAAAGGCCAAAACCCTTGGACTGGCAAAGCTGCAATTTTCACAAAGGTTTCCTTTAGTAGGATGACCAGAAACAAGTCCTGGACGTTCTTTAGTATACAATAAATTATTATTCCACAATAAGAAATGTCTAACATGGTAGATATTTCATCAATTATACATAGAACTAACAATTTTGTTTTGCGTATTGGCTACATGACGGAATCTTGTTATTGGCTTCTTATAACCCTAAATGAATAAAATAAAACGTATAAAAAATTCAGAAGTTAAACCGAAACAATTAAATCTAGTCGAATTATGTAATAGTACTTACAGGCTCGGCTTAGTGTGTAAGCCACTGTGTAAACTAAATACTGAACAAACGCAACTGAAACATTAAAGTTTTTTTTTCTTCTCTTTATTTCTTTAATTATAACTAAACTATTTCTGCAATGTCTCTTTATCCCGTTTACGTACAGAACAATTAAAAGATCACATCAAGTAGAAATAGCGTTTTTTTTTATCAGCAACCAAATACTTGACTTGAGCATTTAATGGTAATGACTAGTTCTCAGTGCTTGTAGATTTATCACCGCAATTAGCGCCCCATTTGTGGGTAGTTGACGGGAAAAATACCCTGGACTTAAGATCTTGTCTTCTTTAATATGTTTTGTTCATAAATCACCACGGTAGCGTCAACAGGAGTATTTACAATCTTAAATGAATAGCAGCAGCATTAATAAGGGACACAATGAGTAAAATAAATATAATATTTCTCTCAAGCCAACCTTCCTGAAGATAGCAAAGGTTCAGTCAGGTGGGGAACCTTTTTGATTTTTTGTTGATCTAGTCCAGGTTTTCTTCGTGTAGAATTACTGGGAAGTAATAAATAAAAGCTGGGAAGTCCTTAATGGATAAGTACAAGTATAATTCATACTGGATGAATGCAACTACTTTGGTAATTCTCTCATAAAAGAACCATAATTCTTTTATAAAAACTCGACGTGCAGATATAACACTTGCTCTCTACTAAACATTGAAATAAAATAAATAAAATCGCGGTCTGTAATACGGACTTAAATATTTTTCAAGTAACTTTTTAACTTTTCAAAAAGACCACTAAAAATTCGTGCTTTTTGCCAGGATTTGTGCAGCAGTATTTTAATTTATGTGTGTATGAATGTATAAATGTTGGTAGGTGTAACCTGGAAACGGCTCTGGTAGAGCGTATCAGAGGTAGCCATAGCCACCGGCATTAACATCTTGATCGATTTCACTCGCATATTCATAGTGCGGACGGTAACTTAATGCTAAGTTCCACTATGATTGATCGGTGCCCGTTAACTAAACTATTGCTGTGAGGATCACGGTTCATTCCCTTTGTAACCGATTTGACCACATCTTTTTTGAGCCGGCAAAAAAGAATTTTTTGAAAAAAAAAGCGAAACGCGTATTTTCGTGAATCTTTCTTTCGATTTTAATTGACAGCTGGCCTTCTAAATATCCTTAACTTTAAAAATACTTACAAGTACAGAACTTTCCTTAGGTACTTACTTATTTTAAAAATGTGAAAGTATAATTGTTCGTTTGTCCTTTTTTCACGTCTAAACAAAGCAATGAATCGACGTAATTTCTTATACAGAGATAGTTGGAGCACTAGAGAGTGGTATATGCTAGTTTTCCACGCGAATGAAGTCGCGGGTGCAAAGCTTGTACAGCAAATAATTCAAATTTTGCTTTGAAATACTTCATTCCTGAAAAATCCTAAAACCTATTAAGATCTCTACATATTTTTACATGTTCAGTATAAGAAACAAAATTATTTGTTTAATCTGTGCGACATCATGCAAACTTTTTGAAGGAAACGTTGATCTTTGATAAATTTGAGTGCGTACGGTTTTAAAGATACGGCGAATGAGACTATACCATCTACTATGGTCTATAAACTAATGGACACGGCAGTCAGTAGTTTGTCTGTCATTTGTTGAGTCGCTGAAGAGCCAGGAGCCGGGATTGAAAGCCGCAATCAGCGCCTGCAGACAGCGAGAAGCCCCCAGGTCTAATGATAACGTACAACCAGCACATCTAGAAAAGGCTGATATACCTTTTTTGCTTCGACATCACAAAAAAGAATCAAAAGATTTATAAACGTAAATGCAATCAGCACTGCAATAATAAATATTGACTAGCGTGTAATGTCATACTAATCAATTTTGAAAAAGTTGGTGAGATTATAAAGTTCAATGAAAATAACGTCGCAACGCAACGATATAATTAATTGCACATGTAATAAAAACAATCAGTTTTACGGAGTGAGCGACATTTTGTTTTGACTGTTTTTCAAAGGGAACAAAGAAAGACAGGAAAGACGAAAGAAAAAAACAAATAAAAAAAATTTTTGGTGTCTGTTTTTCATCATCAGCCAAACGTCTCCACTCAGAGGCACGGGGTCTCCCTTCGAAACAGTATTGTGGTATGCAGACCTTCACGGAGGATCGGGCATAACGCAACTTCTTTCTCATTCGGTCATTTCGAAGAAGATAATTCGAATATCAATTTAAAAGGTTTGAAATGGTATTCGATGTCAAGATTCGAAATGATTGAAAATCTGGTCTTGCGCCATTCATTGATGATTGGGAATTCATTGTAGTGAGCTCGCGGAAGAAGTTTTTGTATGTGTTCGTAGGCGTGCAATTAGCACTTAATAAGCGTTACTGAATTCTGTAAACCCTGGACGTGTCGGAAAGTGAAATAAAATTGTAACAGAAGTGCAGATTTTGATTATAACCGTGTACCTGAAGAAGAAATAAGTCTTTTAATTATTCGCCCCCAGAAGAGCTATCACAGTATCTACTAGGTATTACAAAAGAAAATTAACCCAACAGCATATGTAAGTATTTGACTAAAATTCAAAATTCGCCCTAATTACACAACCGAGGGCACTGGTTCAACTAGACATTAATGTGCTTCGTGCTATTTTTATCAAAAAGAACCGGTTCATATTAGTGTATCGAAGAAAATTCGTATTTATTTTTATGAGTAACAATTCTGTTGTCGAAATTTTCGCTTATCCTTTACCAAAAACAAATGTTATCTATCTAACATTATCAGCTAAGTAATTCTAAACAAAATGTGTCAGAAACGAGGAAAACTTAGACGATATTTTTTCACAACAGACTTTTTATGAATTGTGAGTACGTGCAATTTGGCATTTATTAATGTCTAATAGTTAATAACGATACTAGTGTCGTAGGTAATGTGTAACGCGAGCCCATTTGAAACACGAGCGAAGCGAGTGTTTTATAGGGCTCCAGTTACACATTACCTAAGGCACGTATATTGTTCAACGTTTTACAATGCAGTAGCCGAGGAAACGAAGCTAAAAAAAATGTTGTTAAAACTTACATCGTATCGGTATATCCAAAGTTCTTAAAATTTAGTTTTCCTGTCAAAAATCACTGAAAACGTGTTACAATTGAACAATGTGCACTAATATTTTAAGATTAAACACAAAACATTAAGGAATTAACATTTTTATAACACAAAAATGATTTTGTTGAACAAATAATTTCAATGGCGGGCAATGGCGAGCAAAATATTTTTCCACAATTATGAGGCAAAGGCTAAGTAAATAAAATGCTCATTGCGACTACATAAATTATTAAATAGTTCAATTATTTGTTAAAAATTTTATTTGTTTTATTGAAAAAGTAAAATAAATAATTTACTTTTATATTTTATTTCACTGAAAATCAAGATTTTCGTCAGAAATAATTATTTTGTCAGGCATAAAAACTCTTTGTTGTCATTCTCTATAGCCAGTATGAAGCTTTATGAAGAAGGTAATACTCTCACTTGTCAAAAGGGTCACTGAATTATCAAATCAGCTACTCTTTATTGCGTCATACTTGTTTGTCAGTATTTTATTCACTTTTTTCTTACTTTTTAAGCATCATTTAATAAAAAAATAACTTTACTGGATTACAGAATAGCCAATGTAGTTGAATTTTGGTATATGCAAAATGGTGTATTTGTTCATTAGTTCAAATTTTTTTTTTCTTTTCAAAATCTTCTTCTCATTTCAAAATTACATAACATGACATGTGTTTTATGGGATACGTAAACGTACACTCCGTGGCCATGTTACGGGGCCATTTCCGAGCAACTGCATTGTAAAAGTATATAATTGCAGTCATAAACCTGATTGATAAGAATTGCTTTTGTGAATAAGATACTGTTAGCACTGTTCTCTGGTCAATCGGGTCAAACGATGAAACGCAAAAATAAAAAATCACTTTTGTTATCACATTGCACACAATTTTAAGAGTATTTTTTTTAAATCATAATAACATAACAGTTCTATAATAAAGTCTTAGAAGTGCAGTAGAGATTAGACGAATGCAGGAACAGTCATGAACATAACAAAAAATACAGGACAATCTTCCAGCATTATGACATCAGCGGTATTTGTATCTAAACTCTCTAGTTTTAAATATTGTATATTGTGCAAAATGATTTGACAATGTAATAATGAATGAAGCATCGTGTTGCAAATGTCGTTATCTAAGACTAGTACGTACTTGTGATCACATACCACTGCCCCGTTCATTCAATACTTGTGATAAATGTTATTAACAAATTCTTGATGTTGCATTGTAGAGTTCAAGTTACAGCTTCTTAAGTAGGACGGCTCTTATCATCAGAAAACTTCACTAAATGAAATTATTGAAGGCACTATGCATATATTTTTGTTAGGCGAATTTCGATAAGTCTAGGTGTAACACAAAATGTATGCAGGAGCGCAATCCGGTTTCAATATTTGTGAATGACAGAATATATTATTTTATGCATTATTTCTTGCCTTGGTCCGAAGAAATTCTTATTATGAAATCAGTACAAAAGATAGCATGAAGCGGACGGTTTTGTGAGTGAAAATATAAAAAAAGATCTTTTCTCTATAAGAAAATATAGAGAAGCAGATAACTACCAGCTCGACGCCATTTTTCAAAAACAAATACTTGTTTATGCTTATGAATAATCCAAAGTGCGCGGAAATGACTAAGTACAAATTTAGTCAGTTAAAAAATGTTTTTCTATGAAACTTTCTAGGACACAGTTATCAGTAAACATGCTATCATAATCCTCGCGTAAGTTAGTAGCCAAAAAATATTCGAGAGTCGTAAAGAGGGTTATTGAAGCCAAAACCATTAATCATGTTGATAATTTTGATAATATAATCTTAATTGCGAAGGCACGGCCGCTATCACACAGAGAGTACAATCATTGATAAGACTGTGTTTTCGTCAAGTATGTCACGCGCTCTCTACTAACCTATTGAGACCTCAATAACTACAAGACAGCTGTGTACAATGTTTCAGAATTTTGTTACAAGAGAGATTAACTTAAACTGGATGATCCTTACTACGCAGTTAAAATACAAAAAAGATACGAAATCGATTGATATGAAACAAGAAACGTAATTGCTACAGAAGACTATCGAAAAGATTACTAGGATTACAAAACTGATATGAAAGCGAAAATAGAAACTTACGAAATAATAAAACAAGTCACATTAAAACAGAGAGTGTAATTAATGAACTGTCAAAAAGGCAAAGATAAACGAATAGATAGCGCGATGGATACAAATACAATGTCGATTGAAAGTTATGTGGGCGATAATCACTTAAGAATGGTATACTACATACAAATACTGTCTGTCAATCAAGCTCTAGCAAAGAATCCAGGTGTGATTGACAATAGACAATTCTATATTAACAACAAGACAAAATCGGCATGTAGGCGAACGGATAAGACGAAACAAATACGAACGCAATATACAAATCAATAGCTGATTCTTGCTGTTAATAACAGACGTCCCAGATGAATAAAATTACAGTTGATTCGAATCGATGGGTTTAATTTGATAATGTTGGCTTGCAGATCGACGTTTAAGATTACTTTTTGTAATTCAACCAAAGCAATCAATTCTCAGTGAAAAAATGGAGGCTTGGAGTTGCAAAATGTCAAGTATCTTTAGATTTACGTGCAAATGCAAGCCTAGATTGGTGGTGGGCGAGATTTGACAGGTGTTTTTGATTCCGTTGAGCAGGTTCTTGTGTCGTTGGTTAAAGGTTGATTTTTGTGTGTTGAGGTGGTTGTGTTGAGTGGTAAGATGGACAGTAAGGCACGACAGGTGCCGCCCACGGCGTGAAAGCCGGCTCGGCCGCGGGGACAGAGTTATTGGACTAGGCAGGTCAAAAGCTAATGAACTGCACCGAACTGACGTTTCCCGATACAATGCGGTGGAGGTATTACAGGTGGATCAATAGAGATCAATTAAATATATTGTGAAATACGTTTACATACAACATACATTTGTTCATTATCGGGGTAAACAGATCATCGAGTGGCCATAGAGCCGCTTGAAGCCACAGTTGTCAAACTTCTGAGGGCTATGAGATCAATAGATACTGCTAACTGATACACTGTATGTTTTTCTAGGTTTGAAAAATAGGTTTAATTAAAGCAATAATATGTTAGCAAAATACGAGGCACTATGTGTTTCAAAATAATCAGTTGTGGTATAACTAAACCTTAATTGTATTTTTTTTCTAAAACTGTCCTCAGCAATATTTTTACAGACTATTCATAGTCAAAATCATAGTTATTTATTTGCTATAAACATGGTACATCCACAAAGATGTTGTAATGTTAAAACAATTTTTTACCAATGTCAATATCACATCAAGTAACAGAAATTTAAATATTAAATATGTAGACTTTATCAAAAAGGGATATGAAACAATAAAACGAAAAACAATAACAATAAAACAGTTATTTATAAAGTAATCATTTTATCGGTTAATTGTTTTACCTTTAACCTCCCTCATTGATTCCAGTCGTTTTCTAAAGAAATAAATAAGAATTCCTTTCTTGACCACACCTAGATTTACAAATCAAAATACAATATAAAGTATCGATTAGACATGTTAATATTCTAATTTATATAAATTGATGCCGTTTAAAACTGTACCATAAGATGAAGCCCATAGAACTGATAATTTAATATCCTAGAGTGACAAAAAAGCCGTTAAAAATAAAAAATGGCAAGGCACGCATGTCACGGGCAATAACGATCAGAAATCTGTGTAAATGAGTGAATGTAAGGGTGCGTGGGCGCATGCTACCAAATGGTTTGTTGATTCAACGGTACTGCGTAACCTTTGCGGCGGCTATTTAAACTAGTATTGTTGTGAAATTGCTTGAAAATATGTCTGTGTTCTTCTATCACTCGAGATTTCAAAATTAAATTTTGTTAACAAATTTGGAATAATTAAGTTTTGCCTGTATATTTTGGGTCGGTATCTATGCATTCTATGATATACATCAGGCACATTACGGCGGCTAAACCACATTAGATAGACATCAGAGAAGACTTCATTACTACATGTAATTAACATGGCGAGTTTTAGCTATAAAACAAACAAATTTTAACTAACAACGAACACCTGTGCAAGCTTCAAACAAAGCTAATAAACTCTTGAACTGTCAGATAGAAACGATAAACAAGTGTGGAAAAACCAAGTTGCATAACAATGTGAAATACGATTAAAGTAATCAAAACAAACGATGGGTCGTGTATAGATGGTATTTAATGGATTCGCGTGGGTCGCTTCCGCAGCATTAGTCGCCTGCGAGATATTATAGTCGAACCTACGACCGACACGCATTAATGGCCCCATAACGGCATCCAAATGGTAGAAATTTATTAAAACACTGGGGATTCGATAGGCAAGAAAGTAGAGCGAAAAGGTCAAGAAAAGAGTTTGAATGTGGCCCATTCAGCGCCACAGGTGGTTTATATGTTAATATGAAACCAATTGATCTAATTTCGTTAAAAATACAAGCTCAAACAGAAGAGACAGCATGAAGCGAAGTTTGTGTGAATTTAGAAACTGTCTTTCTTATTAGCTTCAAAATGTTCACCTGCTTTATAAAAACCGGTCCAAAACCACAAAATATCCGTTGTCAACTCATGAGACATGCTTAAACTACACTTGACTAGTCATGGCTTATCCAGTAACTCAATACCCGCCAGAATTCAACATTCGATCCATAGTATAAAACGACAAGATTTGGATTTCGACGTCTCAAAACCACCTAATACTTTATTTTTTTATCGTGAAACTTAAGATTCTTAATTGACAGCTGTTATGTAATCGAGACGCATTTGGTCACAGACACTAATGACTGTAAAAAACTGGTAAAGTCGACAATAAATAGAGGATGATGAACTAATTATGACCAAACATGATAGAAAACGATCTGTAAATAACAGTTACACGTCGTTTCGATATCGATTTGGTTTGTTACAATGTAGATTATATCGATGGTCCGAGGCATACAACGGAAAACATAATTTCTTTATGATAGCATGAACGCCGACGCGAACTAGATAATAAAAAACATAAAGTTGAATAGTTCCGTACTGCTGATTGCCATCCATCTTTAGAAGTGATTTCTTCTATCTTTCTTCTCTTAATAGAGTGAGTAGCATATTAGGCGTTAGGTCTTAGGCTTGGACTTTTGCTGCCAAAACATTTAATAAAATCCAGATAGCTTAGCTGCCAAAACATTTAATAAAATCCAGATAGCTTAAATCTCGCAAAACATACAAACAAAAAATAATGTGACGTATGTAGAGAAAGCTTTATAAGAATCGCGCCCTGTCGTAATATGGCAATTTCACTTCCGAACAATCATCTCCGTGTCTAGGATTAAGCAGATGAGAAATGACTATATGCTTACTTCTAGATCTTATGCTTACTTCGTATCCTTGAACGGGGCAAAACACTAAGGAGCTAAAATTAAACTAAGGTTTAAAAATAATTTGTTATCATCACTGCAGTCTCTACCTTCAATCGTTTCCGTTACTTTAATACTAACATAAACCTTACATAGAGAAGATTTGGTCCAAGCTCCGAAACACACATGTTCTGCAATGTTTACGACGTTGCGTCGTCTGCCTAACCAGCTACAAATGAACTGGAAATCTCCTCCCACGCGGGCAAGGGGTCACTCTGCCCACGCCTTACTATTACTTTACACATCAATAAAATTAAAACTAAATCTGTGTAGATTGTGGCCGTTTCATTATTAAGTCATTCTGTTGTAATAAATACGTGCACGTGCACGTGCATTTGGTGTCAGATTTATTTATGCACACTCACGTTCGGAATGTAAACTTTAGACTGTTGTCTAGTTTTTCTGGAAATTCGTTCTTTAAATTTTTTTTACGAATTTCTCCTAAATGAGGATGAAGAAAAGGTAATATCATACCTAATGAAATAAGTTTATCTTTATCAAATTTGATGAGCTCTTCTGTATCGATTACGCGGCATGAAGGTCCTACTTTTTACAGAATAATTCAAATAGATGTTGGCAACCTTTCTGAACCACACTCAAGCACATGATAATATTATTCATCGAACCATCTGAAAAATATCAGTACGTCAACCACTTGATGTTTCGCCTAAAGCGAAAGAGGAAATTATTTCTATTTCACTTAGGGACCATCCATAAATTACGTCACACGTTAGGGGGAGGGGAGGGGGTCGACAAAGTGTGACATTATGTGACAAGGGGGTGAGAGGGGTCATAAGTTTCGTGACTTCACATTTCAAAATGTGTTATGAGTATCAAAACGTGTTAACTATTAACGACAAAGTTAACCTCCTCAGTCCCTAGCACACTTTTTAGGTTTTTCTTTGGTTGAGACAATGAGTTTTGAGTTCCTAAAAAAAATACAAATCTAATAAGTACTGCTATTATTAAAAAATTACAAAAAATGGAAAATATGCAAAATATGTTACGTTACGCTAGGGAGGGGGGAGTCGTACAAATGTGACCAGCTGTGACAAGGAGGGGGAGGGGGTCAAAAAATCATGAAATTCGTGTGACATAATTATTGGATGGCCCCTTACACTGACGATTTGTCAGTGACGGTCTAAGTCTTTTTTACTTTAATTTAAAAATGAATTTAGCTGGTTTCACAGTAAACAGATTTTGTTCCACGAAACAATTTGTCTTGTGTCGAATTAGCTAGGGAAATATATATTTTTATTATTATTTGTTTATTAATCATATAAATGAATAATTGATATACATAGCCCCACAAAACCATATTAGAGGGTAATTCGATACTTTTCCCCAGGAACCATATTATAACATTCTAAAAAAATTAACTCTACTTTTGTAACTGAAGAATTCAGCTGATAATACACGAGATTTTTTTAATATTTCGAGAGCAAAAATCGAATGGAATCAAAGTCAAGTCATAAATACCTTTATTTCATAGAACATACAGAAACTTACTTAAAATAGGTCAAAGTATATAGTGAATTACATTAGCATTTTTAACTTTGCGCCTATTCGCAAAGGTGCAGTCTTCCCCAGAAGAAGAAAAGGCAAGAAACTCCGAGGGTCGCTTTTTTTAACTCAGTCATATTTTTCTTATTTCTAATTTTGATTTCCTTAATATCTGAATAATTCTGGAGATGTGTATGAGAGCTCTCTTCTACTTTAATCCACATGAAGACGAGAGGACGTCCTACGCCAGGCAGGTCAGATGTGGGCCCACGCGGTTCAGTTGAGCAACGCACGGGCTGCCAATTACGGGAATTGATGATCATTGGCTTATGGAGGCTGTATGCGCCAGGGCGGGTGTGGGTAGTGCATAGGAAGTACTGTTGCACAGATATTAAAAGTAGGTACTAGCTTTACGCCCGGGACTTCGTTCCCGTGGGAATTTGGGAAAATTATGTAGCCTGTGTGTTAATCCAGGGTGTCAGCTACCTCTATATAATTTTTTATCAAAATTGGTCCTGCCATTTGAGCGTTTAAGAGTAACAAACATCATTACATTCATGCATGCAAACTTTCGCATACATAATATTAGTAAGGATTTTTTTTTACTTTTATTTTATTTTTATTTTTTTCTCGACTTCCCGGAAGATTTCTTTATGGTACAGGAAGGTTGTATTACAGGTATTGGTGTCTCACACATCTCAGAAACATCACACCAAGAGGTCTTAGATAAATTTTATTCTTATAACTAAAACGTTTGTGTGGATGGAGTTTGTTACTCCTTCACGTAAAAATTGCTAGAAGGGTTTTGATTTAACTTGTTTTAGACTTCAGAATAACACAGTCTACATTTCCCTAAATAAAGTCCCGGAAGTCCCGGAGAAGAAACACTTTTTCTTCTGTGCCGTCTTTTCAAAGTCAGGAGAAAAATCTCTCAGATGTGTCAGAAATATTTATTTTCGTAATGTTCAGCCAGCGCATCAGGTTACTCCATTTTCATTGCAAAACCGCTATCATCACAACAGCACAGAGTGTACGCGTGTGGCAACCTGATGTGCGGCTGTGCGTACAGTACAATGTAGTCTAAAAAAAAATATGGTTTAGAATTAAAAAAAGAAATATTATTTTAAAAGCGAGGCGCACGTGCAAGAGGTCAGAGGTGGGCGCCGCGGAAAATGCTATAACGTGTAGTATATGCGTGTTATATCTCGCTGTTACAACGTCCACCCACATAAATATTGATATGGAAATATGATATTCAAGCCGAAATATGATAATATCGCCAATAACGATCCGCGACAGAATTCCTTAATAAATTAGTGTGGTAATAAAGACGGAATGCGAAGACATTAGCCATTTTTCCACACAAGCGAAGGCGCCAAAGAAATGGAGAAAGAATTTTGTTTGCTATAATTTTTCCATAACAAGATTATCTTTTCTGATCATCTGATTCTGTCGATCTCTAACCTTTTCACCTCTGAATGTAAATTAAATGTAAATTGTTTATAATCAGTAAAGAATTCTTTGTCAATAGCTGTTACTGTTACGATTAGGTTTTCGCCCGCTGTTTCGTCCGATTAAAAAATAACACTATTTAAAACAAATATCAATCTGAGTAGAACAGGCATACATCACATCAGATTATACGATTTTGTTGCTTTATATTGTTTTTCGGTAGTCTTAAGCCCGCATAACTGATTTTCCCGCCTTAGGGACAAGAAAATGGCTGAAACTCAGCGCCGTGCCGGCTCCCAGTCGGTCACAGCACGAGCTGAGCGACTTTCCTAGTGTCTTTTTTTTTTTCTTGGTGTATTATTTTAAATTTCACCTATTGTACTGGTATGTGGCAATAAGTAACTTAAAAAAAATTAGACCGTAATACCAATAAAAAAAATTGTGATAATAAACAGTGCAACAAAAAAAAACAAAAAAAAAACAAAAAAAAACTTATATAGCAAGAAACGGTTAGTTTTGCCAGAATACGTAGCCGATGATCCATGTGTATATCAAGATTTTAGAACTTTTATTCTCATTCAGCTTTCTGAACCCTTAAATCCAACGAACGTGCATGAAGCAAATCATGAATGTAGTACATGAAGCGAAAAAGGTGTGCTTGGATCTTACCAGGTGATTTATTTTGTTTCTGCCTATCCCAATGGGACAAAGACTAGTGTAAGTTTTTCAATTTCGTCCAGACAACGCTGCCAAGGAACACATAATCCATTCTCAAGGTATACAGGATGTAATCTGGCAATTCATTGACAAGTTTGAGTCAGTTGATTTGACATTTTTACTATTATTGTATCAGATTACTTATGTCGAGCTTGATGTACATACAAGCGAAGATTTTCCACTGCTGTAATACTTGAGAGCTCTAAGGAAAGTTAAAACATATTTTAGCTTTGATTAAAAATACATTAGTTACATAAGAACACTAAAAGAAGAACGCCCAAAACTACTTTTTCAAAGATTACTAAGACAAGTTATGAATCAGCGACTCGGCGACTTTCCATCGGCCATAAAATTATTTTTATCTAAAAGTGACTATAAAACCTTTTGTTTTAGCTTGTGGAGGAAGGTCATAAAACCACTTGTGTAAAATTTTATTGGCATTTTGTTTACTAATAGACCTCCAGCGCTGGTCGTAATATGTTAATTCATATTTCATTGCGTATTGATGGTTGTTGTCACGATAATGTTTCCATAAAGCTGGTAATGGATCACAATCTATCTATCGATCTGTACTCTCAAGCCAGTAATCCTTTTTGAGGTAGGCAGAGCTTCATGTGGTTCTAAAACCACTTGGCGCCACATTCGACATTCATTGTAAGGGTTATATGGAATATAAGAGAAGTGGTGATGGGTTGTCAGCCTTTCCCCCACGATACAGCAAAAGCCTAGCACCCCACTTACTGGTTTTTGGGAAGAGTTGGAAGCTGGCACATTTTAATCGGATCTGGTATTTCTTCTGTATGACTTTGAAACTAAAGAAGCGAAACAACTGGCATTTCTTTCTTAGTTTAGCGTGGAATTACCTTATTCCCCTGGTGTCAGAGTTATCAAACCGCACAATGGCCTCTGACTTGGTTTTAACGAATGTAGTCAATCGACAACAGCCGGGACCGACGGCTTAACGTCCCTCCGAAGCAAGGGAACGCTCGTGATAAATTGTCACTTAGGTCACCCATCAGGATCCCTGCCTCTGTGTACGTTGCTTACTGATCGGTTGAGATCAGCGAGAGCCACTGGGCTACAAGCGCTTCAATTAAAGATAACATATACTATACTAAATTCTACTTTAAATAACCTATTCTAAATAACAGCTAAGCTTAAATAATCCGCTGGTTGATTCCATAAAAGTATAGAGGTTAAAAATTTACCCAGCCTAACCTACGACCTTACATTTAATTAATTATTGAAATTTTGGCGTCTGATAACAACAGGTTAAAACACTTGACCCTCCTCTATAAACGGATTTTGATATAAAAAAGCAAGAGAACATAAAGAGAGTTCTGTTACTGATATTTGGTAGAAATAACAAATATCAGTACGAATAAATGGGTTTATTATGTTATTATCAAAGAAGACCTTGGGGTATATACTGTCAAAACATTTCTAAGAAGTTGCTATCTATTTACTTTAAGCCTTCTTTGTGTTGAATGCGATGTGAAGTGTGCAGGAAAAGCAAAAATTCGGTTGAGGGTTAAAAGGTCTTACAAATAATTAATTGCTGCGTATAACATACGATAATACTGTTTTTAATAGGTTTTTGGTTTTTAATAAGTTTGTACTACGCAATGTGTTGGTATTATAAGTAAGTGTTTCTGCCGTGTTTCGAAGGAAGGCCCGTGCCCCTCGGTGGGGACATAATATGTGGGGTACCAAAAAAAGTGTTTTTTGTTTATATTCGTATTTATGTTTAGTTTAAAATTAGTCACTTTAGAATACAAATCCGTCCACGATTGAACCGCTTTATTTTTCTTAATAATTAGGGAAAAGTCGTTTAGTTACACCTACTTAATTACAAACCACCCACAGGACCATGGGCAAAAATGTATGGACTCCGTCCCCCCCTCCAACAGACATTAATAGCTACGTTCAATGTCAAAATCCATGGGGTTTAGAAATAACACATAATTAAAGATTTCCAAAATACCTATTGATTTGTATTTTTATATGTGTTCTAAATGTATACCTGAGATGATGATTATGAATATAACAATAAAAATATTATGAATATGGTAACAATCAAAGAATTTACAAATAACATACTGTTACTTTTGCTATCGATATTTAACATTAAAAAAATATTTTCCCAGAATATCCCACACATTTGAGGAATGTCGCCATAGTAAAAAGTCATTAATACATTTATATCTTTCATTTGAGATACATTTCAAATCTGTTGGTCGGAGGGGGGACGTTTTGTCGCTTCGTCCTTTGGAGATTAGATTTATTTATTACTTTGTCAAAATACAATATGTGACGATGTGTGTGAAATATGTTAAGTGCATATATCTGTTTGTTACCTAGATATTGTCTGTTTTTTTTTACCATGGAAAGAAAAACAATATGAAATAAATCGTCTTGTATAATTTTAGCCTGACATGGCCTTTGCGGGTTACGTAATTATTATGAGCGAAATCAAGATCATTATAGTATAGACCTATAAGTGCATTCATTAGAATTAATATGACTGCATATTGACATTAAGTGCATAATCCTAATGTCAAAGTTGTAACATTAACCCTAGGTTTAAAGCAGTTATGCAAACGTAATTACAATAATGAATGAGTTAGCTAAGTAACATGTTAACAATTATTTTTCTGGCTTACTTCGTCAATAATTTTATTTTTTTCTGTATTAGCCTAATGTATTATGGTATGTACCTCATATCATTACTATGGGAATGAACTGCTCAGCTCTAGAGTTATTTCAGATTTAGTTAAAATTAGAAAATTTGTAATGCGATTAAAAAGAGCACCCTTGGAATTTCTTGCCTTTTCTTCCCTGTGGAAGACTGCACCTTTGCGAATAGGCGCACAGTCAGTAGGGTCAATAGAACGAATGCGTATGCATGTATTTAAATCCTTTAATGTATGTTTGTATGTATTTCATGTAATCTCGACTTGTTTTAAGTGGCATCCTGAATGACCGACAAAATGAAGATTTTTTATATTTTATTCTATTTCCAATTTACTAGGACTCTCCGAAACTCTCGCACGTGTCCCAATGAGGTAGACAGACACCACAGATGGCCACGCGGCTCGATCAAAACAATCGTCTTTCGCTTCCTCAATAAGAAACAAGAAAACGACCGCCAACAACCAACAGAACCGGTCTAAAATTAATTTATTTATCAGGTCAATTGTCAAGACATCTTTAATTTTGTAAAAAAAACATTTTATAGACCCACAAAATAAAGTTAATCAAAAGTAAATAACAACCTAGGAAGGAATTTAGTTTAAGTATTTAAATTACAGATTTATTTGTAGCTATCAATGGAACTGATTTTGTAAACGCTATTAAGCTAATTAATTAATCGGATTATTTATATTTTAATCATATGATGGAATAGAGATTGCTTTTCCACCTACACTAATACAAAAATACCATCTTTACTTTCCAAATCTCCTTCCTTCATTCTTCATATGCCATCTTTTATATCCAGGCTTGCTATCTTTTTTCATTGGAAATTTATCCATCACTTGACAAAAAAGATTAAGGTAATTTTAGTAACAATAATAAATGCTACACACTCAAAGGCCTACACTAAGGTAAGGTCAATCGGAAGTCTCGGAACACACATAAAGACAGACATAAACACCCATGACCAGAGAAAAAACATCTGCTTTTTACACAAACACTTGCTTCGTCTGGGAATCGAACCCAGGACCCGTCGATCAAGAGGCAGCACCACTACCACTCGACCAAACCGGCCGTCATAGTAGCCGCTCAAAAAGACATGAACATGTACAGAGAAACAAATGGAAAACGTTTGTTGGCATTCGATCAAAATTCAAATGTTGAATGGGTGAGTGGATTTAGTGTGGACTTACGATGGACTGCTTATGCTAATATCTACATAGTGCGTCCATTGATGAGGCCCCATTGAGACCTGTAACGGTGCACCGAACGTATTCTACTGAGTAATAGCCATGCAACTACGAGAATACGAAGTAAAAATAAACACGTCGACTTTGAAACCTATTTTTCTCCATTAATTAATGAAGATAGTTGAAATAATTTAAAAATAACGTCGCTATCATACTCAAAGATCCACCTACAAAAAGGCTTCGCTTGTATCATGCGTCATTTGGGATAGACACACGGAAACACAAATAATGTTTATATTTCGCAGAACTTGCAGAAGACAGGACAAAAAGACACGAATATCTTATCTACTAGGGAGGAAGTGAGAAATAATAACAATTACATATCTCTATTCGAATTTTCTAAAACAGCGAGTGAACTGATTAGGAAGACTAAGTACCATACCATACCACGTCTCTTCATAATGGCCTAGCGGATTTATAACTAAAATAGTATTTCTTTTCTATTTCACTAGTAGAATCAAGATACTGGTTCCGAACGACGGACTGAGCCGGCTCGTAGATGAAAGTATTTAATAACCGCTCATAAACTGCGAAACAAGAAACAAGTTCGCCATCATCGCTACTCATTTTTAAAACGTCCAGATTTTTTAAAACTCTTTTTTCTAATAATAATAAGGAACATAGACAAAACGACCTATGCTAAATCGAGTACATTAATCATCTTTGTTGCGGATCTTTTTTGCTTTTTTTTTCACAGTGATCTCTGGGGCCGTTCGTAAGTGCTGTTTTTGCTATGGTCTGAGTATAGTGCACCTACACTACTTACCTGGACTAGACCCAAACCTCTGCTGTTTTAAACACTAACGTTTATATTTAGAACCCTCAACTATCGGTTTAGGAAGCAGGATCACCAACAAATCTCAAGAAAAACTTTTTTAAGCTGGTCTCCGTATTATTACTGCAATATTCCGTAAAACTGAACGTTTCTATTGAGTCTACACTACAAAACACTTAACAGTTAGGGGTCTACATTGTCTAGATTTACATTAGATTATAGATAATGTAACTTAAAAGCAATTTCATGTCTAAGTCATGAACGTGGGGTCATAAAGTCGAATACAACAAGTTATCAAGTCTTGATAAGTGAATGTTCTTCAGTAAACAATAAAGCTGAAAATATTTTTTTACAAAGATCTTCAATCTTCTTTAAAAAGAAAAAAAACCTTAATGTATTAAGTTTAAAAAACTAGATATTTTTTAACCTGATTAAAATCTGTTATGATGAAACGATTTGGGTAATTTCAATTGTATCACATAATCATGTTTTTATTGCAACATGTAAGGGAAAGCATGATAGGTTAGTACAGCGCCGGCTAGTTTAAGTTACATTTATGGCTAAAGTGGTAAAACGTGGGCAGAACACGGTTTTCAATGTTTGGTGGTTAGGAAAATTTACGTCGTAATTTTATGATAGCCGAAGCGAGTTGTAGCATTTTAAGTAGACGTTCTTATGGTTTTCTGGCAATCTGTAAGTTTTTTAAAAACGACTAGCATTCCGCTCAGGACTTCGTTCCCGTGGGGCTTCGGGTAAATTATGTAGCCTATGTTACTCAGGGATAATGTAGCATTCTAATGGTGGAAGAATTTTTGAAATCGGTCCAGTAGTTTTTAAGTTTTTGCGTTACATACAAAAATACAAATCTTTCCTCTTTGTAATATGTATAGACTAGCTTTCCGCCCGCGGCTTCCCCCGCGTGAACTTCGGGACCGCGTGAAGTTTTTTCCCGCTAATTCCCGTTTCCGTGGGAATTTTGCAATATCCTGTTGCAACTAAGCTTTAAGTTTACTAAGGTACCTGCATGCCAATTTTCCCGCTAATTCCTGTTCCCGTGGGAATTTCGGGAATTCCTTTCTTAGTGCACCTCTACGGTACCTAAGCTACGTCCCTACGGCCATCCTCTCAGGACAAGAGCCACCAAAACATTTCATCCAACATGAACCTCCGGAGCTCCAAAGCCAACGGCACCGTTAGGTCTTCAGTTAGTACAGAATATTGACCTCAATCTTGACCATAAAGGTCAAAGATGAGGTCGACGATGGAGCGAGTTAAACCAGAAAATGCCTATAAAGGCACTGGTACTCCCACGCACCGACGGAACACAGCAAGCTGTTTGGCGTCGGACTTCGGTAGGAGGGTGGTCGCGAACCAGACAGCCCTTCACAGAGCATACCACACCGCATGAAACCATAGAACGACACCTCAGATTCAGAAAAAATGAAGTGTTGTTGCCTGGGATGGATTACTAGGGGGCAGGTCTCATTTGTGTTTCGTTAGTCGCCTCTTACGAGACTCACGGAAAGGGATGAGGTGGTGTTATTCTCAACCGATCACCACACGGCCGAACAGAAGATATATTTCAAAGGATTTCCTAGGCAATAAATCCCAAGTATTTATTTAAGATTATTATGTGGCTCCAAAAACAAGTTCATAATCTGCCTTATCTCGTATTTCGCACGGCCCGGTGTGACGATCTTGGAGTACAGTTAACTTCCGGCGATATGGAGGGGCTTTTAGGAAATCAGTTTTATAGAGCTGGCGAATTTCCATCGGATTACCATCATAGATACAGGGCGACTTATAATAAGTGAAACTTTAGGGGGCGATTCCCCTATGAAACTGAACAACTTTCCCCAAAAATATAAAATTCACAAAAAAAAAAATATTCGACGCAGAGTTGTAAATATAAAGACGCAATTTTTAATTTTTCTTGCATATTTCGACCTATGTTCATTGAGGAAACTTGTTTAGTTTGTTGAGCTGATTCATATCTTTAATTTTCGTTAACTAATTTTAAGTATCCAATATAATCTTTAACCAAATTAGTCCGCCAATTCGTGACCTTTTGCACCGGTCGCAAGTCAAAACAGCACCGACCGGTCATTACTTTCTATACACTTACACACCAATAAACTGTCTCCGAAAGGCCCCAGTTATAAGATTTATAAACGTTATCTAAATAAGTGTTGTCCAATCCATCCGCAAAATTTTATTACTGAGAATAAAACACTGCCATTTGAGATGTAATATTTATTTGAAATGTAAATGAGAAAGTGTAGCATATGAGATGAAGTTTTATAGGTTTACTAGCTTTTCGCCCGGGACTTCGTTCCCGTAAGAATATGGGAAAATTATGTAGCCCATATGTTTATCCAGCTTGTCAGCTACCTCCATACCAAATTTTATCATAATTGGTCCAGCCGTTTGAGCGTAAAAGAGGAACAAACATCCATACTTACAAACTTTCGCGTTTATAATATTAGTAAGGATTAAAGGATGCCCTCAGTGCCGTCTCAAGTAATTTACGTCTGTATAGTTCATAGAAGAAATACCATTGTTTCAGTATAAAAATACCATCTGATGATTACACAATCACTTGTGGCATGTTATTATGATAAATGTGTCACATGACATTATTTTAAATACCAATGCAAAGGTAGTTTTAATAAACTTAAATTTAAAGTTGGATATACATTTTTTATAGACAAGAATGTCTTTTATTACAATCCAAACTTACAAGTAACGAAGAATTTGTTCGCAAAATTAACGAGGATTTAAATTGAAATAGAACGTGAATGCACATAGAGATGCCAAAGAGAGCACGTCCTTACGAGATGACACAAAAAAAAAATTGTTTCAAAACAGCTTAATTTAAATAAATGTTTTTTTTTTGTTTTCTTCTCAGCAAACCTTTTCATTTGATTACCCATGTCATGTAAAATAAAATACTAGTCCGCCATCTTGGGCGGTCCGCCATATTGGATTGAGAAGTACGTCACTTAGCTGAAACCATATATTGTCATCCAAACTAAACAAACGTGTATGAAAACTTTCAGCTCAATCGATTGAGGGTAACCGCATTAAAATTCAGTTGCAAGATTTGACCGGAACAAACATAATTGCAAGTTAATATAAAGCTTGTAATAAAAAAATGGGGTAAGGATTGGCAGAAATTTAATTTCCTCAGTTTTTGTAGCACCCCCCCGGGGAATAAAAGGTTAAGAGGGCGACCTTTGTCTACACCTGCACTATACTATAATGGTGATATCTATTAGTACTAAAATTGTATTTAAGATTTTATCAGTCCTACGAGTATATGTATACCATGCTTACTGCCCTTATTAGATAATCCTTATTAAAATTAGAAATTTGAAAGTGTTTTTGTTTGTTTGTTTGTCCGTCTTGTAGATCGCAAAGCAGCAACAACGCATCGATCAGATTTTTTGCACAGAGACAGCTCGGCTCCGAGAGTGTCATAGGTTACTTTTCCACGCGAACGAAGTCGCAGGCGGAAAGCTAGTAATAATATAATGAACAAGCCAATGTTACCTCTGTTACATAATAGTTACATGACATTGGAGACGCAACAAAACATATGTTGGAGTCAAAACACTGTCTCATTATGTTTATAAACTGTCCTCTTTCCCCTATTGTCTAGTGAACAAACTGTGTTTTTTTACCGCTTACATCTCGATTACATTGTGAATGTTATAGTTAATTCCTAACACGTGTATCGTAGCTTTAAACACTGTTTAAGGGGTTCTTACCGCGATTTTTTTGCTTAAAATGAGTATCCGATATTTCAGCGCTGGTGCAAGCACCATGATCACGGATTAACGTGTTTCGTTTAAGGATAAATTATGTTTTATTTTTACCATATGTTGATTTAATTTAAAAATAAATTGTTCTCATTGTATCATGAATTGTAACACGAGTATCATCTTCATACATTTTTAATTAAATCAAGCAGAATTTATGGTGGTGACAACATGAGATAACGAAAGTTTAAACCATTTGCTAAGTTAATTACTTACTTACATCACAAAATAACATGAGAACAACAAAACCAATGCCGCATACCTATTTTTTTACTTTCTAAGTGTGTTTATTTTTTATACTTACATTTTTTATATTTGTGGGACGATGTATTGTATCAGTGAATAAAGTTGTGTCTATGTCTAAAACATGGGTTTGAAGTCGTTGTCAATTACTCAAAAATTGAATATGGTGGTCGCTTACTCAATTGCCGTACAGTCTGTTATTCTCGTAAAACTTACCTGAAACAGACAAAAAAAAATTAATTGACAAAATATACAGAAAATGCAATAGCGGTGAGTCTCTTGCGACTTTTTAAATTAAATAAATATATATAAATAAACGCTACACACTCAAAGGCCCACACTAAGGTTTTCCCTTGTGTCGTGGGTCCCTCGGAACATACATAAAGACAAAACACAAACACCAATGACCTGAGAACAAACATCTGCTTTTTTACACAAACGTTTGCCCTGACTGGGAATCGAACCCAGGACCCGCCGATCAAGAGGCAGCGCCCCTACCAGGCGACCAAACCGGCCATCAAACAATCTTATTTGTCATAATCATATGTCATGTAATCATAATCAAAGAACAAATTGGCTCGTAAAGTCTTCAGAATTTAGCCAAAGCGTAAGTAAGTATAGAAATGACTTCACAATTTCGCCACACCTACACACATACAACATACATAGGTAGTACGAATATGTTGTACGGACGGAACTCGTGCGCACTCACACACACGCAGCTTCCGGCCGCATCTGTGAATGACGCGATGATATATTATGGAGCTTCGGTCAGACTATGAGAGCTTGCAACTTTTGCAAGCTTAAACTGGGTTTATTTAAATTCCTGCTTAGTTGGGTTGTTATATTGACATAACTAAGGTTAAGTCAATATAGTGCCCATATTGATTGGCTCTCTTCTGTTTTATATTCATTTTGTAAGTCTGGTTTGAGGATGGGGGCCTGGTGGTCTGTACTACAGGCTAAGTGCCTATCACAGCCACCAGTCTCTCACCAATGTTAAAATACACTTTAGTCTAATAATAGTCCTCTGTTGAAAAAACCAGCTTCACCTTATGGCCAAAAGGGACACATGAATATAATTTCAGACTTAATTTGTCTAGGAAGATAGGGATGGCATGGTCAATTGGTCACTCAGAGACAAATCTTTAAAAAAAAAAAAAAAAAGAAAAAAAATACAAGTATGCATATGAAAAAAAAAATAGCTGAAAGACAATATGTTGTGTCTCAATCCCATCTCTCTTTCCTCTATGCGCGTACGCATGTTTACTACCGACAGAGCTGTCGATCAATTCGACAGCGTGACGTCACTGTTCAACTCGAAACAGTTTACACTGAACAGATCTCAAGTTTTCCCGAATCAGCTGCCAATGACCAGTAGTTATTATCGACCTTGCCTACCTCTCGGTGGACTTTGGAATTTTCGTCATTTCGATTTTCAGTTGTAACAATAGACACGGAGCATGACCTAAATTGTATGAATTTTCTTTTTTCTTTAAGCAGTCCTTTGAATCTATCTCATTTGACTGTAGTCTCCTTTACCTTACTTAAATTCACTTATATTTCTGTTTCTTTCTTTCTTTCTTTTAACGGTAGCTAGTTGTTTTTCTTTTTGGGAGCTGTTCTTTCCTTTGCATGTAAGCACAATTTGCTTGTAAACTATTAATTACTCTTAGGGTTATAGCATAGCCCAGCTCAGTTACTTGTGTGCTAGATTTTAATAACACCTAATTGTTATAACCTGTTGTGTATTCCAATAAATAAATAAAAGTCCATGTAACAAAAAATAGTGCAATCTTCTTCTGAGGAAGACTGCACCTTTCCGAATAGGCACAAAGTTAAAAATGCTTAATGTAACTCAATGCTTTGACCTATTTTAAGTAACATTCTATATGTTCTATGTTCTATGAAGCTTTTCTTTTGACTTTGACTTTGAGTATTCTATTGGTCAACACATTTTCTTTTCCTCTCGTGTAGTGAAAAGAGAGCAACTGTTATTATTTAAAACTATAACGCATAGGTGCCTACATCATTATCCTTTTGATATTATAATATACACATCAACACGGTCTAGGGATATTGCACGATTTTTCATACAAAAGAAGTCTGTTTGAGAAGCTACAAAAGCATACTCGAGATACATGGAGCGCTATAATTTTTAGACGAGGAAGTGCTAAACCTGAATTTTCAAGTCTAATTAATAAATTTAGTTTTACTTCAAATTTGTAAAAAAGTTATGAAAATGAAAAAGAAAAAAGGAAAAAGCAGCCAAAAAGTGAATTTTCGTTTTCGTTTCCGTCACGTTTTCATAAATTTCAAGTAAAACAAAATTTATTGACTAGAATTGAAAATTCAGGTTTATCACTTGCTCGTCTAAAAATTATAGCGCTCCATGTACCTCGAGTATGCTTTTGTAGCTTCTCAAACAGACTTCTTTTGTATGAAAAATCGCGCAATATCCCTAGACCGTGTTGATGTGTGTATGTATTATATTAGTTTAATAAATGGTATTTTAAATTACATACGTTTTTTTATGAAACTGATGATTAATCTATTAAAAACACGAACTAGTCGTGACACTGGATAGGTAACATAGAAAAAAGTTCGTATATGTTTTGCAAATTAGCTCATTACGGCGACATAATATACTGATTCATAACTAATACTTGTAGAGTGAGATTCTTGCTGATTTTTAGGGTTCTGCTGTCAAACGGACCTCGTAAAGCAGATAGTCACTATATGGTCCGTATACAGAACGCGACTCAGACTCTGATCTATACTTAAGTAGCAGTCGTCTTTGTAATTTTGATAGTGAGAGAAACAGACAACCAATACTTAAGTATAGATCAAGATTTGAGTCTCCTTCTGTAATAGGGGGCTATGTCTAAACGTGCACTGATTCTTCTTACATGTATCGATTTCTTCGTATGACATTTCAAAAATTGCTTCTTAAACAAAAGACCTCGGGAAACAATTTCAACATTGACTCGTCTTTTTTGCGCAAAGCGGCTAGCTACTATGTTGCGAAACAATGGCATTAATCTTCGATAAACTATAGAAAACTAGATACACAGTCCCATACAAAATGAAATTTAAAAGTGTCCTAACTACAATACGTACTTAGATAGTTGTATACCACTTCATTATTATGAAAAAGTTCTAAAGTGTCAAACATTTTAATCTAATTTAAACCTTAACGTAATAATATAAAGTCGAAAATAAAATCTGTTTAATTTGTAAAATACCACTTTTGGTTTTGAACAAAGGATAACGTAAGACAATTTGATGACACTGGCTGTCACGTAGAACATGGGAGGAGTGGAGTTGCCTTTGTTAATTTTAAAAATATATTAGTTGGGTCGATTTCACATAAAAAAATCTTCGTACAAACTTTTTAACAAATTCAAAATGCTACGAAATGGTGTGGTTTTCTTTTTAACCCCTGATTGTGTTGTGTATGTATAGGAGCATCATAGCTCTTAAACGGATGATGTTAATGGTGCACTTTATTTTATTCGAAAGCTTCTTCTTGCGCTGGATTTCAGATATGATTTATCAAAATTGGTTCAGCCGTTTACTTTTATGTTAGTTTTTATGGTTTTTTATTATTAAAAAAATCAAATTCATTTCAAATTAACCGACGATTAATATACATTACAATTGATAATCACAGCCGCCGCCATTCTTCTTAATTATCACTACATAGTATAAAATAAAGTCGATTCCCGCTGTCTGTCTGTCTGTCTGTCCCTATGTATGCTTAGATCTTTAAAACTACGCAACGAATTTTAATGCGGTTTTTTTAAATAGATAGAGTGATTCAAGAGGAAGGTTTATATGTATAATACATGCAGAATATAGTAGAGAAACATCGATAATTTTAGAGGTTTCTAATGTGATGTCGCAAAAAACACTTTTTTGATGTCGGATATAACAGTTTTTTTGCGCTTACGAAAAAAAATTCGAACTAATGAGCAAATAACCCATTTTTCAAATACCAAAATTCTACTTCAGTGGCTATTCTGTGATCCAGTAAAGTATTTTTTTTAATCAAATGATCCATAAAAAGTATGTAAAAAGTGAATAAAATACTGACCAAAATGTATGGCGCTATAAAGAGTAGCTGATTTGATAATTCAGTGACACTTAAGACAAGTGAGAGTATTACGTATTACCTTTTTCACAAAGCTTAATACTGGCAGTATAGAATGACAGCAAAGAGTTTTTATGCCTAACAAAATAATTATTTCTGACAAAAAAACTTGATTTTCAGTGAAAGTAAATTAATTCTTTTACTTTTTTCTTAAAACAAATCTTATTTTTAGAGAATTTGAATCTTATTTTTTGAGAATTTGAACTATTTAATAATTTCTGCAGGAGTAACTGGCATTTTAATTGCTTAGCCTTTGCCTCATAATTGTGGAAAAAATTTACCCGCCATATATTTTTGCCACAATTTTGAAATTATTTGTTTCATGAAATAATTTTTGTGTTGTTCAATGTATTTACATTATACTTACATAAAAATGGATTAACGAATTATCCTTAATGTTTTGTGATAAAATTTTAGTGCTCATTGTTAAATCGTAAACACGTTTTCAGTTGGAGAACTTTTGATGTACCTATTTACTTATACGATGTAAGTTTTTGACAACATTTTTTTAGTTTCATTTCCTCGGTTACAGTATTGTAAAATGTTGAATAATATGTATTATGTATGTGCCTTAAGTATATCGTTAAAAACTATAAATACATTGTGCATTCAATATAGATCAATGACCATTAATAAATCTCAGGGTCAAACTTTCAACGTTGCAGGCTTAGATTTGAGCGTTGATTGTTTTTCACATGGCCAATTATATGTCGCTCTTTCAAGAGTAACATCTAAAGAAAAAATGTTCGTTTTGTCTAATGACAAAAAAGCGGTGAACGTAGTATATAAAGACATTTTGTAGTGTATTTAGTTAAACCTGTTCGGCTTACTATTTTCTTATAAACATGTAACAATGAAACATTTCTTTTTTAACCAACTTCCAAAAAGGAGGGAGTTCTATGTTCGACTGTATGTATCTTTTCTTTTTTTTATGTATGTTCACCGATTTCTCCGCCATTTGTGGACCGATTTTCAAAATTTTTTATTTGTTCGAAAGAGTTTTACACTCCAGAGGTGGTCCCATTGTCACCATGTCGGGATCTGATGATGGAATCTCATGGAATTCGAGGAAAACCCTTGACTTAAATAGGCACTTACAATATTTCCAATGTTTACAATGTTCTTTTGTTGTATGTTGTTCGTTATGTTTAGTGTAAATACACTAAAAATGGAAAAATAAATGAAGTTTTTAAGAAAAAAAATTAAACCCACTTCAACAAACCGAAAAATAAAGACAAAATCATTTAATGTCTTACTTAGTACCTACTGATCTGTTTGAAGTCGGTGTCAAGCAAAATAAGCTTGATTAGGCCGCCTTCGCTCCGACTTCAAACAGATCAGTAAGTACTACGTAGGACATTGAACGATTTTGTCTTTATTTTTTGGTTTGTTGAAGTCGGTTTAATTTTTTTTCTTAAAAATTTTATTTATCACTTCCCACTGTCTGTCTCTCTGTCCCTATGTATGCTTAGATCTTTAAAACTAAGCAATGGATTTTGATGCCGTTTTTTTAATAGATAGAGTGATTCAATAGGAGTAGGGACAGACAGACAGACAGCGGGAAGCGACTTTGTTTTATATTATGTACTTAGTGATATACATGCCGGCGGCGCATGATAAAAAGCTGTGAAAATTGTATACTTATA
The DNA here is from genome assembly GCA_949987775.1 of Aproaerema taeniolella. Classification (NCBI taxonomy): domain Eukaryota; kingdom Metazoa; phylum Arthropoda; class Insecta; order Lepidoptera; family Gelechiidae; genus Aproaerema; species Aproaerema taeniolella. The sequence continues at coordinate 1,061,815 of OX465257.1, forward strand.
AAGACATTCTTTAGTATATTTAGTAAATTGTATCAATAATTGCAACCGTGCGAAGCCGGGGCGGGTCGCTAGTTGCTAATAAACATAAAATTCTATGCTTATTTTTTATGAAATATGTAATAACTTATAAAAAAAGAAAAGAACTGTGCCTTTCCCGATTACACATATATATGTTTTGCTTATTTAAAACTTAGTATAATTTTTTGAACAGAAATGACCTATTGAGATTTAAGAGAGAAATTAGCTATGAAACTAAATAGATATTTAAGTACAAGAAATAATTTATTTAAAAAAAAAAAACAACCAACTCAAAAAAACATTTTGCCTTCTTCGCTGTCATCATCTTTGTCCTGAAGATGAAACATATTTTTTTTATTTTATTCAATACAAGAAACTCCAAATCAAAAGTGATAAAAAGGTACATACTATTTGAGGTGCAGCTGTTTTGTGTAACCTTTTGACTCCTTTTGTAGTGACATACGAGTCACTTTCTAAAAAATGCTTGAAGCAAACGACACTACTTTGCGACGGCTAAAAAAAATCTTCACATCTTTGACGTGCGATCACGGATGTCCACTGTCCACATCGCACAGGATCTTTAGGAAAACTAAAAATCCAATAAAACTTTATGTTTGTAAACGTCACGCACGTTAAATTTTTCATTAATTCAATTTTATATGATTAATGGTTTTGCCATAATACCTTTAATGTAAGTATAGAAAACAGAATTAATATATATACTCTTTACACTTAAATTTTATAACACAGATGAAAATGAAAAAAAAAACAATAGAAAAAAAAACAGCGTCTCTATTTGTTTTAGAACAGAGTCACTGCATAACCCGAACAAATGATGTTGAAATACAACGGTATGGATTTGTAAGTTCGGCTAGTGTCTATTCAATTTAAAGGGTTATACTCTCGCCGAATGTTATTAAATTAAACTAAAAAAATGTTTTATAACCTTTTCTTGGCCAAATACCAAGATAATTTCAATTCACATATAATAATTACAAAACTACTTATTTAAAAAATGTCATTCCATATTCCTTTAATGTTCTGGAGGTGTGATTTTTACAATTTTTCACTGCGCACTGAGGCATGGTTACTTTCGGAACGAACGAATGCTACTAAACGAAAAGACAACCCAAAACGTCAAGTGGGTGATCATTTAGTGAGGAAACTTTTTTGTTGTGGATTGTGTATCTAGTTCTTTATAGTTGATCGAAGGCATAAATATTAACGGTCACACGCTGGACCTTCCAAAGTCTTAGGCGATTAAAATCTAGATCTATACTTAAGTATTGATTGTCTCTTTCACAAAGACAACTGCTACTTGAGTATAGATCTGAGTCGCGTTAATGTAACACGGACCTTAAACTGCAGAACCCAACGCAAAAGCAAACATTTTCTGTCGGTTTTTTATGTTCAATTAATAAAATTATATCGTGATCATGATGAGTCACGATGATGGATAATGCTATACATTCAGCTTCTCATCATTACATTTGCTTTGAAGCTGTTTATTTGCCTTCGGTCGTATTAGCCTCTCGCCAACAAAATACAATCTCTTAATTTCTCATCAATTAATATAATGCTTCCTAAAATGACGAAAACATCCGCTGGATCGTTCCAAACGCCAAAGAACTGACAATCATAAGTTACCAGGATTCTTGATCAGCCTGAGCAGAATCAGGGCATAGGCTCTAAAACTATATACCTAATAAACATATACTAAATAATCGTCGAAAAGTTTAACGTATAAAAAAGCTGGTCCTGACTTTCTGTCTCATCAACAACGCCTAGCCCAAATCCTTGGACCAAGAATGGTGAAATTGTTTCCCTTAATAGAATAGACAAGGAATAAGAAAAATACGAAATCCCTGGGAACGAAGTCCCGGGCATCTTCTGGCGAGTCTATACTAATATTATAAAGAGGAAAGATTTCATTGATGTTTGTTATTTGCATTGAATAGGCTCCGAAACTACTGGACCGATTTTAAAAATTCTTCCACCATTAGAATCTTACATTATCCGTAATGAAAATAGGGTACGTGATTTTCCCGAATTCCCACGGGAACGAAGTCCCGGGCGGAAAGCTAGTGTAACATAAAAATGGACGAAGTTATACCAGTCCACTCTAGCAAGTAAGAGCAACATAGTTGCAAATAAACAGCGTAACAGACTCATCTAATAACAGTAACATCTAATATATCGTTCATGAAACATGACAGTGATCTCCAGGCTATTTGCAACTGTGTAACTAAACGATAGGTTGGACTGATTTCTATCTGATGCGATACTCTTTAGTAGGGATGGCGAACCTTTAGACCATAGACCATAGACGTGCCCCATCAAATAATGTTGACTTATAGTGAAAATATTAAAATCAAACCAAAACAATCGCGCTTTCCGCCCACCACGCCTATTCATTCCGTAACGTAGCCTTCTGCATAGTGAATTTTGTCAATTTGTATACTTACTGCCATACTCAGAGACGTCAATTAAAGTTAAGTACTGTTAAACTCTGATGTTGTCTCATTCGCTCTTGTTGATATAAACAAGGATAGCATGACATTTAATTACTTCTTGACTTTAATTAACGTCTCTGAGTATGGCAGTTAGAGTAAGTATTCTAATTCTTTCTTCGCAACTGGTTACGAAGCTGTGGTTTCGTAACGGCCGAAGGGATTATATTATCTGTGCTTTGTCATTCCGTGGCGTGCCCAAAACATTTTGTCGCGTGCGTGCCTTGGATGTCGCGCGCCATCCCTGTTCTAGTGTCATTCATTTAGCAGACTGCAGTAATAATAACAATTTTATTGATTTACTAGTATTAGAATGCAGAAGTGACTTTATTGTCAGATTCATTTATATGTATTTATTTGGACAAACTGTGGTTACAAAGATAAGAACAGTTTTTATTTAACAGATGAGAATCTCACATTTAGCCAGTTCTGGCATACAAATATTATTTTACTAGCTTTTCGCCCGCGGCTCCGCCCGCGTGGACTACTGGTTATATGGACGTGCCCAACTATGGGATAAAATGTAGCCTATGTCCTTTCCTAGGCTCTAATCTATCTCTGTACCAAATTTCATCAAAATCGGTTTAGTAGATTAGGCGTGAAAGGCGGACAGACAGAGACAGAGTTACTTTCGTATTTATAATATTAATAAGGATAAATAGGTCCATGTTTCGCTTGCTTTTTTTTTCTGGAAATTAAAAAAAAAACATGAAACAACAAATTCGAGTAACATTTTAATATCAATCAAATAAATACTAAACATTGAGTCTCATATATAAATAATTAAAGAATAATATCCTCCGGGTCAGACAATGTTAATCCGAATGGCGACGAATCATAAAGCAACTGGAAAATTGCGTGTTTCTGTATAAAATTCACATTAGCAGCTAAATTCTATAACGCGATTAAGCAACTTAAAATTAACGTATTATGAGGAATATGGTATTCACATTTGCATGCCGCATATTTTCGTTCAAAATGATGAATAATGCAAGACAGACCTCGGATCCGAATAATTACAGTCATAAACACTAATTTTTCGAGCTGATATAACTTTAAGTTCTATTAAATAGGCATATTCTGGGTAAGCTTGCTATTGATACATCAAGAGTGAACCCATTATCTATAAAAAAACACATTTGCTAACAAAAATCTACGTAATCATAAGACAAAAATAAACTTGAAGCAGAGAGAATTGACTACCACACTGCTATTTTGTATGAAATTCATGCAATGAGAAAATTAATGTCGTTACATATTTTGCTGGATAAGAGCAAAATATCATCCTTACTAATATTATAAACACGAAAGTTTGTATAGATGTATGTATGGATGTTTGTTACTCTTTTACGCTCGAACGGCTGGACCAATTATGATAAAATCTGGTATGGAGGAAGCTGACACCCTGGATTAACACAGACTACATACATTTCACAAATTCCCACCATAACAAAGTCCCAGGCGGTAAGCTAGTAAAAACATAAAAGTAAAAAGACATTTCCAGACACAGCAATATTTAAGACTTCGTTTCCTTTTAAAGTAATGTAAATCTCAGCTTTAGATTCATATCTCGTCCTAGATCTCAATTATCGTCGATTTCCGGCGATCCCCTTCGGCCGACGATTCGGAGCGGATGATGCCATCCTGCTATAATTATTGTGCTATAATTAATATGTTTTAAATTATTTTGTAATATTTGCATGCTGAATATTTATCGGCTAAGCATGTTGGCCTCAGTTTATATGAATTGTAACATCTTTATACCATGTTTATTGCAAATAAATAACTATGAACTATGAACTATGCTCTCATTCTGTTATTTCACTGTTAATTTGTTGCATCCTGCGTCTTTCATTGCTGGCGGTCCAACAAAGTTGACACCGAATGTTCTCAGTAACATATCAGTGTAAACATTAAACCATACTTTGGTCTCAAATTTTACTACGATTTAAATTAGTTGCCCAAGAGAGCTGTACATTGCGTGTTGTAAAAGTGAGTCGTATTGAACATGACATTCGTCAAACTTGGGACGTGTTTCCTGTCGATAATCATTCAGGTTAGTTCCCACGCGAATTTAAAAGCCAATTTGTGAAGTCACCTTTCATTACGGGCCAGTTTTTTAACTTGTGATTTAATTTAATTTGTTTAATTATAATGACATAGAAACTAAATTTAGCTCGCGGCGGTGGCGTTGTCTAAAGCGGCAAATGCTGACTAAATACGACGAGTAAGGTATCCAAGTTTCTACTAATCTGAACGCTTATCACCAGCGGACATGAACTTGGTTGCTATTTGATAAATTTAATGAAAGTTAGCATCTTTAATATAATTTGCCAGCCGTTTCGAAGCATTTCTTCAATTTGACGGCCGGTTTGGTCGAGTGGTAGTGACGCTGCCTCTTGATCGGCGGGTCCTGGGTTCGATCCCCAGTCGGGGCAAACATTTGTGTAAAAAGCAGATGTTTGTTCTCGAGTCATGGGTGTTTGTGTTTGTCTTTATGTGTGTTCCAAGGGACCCACGGCACAAGGGAAAACCTTAGTGTGGGCCTTTGAGTGTGTAGCGTTTATTATTATTTATTTAATAATAGTACTCACTCGAAAATAAGTAGAAGAAAGGACCGTACCCAAGTACGTACGTATAAATTAAAGTATCGTTAATAACCAGACCGTTGTTGGCCATCGTAAAACATCAATTGTAATTATAATTAGTATTAGGGCGAATGTGTCAGCGCGTATGAAAACTGATTCGGCGCAGACGGCCCGGCGCGCGCGCTCTAATACGCACGACAACTTTATTGGCAGCGCATTCTGCAAGGCACACATGTTTTATGGCAGTATAGCTTACCAGAAATTAAAATGTCGTCAAGCTACTAATAATTCTGATTCTTTTTCCATTCCAGAATCTAAAAGCTAATGAAACCGCTGGTCATGCTATCCTGAAGCACATATCACGTGTTGAAGTCGCTCCAGAAAGTATAAATTCTGAAAGACTGATTTGTAAGCGACGTTATCTATATCACATATAAAATAAATAAATAAATAATCATTTATTTATCAAAATTAAATGGACAGTTTGAACTCAAATGCTCAAAGGATTGTTGTCGGAGTTTCCTGCAAGAATCAGGAATGAGAAATTACGTAGAAGCACCAAAGTTGCGATGAGCGTTGAAAACTGTCAGGAGCAAACATTTCTCCAAAAACTAAGGAAGAATCCTCAATTGGAGACGACAACCTTAGCGTAGGAAAGCTAACAAAGTAAACTGAAGATCTATAGCAACGATCACGGAAATCTGCTAAATATGGATAGATAAGGACTGATCAATGAGTAGATCCTAAAGTAGGATTAATGATGATAAAACAGTGCGAAAACAAGATCTTAAGGATGTGATTATAATAAGAAAAGGGTAGTAACTAAAGTATGAAATTACGATGCACATGCAATCATTCCTATTGAAATAAAAAAATGCAATATAAACGTATCATCATTAACTAGTTAAGACACTACTATATGCTTTCTATGTATTTGTTTTATCATGACGCATCACACCGGTGAGATGTGTAGCGTACCTCTGCAAATGTCACTGGATTGGCTGTCTCCCATCGGTCTGCATCTGGCGACTTATATGCGGAACTATTGGAGCACAGCTGCTCAGTTTGTAACGAGTTATAATTAATCGCTAATAAAGAACTCTTTTGGTGGAGAACTCCTGATGGTATTTTTAAGATAATATAAAATACTTCTTACAAACATTCGCAATAGGTTCTGTAACTCAAACCGCTGAGTCCATCACCCAGTCGGTATTAGTGTTAAAAGAGTTTTGTACTAAATACAGCGCATTGGCACGTTAAATTCGTTTGTGCCACTCATCTAAAAATAATATGAAAGCGAGTAATTTTTAAACTAAAAGAGATGAAAACCCTTGGGCTAAATTGTAGTCAGCAGGAGCGAACCCATAGTAGGTTTCTTGATTTTGTATCACATGACACAAAATCAGCCACAAAATCATGACACAAAATCAGAAGATTTTCAGAATATCAGCCATTGGTCCTTTCTATGGTTTCCTCAACTTTCTAGATCAGACATTTGAAAATCCCTGATAGATAAGAATGAATAACAGTCGTGTTTATGTTCGTCTGTCATTTAAAACAGCCGTCGTGATTTGCCACATTACGCCTGACAAGCCAAACAAGGCATTAGCGAAATATATGGCTATCAGCAGATCATTAAATGTCAATAAAAGGTCGCAGAGTACTTGGTGAAAGTCTTTACTCGCAGTTATTGAGGGATAATAGAGAAAACGAGCTGTATGTTAGAAACTAACATAAATTTAAAATGGCAACATTGCCTATTTTTTTATTGCTATTTCTCTTCTTGTCAAAAACTGTACGCCAGCGATGATGTAGATGTGCTCTAATAAATACAGTAAATATATTAATTGGTGGTTTTATACAATCGACACAACCTGCAGTCCTCGCCACTGTATCCCGTATAAATAGCACCACCGCATTTCTTCATACGATTTCGTAGCAGAATACCAGTGCTTTGTATTTTGGACAAGGCTTATGCTTATACTAACACACAAAACTCTAGAATAACTTTGTAACCTGTTGTTTATAACGTGAATTTGTACCTGTGGTGTATGTTTTAAAGCAATGAATAAATTCTCCGTCTGTCTGTTAAATTAAGAGAACCACTTACAAATTGTTTGTACACTAAGAAGGAAACTCAACTTAATACTTAAGTATTGATTGTCTCTTTCTCACTGTCAAAATTACAAAGACGACTGCTTAGTCTAAGTCGCGTTCTGTAATACGGACCTAATTGTTAATGTTCACCTAAAGACTATGCATAACTCTTTATTTCAAACTCTTACTTTAAGAAAAACATGGCAATGTCTATATCTACACTAATATTATAAAGAGGAAAGATTTGAAACTATTTTTGTATGTTTGTAATGAATAGGCTCAAAAAGTACTGGGCCGATTTAAAAAATTCTTTCACCATTCGAATGCTACATCATCCCTGAGTAACATAGGCTACATAACATTCCCGAATTCCCACGGGAACGAAGTCCCGAGCGGGATGCTAGTCTATAAATATAAAAATGGAACACGATTTTCGTTGTCACGGCATCACGCGTGAACGGCTGGACCGATTTGGATGATTCTTTTTTTGTTGTGTTCCTTATTGTCAGGAGAAGGTTTTTATGAAAGAAAAAACTAAAAAAGTGCCACGGGACCGAAGTCCCGGGCGGAAAGCTAGTGGTCTATATGTCTATAAGTTTAACGAAAGACTTAATGCCTCATGATCTACAACTTACAAGGAGAACACAAATTAACAAACGAGTTAGGTACATAATATTATGTACTTTGTTCATGGTGGGAGGTATATGTTTCATGGTTACCCACAAGACACGGATTCAATCCTAAATGACGTGGTGCAGCGAGATTAAATCAGGAATTATGCAAACGAGGCAGTTGTAAGCTATTTTGTATTAGGATTATAACTATAAAATTCAGCTCAGAAATACATTTAAGGCTTTACGTTGGCTATTTCCATAAAACTAGCAGTAAAAGTTAAGGATAAACAAATAAGTCGTAAATTTTACATTTCATTGGACAGAACCGCTTCCTGCTTTACTAAAGAACGGAAATGGACAAACTACAGAGTACAGAAAAGTTATACAAATTCTAAATTGCTTTACAGCGAAATAAGCTTCACAAAAGGTCGCTACAGGTATAAGCGAAGCATCCCAAAGGCACATGTGCATCGAATCGTTGTTTCTCAGAAAGTGGTATTTTCTCGTGATCCTCGTAAAAACTCAAAAGCCGTACCATCTGGTTAGACACAGTGTCGTCTGGTTTGTCCGAAATACAAAAGAAACCTCTACGGTTGATTTGTGAGAATTTGGAACATTGCAGCCTTTTGATAGAAACCCTACCTGTGCTGCTTAGTTGTTGCATTTTACGAGCGAGTGGAGTAACTTTAATAGAGTAGTATTAGAGTTGAATTTAGCTCGGATCAGGTGCACTCTTGATATGGAACAACTGTACCTGCTGTTGTGTTGACGAAGAATGGAACCTGATTTTGGAATTCTTGTGTTAAATTTTATGAAACTTATTCAGTTTAATCGCAGCGGAAAAATAATAATTTTTAGAGACTAATGCATTTCAACAATAAAATCTGACATCCTAATTGTATGTTTCTTTTATAAAGACATTACGAAAAAAGAAAGCGAGCGCTCCGACTCTTCTCAAAACAAAATTTAAGTAAATTAAGTACAATGTTAGCGAACCAAACGCTGTAGGTATAAGAACCAACATAACCAGACGGACATAAAAACTAACGGGCTTAAGACCTGGGGCGTAGTTGTGCTATTACCTAAATCATAACGCTCTGGCTTTACGTAATTACAAAATATAAGCTCAAGTGTTGGCGGCGGTGGTTTGAATTTTTGTATCGAAAAAACGCCGAACGAGCGAATGAATATTTTGGCAGCTTTATTAAGTCCTTGAAACCAAGTAGATTTCACAGTTCACAATCTATTTCCGAAATTGGATACAAATATATTTTGAACCAAATATGACGGTAACCACAATTGAATTTGCAACGTGCGCCTGCCTAAAACGAGAATAACAGGAAAGAGGATGTCAGAACCTACTATGATATTTCGCAGTTTTCAGTTTAAGCGTCTTAAATCGCGTTTGTACACCTGTGGCTCGGTGTAAACAAGAGCTCAGTTGCCCAGACTATGGGCCATGTCGTTGACCGTATGGTCTCGACAGTTGGTACGTAACTCGCGTAGGTACGGTTCGGAAAATCACACCTTACTTAGGCCTGCATTGCAGAAGGAGACTCAAGTCTAGATCTATACTTAAATATTGATTGTCTCTTTCTCTCATTATCAAAATGATAAAGACGACTGTTACTCAAGTATAGATCTAAGTCTGAGTCGTGTTCTCTTATATGTATAGAATTATAGATGTAGGGATGGTGCTGTTGGTATTTTTTTGCGCTGAACAAATCGGGTGTAATCTAAATGCTATTTTCATCAACTTTGGTTTATGAAACTCAGATCCAATAATTGAATACCTATCATGTTGTATAATGAAGGAATACATTGTTTAGTCTTTCTGGTGTATTATTATACCTTATTAATGCCTCATTGGGACAACTTGCGTAGTAACAGCGAATTAGGTTATTTTTTTTATATGAACCACTTAAGTAGTCTATAAAGCTGTCCATGATAGACAACACGTGGCAATACACTGTAATTGCTAATTCGCCAACCGAAAACCTGGCTATTATGTACTGTCAAATCATTTGCCAGACACAACGGGACCACATGATCTTTTAAAAAGGCAAAAATTCAGTCGCATATACAACTTAATTCCATATCTATGGAACGGGGTATGAGTGTCAGACGAGCAGTTGATATTAACAGACAATGGTCCATTTAGTTCATACGATCAGTCGGTCAGGCTACTCGGTACTAGGCGGCAAGATGACACCTGAAAAAATACTGCGCAGTACATTGACTTCAGTTTATGGCACGGATTTCCAGAATCACCACGACTGCAATTCGACTTCCAATTGTTGGTGGTATCGCTTTATATTGGATTTCCGTTCCTTTATCGAGGCGATTAAAATTCAAAACTTGTAAACAAGTTAACTGAGCAATTACACTTCTTCTTATCGTGTAGGTATAGTCAAGTATAAGGCGAACTTGGCTAACCCTGGCGTCAGAGTTTTCAAACCGCACAATGGCCTCTGACTTGGTTTTAACGACTGAAGTCAATCGACAACAGCCAGAACCGACAGTTTAACGTGCCCTCCGAAGCACGGAAACGCTCGTGATAAATTGCCTCTTTTGGTCACCTATCAGGTTCCCTGCCTCTGTGTGCGTTGCTTAACCTCACTGATCGGTTGAGATCAGCGAGAGCCACTGGGCTACGAGCGCTTTGAGCAATTACACTGGAAAATGAAGAACCGTTTGGTAACTTGAGACTGATTTAGTCATTCGAAGACAATTTCCGTGATTTCATCATTAATGATAGTTCACACAATCGATAACTATAAAATAAATAAAAAATAATCACCCCCGACATTCGATTGCTTATAACTTTTAAACGGCTAAACCAATTTCGATCAAATATCGCTAAGAAACATCTCGATTACGTCAGCTTTCACAGAAAAAAACCGCATCGAGATCGATCCATTCGTTTAGGAGCTACGATGCCACAGACAGACACATGGATACGCACGTCCAACAAACAGCCCTCTTTAATTTGCTTCCAGGAAAAAGTGTGTCTGTGTGGTCTATGTTTGAGTTAGCAATTTTTAAGTATAATTCTGTAAGCTTTTTCATACTTCTTCTAGGTATACGTTATCAATACTAATATTATAAATGCGAAAGTAATTCTGTCCGTCTTTCACGCCTAAACTACTAAACCGATTTTGATGAAATTTGGTACAGAGATAGATTAGAGCCTGGGAAAGGACATAGGCTACATTTTATCCCACAGTTGGGCACGATATAACCTGTATTCCATGCGGGCGGAGCCGCGGGCGGAAAGCTATGTACGTTATAATATAAGTTTATTATATGAATCCTTCACGGGAATAAAACACACTACTTTACGATAATATCGCCAGTAAAGTTTAAGTATAGGAGCCATAATCAGATAAAACCGTAACTAGCCATATTCTTCAAGGAAACAACTATTAAGATTTAGCAAAACAGATTTTTTATGTTGAAATAAGCAATTTTAAGATTAAAAAGTATGATAAAAGTTTATTCGTTGGAGATTGAATGGAATTTTGAATCTCGAATTCAGCGATATGAAACTGGTCCTGGTGAATGAATACCGTTATTTGTTAAAGGTCAGTTTTTAATGAAAAGTCGTAAAATATTAATTTATGATGTCAATGATTCATGTCATAATCGTATAGCGGTTTTATTTCTGTAATTAGTGAGATTAATCATAGTAATAAACCGAGTATCGATTGCAATCACGAGAAATTAAGTTATTTATTTTTATATCAATTTGTAAGCCTCTTGTAAAATATTGCCTTAAGTGTAACTACACCAATCAACGAATTGGGTCATTGGATAATTACATTTTTGATTAAAAACATATGCGGTATTTTTAAATGGAAACATTAAAAAATCATCATTGAATGATAAAATAATACAGTTTTAAAGTAAAAAAGCATGTTATAGTGTAACATATAAATTTTTTACATAAAAATCACAAAACTTTGAAAATGCACACAGTTCTACTCTACAAACAAATTAATTTGCATAAAAATTCGGCATAACATCAGAACTAAATACCCCGTAACACACATAACACGAAGATAAGTATAAAATAAAAAATCGTTTATTGTCACAAAATACAAATAATATGTAATCGTATACTAAGTTTTAATAATACTGTGACAAAGGGAACAAGCCTATAAAAGTATAAAACATACATTTAAGATTTTAAAACTAAGTATATGAAAGCCTACTTCGAAAGCTGTAAAACGCGCAGTTACGTGACACCACTATCTCAGCCATAATTCCCAGAGAACAGATGTACTAGGATCGCATAGCACACAAGATAAATCGTAAGATTAGTAGATAAGCAACGGGCTTAGCCGGTAATAAGGCCGCGCGAATGGCAGAAATACTGGTAGAAATATGAAGACCGGCGCGTCAGATGTGACAGATATAGGAGCCGAGGTGAGGACTAATGATGTGCTCGAAGCAGGCAGTGTTGCCACTTACCTAACTATTTATCACGAAATTATCATAAAATGTCAGACACTAAAAAAATTGTTACAAGAACTTCCTATAGTTTATCCACAACGAAGTCATTCTCGTCCATTAGTGTAAATTTTTTTATATTCAAAGAAGCCAAACCGTCGACTGAACTACGCCGAAATAAAGCATATTCTATTCTATTCTATAAAATATTCGATCTATCTAATTATCTATAAAAAATCTCAAGGATTAGAAGAAGCGTTCCTGATGTCGATCTGTGGACCCGAGTCTGCTTACACGAGACACTCTCATCCGCAACATAAAAAAATGCAAAAAGAAATTCATCATGATGGCAACACTGTCATGGCGATGAAATTAGCCTCGCCCATCAAGCCGGAGATTTATCACCACGCTAATTAAATCCTGAATCGTTACCGCATCGGATTGATGTGGGCCAAAATAATCTTCTTATTATGAACTTTGAACGAATTAATAATGAATTAGAGAAAAAGAAGTCGTTATGCAGCTCTTCAGAGATTCAGAGTAGGTAAGATTGATACTCTTGAGTGCTTGCTTATGATTATGAAGGAGCTACAACGAATGCATTTTCTAATAAGACTGTTCGATCAAAAATATCTGCATTCATGTCTTTGAAGACATATAATTATAATATTACGGTCATACATAATAGGAAATATTTTACAATACATATATTGGATGAGCACCGTGCAGGCTGAATGTATTGGAAATCGCGAACTGCAGACAGGAAGCATGACCTGAATCAACGTAACTTAGCAACAACCTGATGTAACATACAGACAAAGTTAAGCTCATTCCAAGAAATCAAAAAGATGTACCGTATACTGTCACAAAACGAAATGTTATCCAATAAAAGTGTGGTAAACTGATGCACCATGCAGACAATATTCCCAAATCGGGAGCTTCACCTAATGAGCACATGTCCAAATCAGACTGGACGAGGATGCAGGAGGCGGCTCTTTGATACACCATTAATTATATTCACACCTTAAGGTAACTCGGCTTTTTGTCGACAGAGACAGTTCTGAGAAAGACGGGGGACATTGCAAGGATTAGGAAGTAGGTTAACTTCTCATTGGAAGCAGATTTATTATAAGCTTAGTTGAAAACTAGGGTTTTATGGTAAAAAAACAAATTGAAAAAACTTACATATTCTCAAATAGTAAGCGTATTTTCTTCCAAAAGAAATCAATGAATCCATAAAAAACAGCGTCTAGATGTAAGATCTTTTATCAGTTATGAGGAGCTTTTTTTTAAATAAAATTTCAATCAAAAAACAATTTAAAAAATTGATTTGCTTGCCTATTTTCAAAGTAACATTCCAGAAATATTGAAGCCTTTATTCCACACACAATGTGAACATTCCCTACTTGAACCGACTCTATACAGCGTCTCTCTACAGCGGGAGACACACAAAAAGTTGGTGCGCACGAGTATAAACGGGCGAGTCGTGACACAATAGCCAGGATCGGACAAAGTGACCTTTGGTGGTGATCTAACCAAATACCAACGCGAGTCAAAGCGCTCAGGTGTTAAACAGGTTGGATTTTTGTTAAATGATTGCTCAGCGGCGATGGGAGATTAAAAACAGACAGACAAACTTACAATTAATATGCGAAAGTTTGTAAAGATGGATCAATGGCTGTTTGTTGCTACCACAAAATCTTAAAGATGGATTTTAAAAGAAATTTCGTAGTTCAGTTAAAGCAATAAGCAACTTTTTTCCCGGAAAATTTATCTAAACCTGCGAACTTACGGACGAATAGCTACCGGCGTTGTCTACGAAACTATTCGTACTAAAAAACCTATAAAACCGACACGTGCTAAAAACAGACAGTTCCGAGCAACAGAAAAACCGACCTTTAGCAAAAAGTCAGCTAACAATGGATAAAAATGCAAAAAGGCAAGTTCAGTTCTTAGATGTCTGCCTGATGACCCTGAGGATGTGGCACCTCGAGGAATTCCTGGATTCCTCAGACAAAGGCCGGATTCCATGAACACGTATCTACAGCTGTAAATTGTCTGTCTGTTGGTCTTGTCAGTTTGTTTATTTTTTCATGTTTATTCGATTTGACGTACGCGGTATAGAGAATATGGTGTAATAATAAAAACGTCAAGGAACAAAATCATACGTTTCTTGAAAGCTTCTTCGGATTTCTTATGATCCAAACATCGACCAACTTCCCTGAAGAAACTATACAATGGATAATTATACGGTGAGTAACAAGCCCGAATCTTATCTACAACAAAAACAACTTTTAAACTTTAGATTCGCATCACTCGTGTCAGCTAACTAAATGTGTTCGATATTTTATTGCGCTGCAAAATAGACTATCTCCGAAGTCAATCCAAGGTTCTGTTATTATAATTTAAATTCAGGTTCTAGAAGCATCCGTTGTTACTACCATAAACTGATTAGGAACATATATTTCGACCCACACCAAACAAATATATCACAGCAAAATAAATATCACATCCTCTGTGAACCTATCATTAGAGGCAATAAAATAGGTTTGGAAATCGACTGGGTGAATATAGGTACTGGTCAATGATACTTTAACTGTAAATTATACTTTTAACTGTAAATTCTCAGGCCTGAGAACAAACGTGAGCCTGTACTTGAACCAGGAATCAGATACGAGAAGATGTTATGGGACAGGGCTACTACTGATATGATATGCGTTCTCTTCTGTAGCGAGACTGCATGCACAATCGTCACTGGCCATTCCGCTCTAGGCGAGTTGCTGCTTGAAAATGTATATTTAAAATTTTGAAATCGACATTGGAGATTCGGGAACAAGGGACGGTATGACAGGAACTCGAGCCATAGCCATTTGTTGAGAGATTCTCGAAGTGAAAAGCGCATTCATTATCTGTCTTACAAAGTTTTCTCATTCTAAGCGTGTTCTTTGCCGTGTAAAGGAATCAATTGTGTAATGTTGAAGATGAAATACTTGTTTTCCTTAAAAATCTGCACTGGAAACTGATAACACACAGCCCCCGAAAGTAAACAGTGGTTGCAGCTTGCCCCCACTGCAACTGCTACACTACTGTTGACCCTGCCATTACTAATAATCCGTCGACGGTAAGATTCGTAGTGTCATTGTATTTAATCGATACGACCATGCATAGCGAGTCATATCATAGATCAGGGATGACGAACCAATGGCAACCGTAAAATATTTTGGGCACGTCATCACCGATTGACAAAGCACAGATAAATAGAATACTTATATACATACATAAGCTCACACCTTTGTCCCATTGAGGTAGGCAAATTAATTTTTTAAACAGATTGCCACTTGCTACGATCCAAACAAATCTCTTTCGCGTCCTCTACATTCATAACTCGTCTCATACATGCTCTTCGGATTTGGGTACTCCTAACATGGCCTTTTCTCAGTACATCACCAATTTGGTCTAACTACGTTCGCCCAGGGCGCCTTCTTCCGACCCTTCCAACCACATTCGCACTGTATATTTCTTTCGTCAATCTTCTTTCATTTATTCTTTCTATACATGTCCAAACCACCGCAACATTCCTTTCTCTATCCTCGTCCCTTATAGAATACTTACTAGAGTAGATTCACTATGCAGTTCAAATAACGAACTTAAGTGAGCCTAGAATTGAACTGTCAGTGCAGAGGTAAAACTCATGCGCTGTTATGGGGAATTGGATGAAATGGTCCCAAATAAGTGGACTGATCACCCGCCTGTGCCTGACGGGCCTCCCCTCCATAGATAGATAGATATAGAACCTACGTTACGGAATATGAGGCGTGGTGGGCCGATAGCGCGCTTGTTTTGGGTTAATTTTAATATTTTTATATTAAGTCAACATTTTTGATGGCAATGTCTATGATCTCTTTATTTTTATTTTTTTAATGGCACGTTTATATAAAGGTTCGCCATTCCTAGCTCTATGACTAGTATGGTGATCCCGATACATCGATGTAGGTTCACCGCACTGCTAGACAGGCTGCGCTGCGTTCTAGATCGACCAACGGATCTATGACACGCTCTGTCGCGTCCGAGCCACACCTGAATAAGGGAGGACGTAATGTACGAGAAATAGCGACAAGTAATCACTAACTTTTGGGTCTAGGTTTCTAACATTATTATAAAAAAGTCTAAAGATGTTCAAAAAGGGCTTTATAAAGAACTGAGAAATCTTGTCAAAAATTAACTTCTTCGTAGTAATGAATCACAAAGTTGAGGTGTTCTGTTGAGGTTTTCATAATTTTTGACAAGATTTCTCAGTTCTTTACTAAGCCCTTTTTGATAACCGAAAACTAAAATGTATAGTTTTAAATTAATTTTTGTCTATTATAAATGATATGTAACGTCTTGAACGGTGTTTTTGATCTTAGTTGCTACAATGTAAGAGTTCATCAGATCTCAAAAAACTTCATCTGCTCGTGGTGTACTTTGCTTAAGAACGGACCAGGCTTTGGAAGCCCACATAGCCGCATTGGACAAGTTCAATCCACTTTAACAACTTGTGGGAAATCGTATGGTATGGAAAATCGTATCTTTAAATAATTTTTTTCTGTTTCATGGGGAGAATCGTGGTTGAAAGTTTCGCATATAAGCTTTAACTGTCCGCTACCGCCTCTAGTGAGACCTGACCCTTACAACCAGTGCTCCAATGTGGGATGGGAGTGCTATTAAATCGTCAACATACATTGATTAAGGGTTTTAGCTGTCGATACCGATATCGTGACAAAAACGTTTATATTCACAAACTATTGGAGCTGCAATGATAGGGTTTTATGGAAATTACAAGATTGGTTGGTGTTCTGTTGAGGTTTTCATAGATTATTAGACACTAGCTTTCCGCCCGGGACTTCTTTTCTGTGGGATTTCGGCCAAATTATGTACTTTATGTCACCTGCTGATAAGAGAGCTTTCTATTGGAAAAATAATTTAAAAAAACGGTCAAGTAAGTTCAGTTTATTCGTTACAAACACACCAAACGAATTTTGCCTCTTTATAATATTATTAGAGTAGATATAGGAACCTTAACGACTTTCCCCAAAATTTTAACTTTTCATTTCATACAGTCACATTTATTTAATAATAAACCATACTCTAATTAAATAAATTAGTTACAGAAGAGTTACGTAAGAGCACCGAGACCCTAAACAGATATTGACCCTAACCCGAAGGTCCCAGGTTTGTTTCCTGATCAGCCCAAACATTTTGGTAAGCCGATTACGGCTAATAAGTCTGAGCCAATTTAGGATTTTGGAAAATACTGTTGCAATTACATATATTCCCTGTACAAACTTGCGACGGGGCGGAAACATAAATATTATCTAATTTACACGACTTCAAATCAAGTTTCAATTCTAAACCTTATACTTAATTAAAATACAGAATCGTGCAGTACGTGTCTGAAATAGATCTTGGGTTAAGCTGTTGGTAGTTTATTGGTTAAGCGCTTTCCTAGACTAAGGCGCGCGCGCATAGCTGGCGTGCCGCGCGCCCAATTAGAGCGATTAGCGCATGCGCGGTGATTAAACCAAGCTCTTGTACTTTGTATTCCAAGACTGAGGGGAAACATTCCTGTTTTCTGATGAGAAGAATGGACGGTTTATACTTTCAGTAGTGCTTCTTTGTACTGGTGTTAAGTGGTCTGTTTTGATTGGCTTTAGAACTAAGATTCAAAGATCTTTCTCAGGTGTACATTCAGATATACACATACACACATACATACAAACAACAACAGATCGAACTATACATATATGTTGAGGTCACCTTTACTGGTATGTAATAGTGATACATCTTTAACCTCATTGCTTTATCAGGTCATGAGGTTACAGATGTATCAATATCGGGTTACCACATCTGTGCACTCTGTGCTGTTACGATAAGCGAGGTTTTACAATGAAAATGGGGTAACTGATGCGCTGTGGATGCGCTGGTCTCTTGTACATTACCAGGAAAACTTGAAGTACCCTAATGACTTTAAAAAATTGAATTAGAACAACTAGAGCGACTTCAAAGTGTACTTTATATCCTAATCTGTATAGGTATCTACACTAATATTATAAAGAGGAAAGATTTGTACCTATTTTTGTATGTTTGTAACGAATAGGCTCCGAAACTACTGGACCGATTTCAAAAATTCTTTCACGATTAGGATGCCACATTATCCCTGAGTAACATAGGCTACATAATTTTCCCGAATTCCCAAGGGAACGAAGTCCCGAGCGGGATGCTAGTATCTTATAACTTCAAAAAAGTATTACTTAGTCTTCCAACTTTTTTGTGCAAAACTCATAGACGTTGAGAAGAAAAAGTCAATAGAAAACCTATTTTAATATACAAACGCTGACGCTTACAATCCCTAACGGGATAGATAGATCATCAGTGGTTCCAGCGAACTACTTAATGCCACGTTTGACACAAATTGAGAGGGTTATCAGATGAATCAAGTTATGTTGTTGTAAAACCTATTATTAAAATAAAAACCTACTATTAAAATATTTTTAAACCAAGTCTTTATCCTTCCATGCTGGTCTGGGAGTGCCAGCTACCTACTCTTCCCAGGTATACAGTAAAAGTCTGTAAGAGGGATGCGAGGGTTTTGCTGTATAATGGGCGGAAGGCTGACCACCTCTCACCATTATGCAACTTGTTCCATCTGATAACTCTCACAATTTTTGTCAAACGTGGTATCTAGTGATTCTAGAACCACTGATGCTCTGCCTACCCTGTTAAGAGATTATAGGCTTGAGCGTATGTATGTATGTTTTAAAGCAAACAACCAGTAGTACACTTTCAATGTTATGGTATCTCTTCGAATCTGTTATTATAAATTGATATTTCTAACACGCATATCATTATCCGCGATGCGGGAATGAATATCACTTACACATATTTAATGTGGCCATAAAAACTCAATGAATATGATTTTAATTGCGCTTTAGGGAGTTTTTAATGCTACATAATAGCTAGTGAATGTAGAACAAACAATTTTGGTCAAGCTCATGTTATTACGATGCATAAACTAATTATGAGATTCTGTTTATTCATACTGGTATATTTTTTGTAAGAGACAATAATAACAGAATTACTGCGGTTTTTAGTAAAAATAACTCATTTGCTAAAAATCGCGGCTCTTGTGTAGGAAACTATAAGAAATATACAAGTATGTGACGATTTAAACTAACCCTGGTGCCAGAGTTTTTAAACCTGACAGTTTCTGTAATGCAAAATGGCATCTGACTAAGTTTTACAACGGTAGACAATCGACAAAAGCCGGAACCGCGACAATAAAAAAAAATCCATGTTCCCTTCGAAGCAAGAAAACGCTCGTGATAAATTGCCAATCTGATCACCTAGATTCCCTGCCCTCATGTAAATGCTTAACCTCACTGATCGATTAAGAACAGTGAGCGCTGTGGTCTACAAACTAAGAACGGTACCTCCAAGTTGTAATTATAAGGTAAATAAAATGTAATTAAACATATATGAGAGAATTTCTCTCTAAGATAACAGCTCCCATTTGCCCGTCGTGAATGAATGACGTCCGAGCCACCGAGCGCTCGTGTAATAAGTATAGGTGTTTAGATTAATACCTCTAGTAGCAATAGTGTTGTACGATCATGACATGAGTGCTTGGGAGATCATTTCAAAAACTGAGCACAGAATAAATAATAGTACTAACGTACAGAAGTCTCACTCCCTAACAAAAGCCAACTTTAGGTATAAAAATTTGATTACTATTGCAAGCGGCACAGGCTTGCAAGAGAAATTGAAACTTATAGTCGGCCACTAGCGTTCATATTCTATTGCGCACCGTCGACTCGATGCCGCGTTTGCGAAGAGACCTCAGGGTTAACACTCGCCGCCGATTTAGAGGTAAAATTATTATTGAAATTAATTAAGTAAGATAACACTGCTTAGAAAATTTAGAGTTACTTTAGTTAGGAAGTGTAGTAAGTAAATTACAAGTTAACATAACCAACCACGTTATTTGATATCTAGCCTATTTACCTACTAACTACAGACACTTACAGACTATTGTAATGGCAAAACGTGTTTCTGTCTGGTTTTAATATTGTTAATAAGTAGGTACACTTATTATTTTGTTCAACGGGCGACCAACGCGGTGAGCGCGCGCGCGGCGAAAAGCAGCCCGCGCTCGCTGGCATACTCAGTATGCCCGCCGCGCGAACATGCCTAAACTGCGGAGTGACACCCCCCTGACTGAGCACAGAATAAATAATAGTATGCACTGAGTTCGCGATTTACAGTTGCGCTTGTAGCCCAGTGGCGCTCTGATTGGCAGGGAAGGCAGGGAATCTGATTGACCAAAGTGGCAATTTATCACGAGCGTTTCCGTCGTTAAGCTGTCGGTCCCGGCTGTTGTCGATTGACTACAGTCATTAAAACCAAGTCAGAGGCCATTGTGCGGTTTGAAAACCCTGACAACAGAGTTAGCCACGTTCGCAATACACTTGGACTCTTCAGCCTCAAAAGTTTAATAAAGCAAACTTTTATGAAACTTCTGTATTTGTATAATCCCTGTCAAGCAAGTTAGAATGTTATGTCACTCTAGAACCTCTTGACGTCACATTTGACATGCATTCTATGAGGGTAGTAAGATGAGACATTAGTATTGAGTGAAGTGGTAATAGGTTGTTAGAATTTCGCACGCAATTCAGGCTATATACAGGGTAAGCTTCCCGACTACGGAATTACTGACTAACAAAGTATACCTGGGAAGAATTGTCACATTCTAAGTTTTTCTTTCACTCTAAGTATAGCGTAGAATAAATCTGTGTCTAACAAAAGAGACTCGAAGACTCAGTGGAATACAACACTGACTACACTAACTCTATGCAGTAGCAGCGCGTGTGAAATGCATTTTCGCAGTGTCAGCGGGTCATTACGATGGTAATCGCGTCCGGTGCACCGCCCTGCCTTAAGCGAAGGGGAAAAAACTACCTTATTAAGTGGGTTCAAAGCTGATTGTTGTACAACTTGACGTGTGAGTGAATATGTAAGCGTTAAGACTGGATGTACGGGATATAGTGAGCTAACGTTTTTCACACAGATTACGTATGAAAGTCATTTAGATTCGGCAGAAGCCTTAAACAAAAATTATTTCTAAACTTGTTATTAACCAGATTTCCATAAATATGTTCATTGCTAAACATTTTTACTAAGGCTCGTGTGTTGCAGCAAACGGACTGAGAAAACTATGGTCCGTATTACAGAACGCGAATCAATCTCTGATCTATACTTAAGTAGCAGTCGTTTTTCTTACTTTGATAGTGAGAGAAAGAGACAATTAATACTTAAGTATTTATCAGGACTTGAGTCTCCTTCTGTAAAACGGCCTATAACTGCCACGCTTAGCAGAAAGCTTGCGATCAAAAGCCCTGCTTATACGGTAGAGTTAAACCACTAACTTCTGGTTGTAACATTCATATGTCAGTACATCCTAGTGCCGTTGTACCGTTGCTAATCGTAAATAACACGAGCTGTCGTCTTTACGCTTCAACGATGTTGTTTTTGTGCAGTAAACGATATTTCTTAGATATGTTTACTAATTTAAAAGAAACCATCGAGTGGAACAAAGTAGGAAGGATTTTAAAAGTTGAGCAGTTTCGATTAATCGGTAATATAGATAGAAGGTGGGTCATTCAGCAGATGAGGATTGCAAGGCGAACTTTTAGGTGGATGAAATTTAAAGTTGACGAAATAAATCCAACGGTAGTTGGAGGGGTCGGAAAAGGGCGGCCTAAGGGAACATTCTTAGGCCTACTTGGTGAGGTACTGAGAAAAAGCCCTACTTAGGTTAAATGTAGAAGAAACGAAGCATCGGGTGGCATAATGTGGTCTCTGTCTACCCCAATGAAACAATGGCGTGAGTCATGTGTAAACTTTAAAGTGATAAAAGTGACTGAGAATTCTCACTGTCTCTCATTAATCTAGCACTTAGGTCCAACTGAGATTGTCAACGAAGAAAAGTAACCCAACCTAAGCAGCAACCGTAGAAAACGATAAAATCTAAAGAAAGACGGTTGTATTTGAAGTTCTTATAAAGAAAATAAACTTTTTTTTTACCAGCACATATACTTCCCACCGAGGGGCACACGGGCCTCCCTTCGAAACACGAAAGGGATTTAGGCCATAGTCCACCACGCTGGCCCAATGCGGGTTGGTGGACCGCTCGTCCTTCGAAAATTTTAGTGGACGGGCAGGTTTCATCACGATGTTTTCCTTCACCGTTGAGCAAGTGATAATTAGAAATCCGTACATAAATCCGAAAAAACGAATTTAGTGGTACAGGCCCGCACCAGGATTTGAACCCACGACCTTCGGATTACGTCTAGCTTAACATTACCAACTGGGCTATCACCGTTTTTTTCAATTCTCAAACATACTTAGCTTATAAAGAAAATAAACTACATTAACAGGGTCATAAAGACTACTGTAACAATCTTTAACTTCTCCATTTAAACAGTTCCTAAAAACAAGTATTTTGTTGGTAATCGCCAAAACCATTATGTTTTTTGAAAGTGGGCTTATAATTACGTGCTAAATACTCTGTAAACGCTCCTAATGGACGCGTAGGCATTCAAGTGGCGACTGCGAGGCGACGCTTGCGCAGAAATCGTAACCCTTTGAAATGTTGAGCATTTTTCACTCTCCTCGCAATAGTAAAAAAAAGAGAGAAACTTTGTAAGGCTGTGATTGTACTTATTCGTCATATTGAACACCAGTTTGGGTCGATTCCTTGGAATTAAGGCGACTACAGCACCCGATAAAGGCAGCACACATAGGAATAGTGCCATCTCCGTCTCTCAACAGGCCTGGGCCGGCGGCAGTGCGAACAGTGTCGATACACGAAGTTTACGGACTATGAAAGCGTGCGTGCGTAAAAACATGTTCGAAAGTTAGAAAAATGAGATTTATGGAAAGGTAACAGATTAAATCGAAAAATGTGTTAACTACTTATCGAGACTGTTCAATCACGAACATTTTGATAGCAAATTCAAGTTCCTGTGTGCATTTTATTATCGTTTTTACAGCTTAAAAGATACACAATATTGGTATTTAGAGGTGACTTTGTGAGCTTTTTCTATCGAACCCAAATCGCTATTAGAATTTAAGTACTAACAATAGTTTTAAGTATTTTACTAACACAAATGGATCTTGGTTGTCTGAAAATAAACAGGTTTATTTTTTTATTTATTTCTCCATTACAACATGAAAGTACAAATAAACAAAAACATTTTCGCATTAAAAATATTAATAATAAGGATGTAAGTAAACAATATCAAATATAGACTCTATAACACCCTTAATACTTTTGATTCCAATTTACTTTTTTTTGATGTGCAATAAAGGATTTTACAATACATTAAAATATACATATTGTGTAGTACCTAGATACAAAAACTACCTCCTACGTCGCCTTGACCGCTCTTGCTCTACTCTCTCTCACGATACTATTCTGAATATGCGCTCAATGGCTACTGACATACCTACTAATGTAGTAATAATATACAATACAACATACTTTATTTGCACACAAGGATACACAACACAAGACATATAACATTGGTCGGCCTTATTGCTTAAAAGCAATTTCGTCCAGACAACCTCAAGTTTAAAACAGAAATCGCGCATCGAGACAAGTGGTCGAATATCACTACTTATTTCATGTTCGGGGTTTCAAACATAATTATAGATATACTAGGTGTTTCAAAAAAAAAATTTCAAAATTAATTAAAATTAAGCTTATTGCACAGCTCTATTTCAAATTGACCAGTATGTCATATTAATTATATGAAACTTTCATTTGTAAATGACAAACCGTGCAACTGATTACTAGAGTTGCGACTATTTCACTTTTAAAATTAAATTTTGGAATGTCTTTTTTTTTGAGTTTTTTTGAAACACCTTGTATTTGCTTTTCGCCTGGGACTTCGTTCCCGTGCGAATTTATTCGTAAATTTTCCAATGTTTTAAATAGTCATTGTGCGGGACGGAGAAAAATACAAGAAATCAAAAACCATGAAAATTGGTCCAGCCGTTCTCGAGTTACAAGTGTTCGAACAACGACTTAGTTTTATATATTAAGATTTTGTGTTTCCAAATGTTAATAGTAATTGGTAAAATTAATAGATAATAATCATAAAAAGAAAGTGAGAAAACAACTCGACATTAAATTGGTTGGTTGGCGGGCGAAATAAACCGGAAAGGTTGACGTGACAAATGACAGTCGTGTGAAAAAGATAACAAAATCACTGCATCCTGTGCCACTGTACTGTACATGCTTCAAACAATATGTAAACTATCAGCAGATATTGCAAAAATATTGGAAGTAGACCACCTAATACAACCAAAGAAATTGATACAGGAAACAATAACCGATTTTGCTCAAGCGAGCAACAACAATTATTATAAATGTAGGAAAATAGTTGCCTTCGACTATCTTATAAGCAATCTGGATGTTTCTCGAATCGGGCTAGACGCCGATTTCGACATATTCGGGCTTAAATTAGCACCAGGTAGTTTATACTTTTTATTATTATTATTTAACTCTTTATTTGCACACACATAAATATAAACTGACAAAAACAAACAAAAACAAGAAAGTGTACAGAAGGGCGGCCTTATTGCTAAAAAGCAATCTCTTCCAGGCAACCTTGGGGTAGAGGAGAATAATAAGATTTTATTGTTGCTTCTTCATGAAACTCTATATTATTACCAAAGAAAGACATCTTCAGATGATGTAATCGAAACCGGACGCATAAAAATATCAAATAAATAAGTGGAACTAGTGTAAAAATCATGTCTTTCATTGGGAATTAGCACCAGGCTCCCATCACGCGTTCCTTTCTCTTACACCCATATTCTTAGAAGTTAACTCGAGATTTCCTCGACTCCACTCAACCTCTGACAAGGATTTTGACGTTTTTATTTGACACTTCCGTCCTCGACTTTACAATTTTGCTCAGTGGAGTCGAGGATGATTTGAGTAAACAATTGTCAAAGTTAAGGTACCTCGCGACCTACCTTAAGATTTTCTTAACGCTTTATTCGATGCTTGAGCTTGTTGTATGCTACTTTTTCATATGAAAAATGAATTATATTGAAGATTTTGTGGATTATTTTTATGATAATATATCGTTAAAGATTAATATCGAATAAAGATATACGCTAGCTAGTGCCATCTATCGTCGAGTCGCTGTATGCCGTGTTCAAGGAATCTTGAGGTGACAACTAAGAATACCAAATTCGAGGTCGTTTCGAGAATTTCCTTAGCTGAAGTTGAGTGGAGGAAGTTTCGAGTTAACTTCTTAGAATACGGGTGTTAGATTCATCTTGTGTAAGACTAGGAACTGACTGGCAACGTAGTGACACTACAGTACAGTAGTTATATCGAGGGTTTGTTGTGTACAACTGCGCGTTTAGTTATCTGTGGAAATCACGTCAATGGAGGCATATCTTGATATGGGAGAAACTACACATAATGACATGTACTGCGTGCTGGCTCTGGTGTGAAAATTACATGGGAGACTTGTCGCCGTGTTATTTTTGTTATTATTTTTTTTACTTTATCTCGTAAATGGCGATAATATTTATTTTATTCCGTTATAAGACGAGAAAACTGGATTAAATTAAACACAGCCGAATATCGTATAATTGTTAGGTACGCAAATTGCTGCGTGATAGAAGAGTGGAACACAGTAAGGGCTGGTTAGAAACTAAAATAGAGACTTCAGCATGGGAACCAACATCAGGTGAAAAAAATTTTTACGTCTTTAAACAGCCTAGGATCTAGGGTCAACACTGTTTCTAAGACAGGATCAGTGGCGTAACTGTACCATCTGAGGCCCGTGACAAATTCATTGTATGGGGCCCCCAGTAAAAAATATTTTGCAACCAATGGATGCTTTCTAAAACTGTTAGACATCCCTTTCGTATGAATGCGTTTAAATATTAATAAATGCTTTATTTGTCTCTAAGTTAGAGATAAATTAACTTTAATTAATTGTAAGTTAATACAAACAATTTTGGTTACTTATGAGCTTGCGGCCTCAAGGGGGCCCCCGCGGGAATCGTGGCATTTTGCCAGGATGATAGTGTAGTATAAGGAGAAATTACTAAAATTAAAATGTCACCAAAATAGATTCGATTTTGAAGCGCTCGTAGCCCAGTGGCTCTCGCTGATCTCAACCGATCAGTGAGGTTAAGCAACGTACACGGAGGCAGGGAACCTGATGGGTGACCAAAGTGGCAATTTATCACGAGCGTTTCCGTGCTTCGGAGGGCACGTTAAGCAGTCGGTCCCGGCTGTTGTCGATTGACTACAGTCGTTAAAACCAAGTCAGAAGCCATTGTGCGGTTTGAAAACTCTGACACCAGGGTTAGCCAAGTTCGCCACAAACTTGACTATACCTACACGATAAGAAGAAGAAGATAGATTCGATAGGCTCGGGTCCAATAAGAAGTTCAAATGAACAAAAGCAGTTAGTTATATTCTAGGACTTGCAAACTACTCAATCGCAATTCCACGAGTCACATGAAACGAAGACAAACATAAATCGATAAGCAGTAATTGATGCATTTTGCATAACATCTCCATACAAACCGATCAATTTCCATCGATCAGACTTGTAATCGTAATCGAAAGATTTATGTAAACGATTTCGCATTTAATAGAATCTATGTCAGAGGTGTTTTCAAGCGTATATTATTATTATTATTAGGTCAATAGAATAAAACCAACAAAAATTCAAATCGGATTTAATTCCTACAAAAGATTTTATTGTTTTAATAGCTTCATTCGTTGCCAAATAAGACTATCCTAAGTTTTCCCCCTCGGCAACGGAGGTGTGCATAAGTGGTGGGGGGTAAAAATGTACCCAAAAAGGGATATTTTTGCGATTTTTCGATTATATCTCGTAAAGGACTTACAATATCGAAAACTGTTCTTCATAAAAGTTGGAGGGCATTTAATCCTGCGTTTAATCCTGCGGCATTTAATTTGTAGTCTATTTAATTATTATTAAACACGATTTTGTTTGGTTAACCTAACTTGAACAATTTACAAAATATAACACTTTCAGTGATACCCTGATTTTTCGACATAATTTATACTAATATTATAAAGAGGAAAGATTTGATTGGTTGTTTTTTTGTTTGCATTGAATAGGCTCCGAAACTACTGGACCGATTTGAAAAATTCTTTCACCATTAGAAAGCTGCATTATCCCCGATGGACATAGGCTATAAGGTATTATATTTTAAAAAACATTAGGGATTCTTACTGAAACTCAAATAATGTAACCCAAGGTGTAAAAAAAATACCTAAAATATTATTTACATATCTCTTGCTCTGTAAGTAGTCACTTACTTCCCTGAATGCCGGGGTGTATGGATATCATTACAGCATAGGTTTCAAAACCTACCATGTAATGTTAACATTACAGCATAGGTTTTGGAATTTGAAAAAAGAACTGTCATACTCATACTACAAGAAGAATATTTTTAAAAAGTTACTTTTTTTTCTCGGTACCTATCGATTATTTACTCGAATCGGAATCGAGACAATTTATATAAGAATTTATGAAGATTTTATTTTTAATATCGAACTATTTGTTTCGCAGTCACATCGTATGTTAGTTGAAATCGATTTAAAAATCAAACTGGCCAGCACGATTTGACGCGCTTGCGTGCCATAAAATCGTGAAGAGTAAAAAAGGCAGTCGACTAGCTAGGCGCGAAATTTAAATTAAATACACATGTTTCTCTTCATAGAAACCTGCTTTCTTGTTTTTTTACTTACCTCACAATCGATATGTAAAGCAGAGTGTTTATCTCGGGTGTAAGCATCAATTGCATACTCGGGCTAATTAGCGCCCTCGCTGCGCTCGGGCGCCAAAAACCTCGTATGCAATTGATGTCATACAGCCCTTGGTTAACAATCTACTATTACATTGTGTGCGCTGCGAAAACTATTGATGATAGAATAAAATAATGTACTACGACTTTGCAGAACACGTTAATATTTACAAAAAGTGTCGCGACAGCATATGTCTAACTATTGTAATTATGCCACAATATGTGTTCTTTTATTTTAAAAATTTTATTGAAATGCCGCCCGCTATAAAATGCTCTTTATTTGTTTCTCGGTATAAATCCTTATCAAAATAAATTACTTCATATTCAAGACTGTTTCAATATCTTTATATAAATTTTTGAATTATGCTATTCGGACATTCCATTCAAAAGATATCACGAGTTTAAAAATGTATGTATTAGAAAAAAGTTTCGTGGTCGCCGCTCATCCTGCTCAGCTGGCTAGCTATATAGGCAGCACCTTATGCGATGTAGGCGTCACTGGGATACGGGCCGTATGGGCGGGGAGTCAATGTCACGAAATGAAAAAAAAAAAACTTCAGAAAGTTTAATAAAGTTTTGCAAATAATTTAGTGCAATGGCAGTTTAATTTATTTCATCATTTTAAAATGCCCAAAAGATCCAGATCTCAACTTTCTAGAAGTAGTTCTCAGGCGAGGGCATCAAAAATACGTCGTAATGAAGAATATTCATCGGAAGCTGAAAATCGTCTTGCAAGTCGGAGAGAATACGCGTCGGAATCGCGTGCCAGAGAGTCAAGTATTGAGCGTTCGCAGCGGCTTGCTGAACAAAATTTGAGAACCTCCGAAGTCCACGTGCGAGAGTCAAATATCGAGCGTTCGCAGCGGCTTGCTGAACAAAATTTGAGAACCTCCGAAGTCCGCGCGCGAGTCGAATATCGAGCGTTCGCAACGGCTTGCTGAACAAAATTTGAGAACCTCCCAAGTCCGCACGCAAGAGTCAAATATCGAGCGTTCGCAACGGCTTGCTGAACAAAATTTGAGAACCTCCGAAGTCCGCGCGCAAGAGACGAATATCGAGCGTTCGCAACGGCTTGCTGAACAAAATTTGAGAACCTCCCAAGTCCGCACGCAAGAGTCAAATATCGAGCGTTCGCAGCGGCTTGCTGAACAAAATTTGAGAACCTCCGAAGTCCGCGCGCGAGTCGAATATCGAGCGTTCGCAACGGCTTGCTGAACAAAATTTGAGAACCTCCCAAGTCCGCACGCAAGAGTCAAATATCGAGCGTTCGCAACGGCTTGCTGAACAAAATTTGAGAACCTCCGAAGTACGCGCGCGAGAGTCGAGTACAGAACGTTTGCTGCGGCTTGAAGACCAAAATATTAGAAATATTCAATCTCGCACTAGGGAATCGAGCTCTGAGCGTTCCCAACGACTACGAGATCAAAGAGAAAGACAACAGACGTCAACGGGTAGAGTAGGTAATCGAGTTTTAGCTCACAGTAACAGAACAGCTTTCAGATACGATCCCCAGATTGATTATGCTCAACAGTCTTCCGTCCAAATTGGACCCATGAATAAGTTCTGCTCTAAGTGTTCTGCCAAAAACGGGCCGATGAACCAAATGGTATGTGCTGTTCTTCTGGAAAGGTTAGTCTCCCCCATATTGAAGAGCCACCACAGCCAATAAAAAATCTTTTAACAAACAATCATTCACTATCTAGACATTTTTTAACCAACACACGAAAGTACAATAGCCTATTTCAAATGATTTCGTTTGGCGCGAAAGAAATTAGGGAAAAAAAATTTATGCGAACTTTTAAAATAGAGGGACAAGTATACCATCTTATAGGTAGCCTTTTACTACCATCAGGCCAAAATCCACAATACTTGCAGGTATATTTCATTTCAGACGCAGATCAGCTATCCTTGCGGTCAAACATAGCTCCTACGCTAAAAATTAATTTAATTAACGAACTACAGATCGCACTCAATAGCTACAATGTATACATACAAAGTTTTAAACAAAACTTAGAATGTAACTTTTCGGATAATTTATTCATTCCGACCGCCCACCGCAGACAGCACACCCGGGTAGATATAATGCTCCAGCTGTAAACGAAATAGCCGTTCTCTTGGTTGACGAAGAAAAAGGCCCCAGGGATATAGTGTTGCGCGGTAGAGACGGCCAACTTAAAAGGGTCTCTGAGTTACACCGTAATGGGAGAAGACGGTTATTTTTTGACCATTCCTCAGCAAGATACAGCGCGTAACAAAACTGTGACGTGCATGCAATTTTATGCATTTAGGTTGATGGTTAGAGCTAACTGTTTTAATCCATTGCATTATTACAGGGACTTATTTAGTCAATAATATTGTCGATATGATGGCAAAAATGATAGCAGAAAGATTAAATTACCAAATCACCAAAGACGAAATATTCGGAAAAGTGAAATGTTACATGGCAAGTGTGGAGTGGCAGAAGCGAGGTTTACCTCACTGTCATTTGCTGTTTTGGTTGGAAAGAAAAATTCAGCCAGACGAAATTGATAGTATCATAGTTGCGGAACTGCCCAACCAACAAAACGATCCGATATTGTACGATATTGTTACAAAAAATATGGTGCACGGACCATGCGGAGAGCATAATTTAACAGCACCATGTATGAAAAACGGTATCCGTACAAAAAAAACCCTCGACGTTTCGTCAACGATACCCAAACCGGGGAGGACGGATACCCTGTATCGTCGTCGTGACGCCGATAATGGAGGACAGTGCGCTACGCTTAATATCAGAGGAAGTAATTTCAATATAGATAATAGATGGATTGTCCCTTATTCTCCACTATTGTGTAGGACGTTTAACGCTAACATAAATGTGGAGTACTGCCACTCAGTTCAAGCTATCAAATACATTTGCAAATATATAAATAAATGACCTGACCAAGCCACTTTAAGCGTCAGAAACCCAAATGATGAAGTGGAAAACTACGTGAATGGCCGGTACATAAGTACATCTGAAGCCGTCTGGCGAATATTCGAGTTTCCGATCCACGAGCGGCATCCTACAGTCTTGCAGTTAGCTGTCCACTTAGAAAATGGCCAAAGGGTGTATTTTACCGCAGAAACTGCTGAACAAGTAGCCCAAAACCCACGTAAAACTACTTTGCTGGCTTTCTTTGAGCTCTGTAATGAAGATGAATTCGCAAAGACACTTCTATACCACGAAGTCCCGCAATACTACACATGGACCAATAATAAATTCACAAGAAGGAGGCGTGGTGTGGACGTAGTTGGCCATCCAGGCATAAAAAAAGATACCGCTTTAGGAAGAGTCTACGGTGTACATCCTTCTCAATCAGAGTGTTTTTATCTTAGGATGTTGCTACATCACGTTCGCGGTCCAACCTCATTCGAATACTTAAAAACCGTTGACGGAGTTCTCAAAGAGACCTATCAAGCAGCTTGCCGTGACAGAAGTTTGCTAGAAAACGATGATCATTGGGAAAATACTCTGAGAGAAGCATCGCTTGCACATTGTCCAGTACAACTGAGAGAGTTGTTTGTGGTTATACTTTTATTTTGTCAGCCATCGGAACCATTAAAATTATGGGACAATTTCAAAGACGATTTATGTGAAGATATTAGACATACAATCAGACAGCAAAATCGAGACTTTGCCTTACCATACAGTGAGGATATTTATAACGAAGGTTTGATACAAATAAAAAATAAACTATTGCAATTAAATGACAAAAGCTTAAGTGATTTTGAATTACCTTCTCCAGTTCGTACAGAAAACAATGCTACAGATACAATAGTACATCACTATAATACAAATAATATGACCGCTTTTATCAATGAAAATCTGCCAAAATTAGTCCCAGATCAAAAACAAGCCTTTGACACTATAGTTGATAGCGTGAATAATGACAAAAGAAAACTTTTTTTTTGATGCGCCAGGTGGCACTGGGAAGACGTTTCTTGCAAATTTGATACTTGCTAAGATAAGACTATCAGGAAAGATAGCGATAGCAGTTGCTTCGTCAGGAATTGCTGCAACTCTCTTAACGGGTGGGAGAACTGCTCATTCTACGTTTAATCTTCCGCTATCTATAAATCTTGAGCAACAATATATATGTTTCATTCGCAAAAATGGGTGTCTTGGCAAATTACTACAAGATGCCTCACTGATTATGTGGGATGAATACACCATGAGCCATAGAGCACATTTAGAGGCCGTGGACAGAACCTTAAAAGATATTAGAAACTCCTCTGCTCTCATGGGCGGTATTACTTTTGTATTTGCTGGAGATTTCCGACAGACTCTTCCCGTCATTAACAGAGGTACGCGAGCAGATATCGTCAAAGTATGCTTGAAATCGTCTCCCTTATGGACTTCGATTGAAAATTTAAAATTACGAACGAATATGAGAGCTCATCTTCATGGAATCACAGATAGTGATTTCCCACAACAACTACTGAAACTTGGGGAAGGAATTTTTCCCACTCCAAATTTAAGCAAAAATCGTGATATCCTTTTGGATGAGTCTCTAGGCCAAATAGTTCATGATTTAGACATTTTAATAGATGCAATATACCCTGACATTGAAAATTTGCACGAAAAGGACTTTCGTTGGTTGTGTTCTTGGGCAATAGTGTCACCTAGAAATGATACGGTCAACGAAATAAACAATTTGATTATTCAAAAAGTCCCCGGCCAAATAAAAAATTATAAATCGATCGACACTGTAACTAATATCGAAGACGCAGTCCATTACCCACAGGAATTTTTAAACTGTCTAAACCCTTCTGGACTGCCACCACATGAATTGACGTTAAAAATCGGAATTCTAATCATGCTTTTGAGAAATTTAAGCCCTACGACCATGTGTAATGGGACGAGGCCGCTTATTAAAGAATTGAAGGATAATTTAACTATAGCGACCATTATCATCGACCCAGCAGCTGGTCAACTGGCTCATATACCGAGGATACTGATGATCCCAACTGATTTGCCAATCCCATTTAAACTGCTACAATTTCCGGTAAAAACATCTTTCGCCTTAACTATTAATAGGTCCCAAGGCTTAACCTTCGAATTAGTAGGGATCGACCTACGAAAAGAATGTTTTACTCATGGCCAACTATAAGTTGGCCTATCGCGGGTGGGAGCTCCTCAAAACCAATTTATTTTGCTGCCACAAAATAAAACAACGTCAAATATCGTTTATAGGGAAGCTCTGACTCAATAAATAAAATGGCTTTTGTTTTGTATACATGATCCTTTTTTCAAAAAGTAGAAATAAAAAATATTTAAAAATAACAAAAAAATAAATGAAAAATAATAACAAAAACAACATTAATATAAAAATAAAAGTTCATTAAAATAATAATATTAAAACTTTCTTTATAACTTGCTTTTTATAGTAACCTGACGCAAATAGAAGGGTTTATGTGTGTGTATTATAATTATTAATTTTTTTAAATACCCGTGCGAAGCCGGGGCGGGCTGCTATATTGTATAAAAGTGTAAGTAAATAGGTAATTGAATATCATTGTATGTAAAAAAACATATTGTATAATAGTGTAAATAATTGAATAGCATTGTATGTTATAAAATCAATGTATGACAGCAATGCAGACTGCATTTCCAGTCTCGGTGGACATTCCCTCTACTACTAATTTAGGTCCGTATTACCTAAATTACCAAGTCTTGATCTACACTTAAGTATTGATTGTCTCTTTCTTTCACTATCAAAATGACAAACACGACTGCTGCTTTAGTATAGATCAGTCTGAGTCGCGTTCTATAATACGGACCTTAGATGCACATTGCATAAGTGCTCAGAGCATTTCAAGCAACTAGAATACCCTCTTCGTATATGATAAATACTTCAATAAGGCTACCTAAGTATGTATATGCTATTTAAGGTTTCAAACATTGATTTATTCATAACTTAATTGAGAGACTTAAATTTAATATTTTAGGTAATAAGCATAGCCAAATACAGATTACTCTGGATTAGCAAATATTCGTCTGTTTAAGATGTTTTTATCTATGTAACAAACATGATTATTCTATTCAGCTTACGTCTTTAGTAAGTAAGTAATTCAAATCAAAAAGTTGTATTTTTACAGCACCATTGTATTCTATGTATACCTTTCTGCAGCTTTCTATGTAATACCTATCAATGTCAAGTATATAAGATCT
This sequence comes from Aproaerema taeniolella, assembly GCA_949987775.1. Lineage (NCBI taxonomy): Eukaryota > Metazoa > Arthropoda > Insecta > Lepidoptera > Gelechiidae > Aproaerema > Aproaerema taeniolella. The sequence continues at coordinate 1,096,199 of OX465257.1, forward strand.
CAACTTTTATTTGTTTAGTTAGGAATCAACAGGAAATAAACGTTAGCAAATGCTTATGAAAACAAAAAAATATCTGGCATTTTATTTATATTTAAACTGGTTTAATTAGATTTCAGCTGTGTAACAAACACACATGCAGGCACAGTCAAGAGCTCATCAAGTAAGCATGAAAAATAAACTCTACTCCCTTATAATAAGAGCGAAGTTGTCAAGTTTGATGCGATCTTAACTGTACCTGTACTCAATTAATATTTACATCTTTTAATATATTATAATAACAATTTAAAAATGAAAATTACCTTTGACCATAGACAGGACACCAGTAGATTTAATTATTTTTACTTCAATTAAAAAAAACATGAAGTTTTGCTTATTTATTTTGCAGCCACAAACCTCAATAACCTACCCCCTAAATGGCGATGAACTTTACAGCACTAAGAAATGATTTTTCTAAATTTTACCCCTAAGGGGGTGAAATGGGGATTCAAAGTTTGTAAGGAGAAAACAATTTTTTTGCACGTTTTGACTCGAAACTTCGTCAAGATATACCTCAAAGCAAATAAACGAACACGTGTTTCGCTATTTTTCAAAAATCATTCCCTAAAGGGTCAAGAATGAAACGGGTTACTAAAAGAGTTCTTTGCGCGAGCGGAGCCGCGGGGAAAAGCTAGTCCTAAATAACTCGAAAACAAAAGAAGTCGAGGACTGATTAAGCATAGAGTGATCTTAGGGTCTGCCAGTACACCACCTGAAAGAATGACCAAATCCGTCGTTAGGGGGCCACTCTTTTTTGCTTAGCCTGCTTGTCGCTTTATACAACTTTGATGAGCTAAAGCATGAGAACGGGTAGTCCAAAAAATATGAATCTGGTCTTATCCTACGCAAGATTAAATGCCCTCCAACTTTTATGAAGAACAGTTTTCGATACTGTAAGTGTACGAGATATAAACGAAAAATTGAAAAAATATCCCTTTTGGGGTACATTTTTACCCCCCACAACTTACGCACACCTCCGCCGAGGGGAAAACTTAGGATAGTCTTACAGTTACAACTTTCGATAAAGTAAGTATGATGAAAGTTTACTTATTGTCCATACCTTCCCACACAATTTTGTTAAATTTGGATTTCGCATTCCCGAGAAAAATCCAAAAACGTTAGTATGGAAAATTCAGTTTTCCAAAAATATTGTATGAAAAACGGAAATTTCATAGGTAAAGACCTATTATTATATGGACTTGAATGTTTGCGATTACGGGCTTGAATGCATTAATGAATGTGGATTCAGTTGAAGACGACAGCGCTCATGGACTTTTGGCTTCGTCTTCTACGCCAATGCAATAATATTATGATGTTTGACACTTATTCTACAGCTAAAACACAAAGGAAGACACAGATGTCTTGTAGGAAAGATAGATTAAAGTAAAATGGTGATCCTAGCAATTCATATAACGTTATGTGATGGAGTAAAAACGGGTGCTCGTTTCAAGATGCAATTAGCTGTTGCAAGTGATATCTAATGACATATTTCAATCAGCACTCCTTGTAATTATTACTCAGATCTGCAGTGCAATAATGATACGTGACTGGCAGTTGCAGGTTAACTTGAAGTCTTTTAAAGGTAAGATATTAAAACTATGGCATTTAATACTGGAGTGTATGGAACTATTGTCGCATTTCCAACTTAATGTTGTTATGAAATCAACAGTATTGCATGTAGACTTTGTTAGCTAACATTCTCGATGCACGATGGAAAATTTTTCCGAATGACTTGTAGTTATTGCGACTTCAGTTTTAATCTTGGAAAAACAAAACGAATTAAAAAAGAGGAATAACAATATACCTGAGCAATAAAGTGCAACAGAGATAAAAGTTGCAATAAGGAAGACGTCAAATCACAATAGTTTCTGGTGTAGACACCGTCCCCTATGCAGAAACTCATATCTCATTAGATTCGGCCATCCTATCGAGATGGGGTGAGACAATCATTAACCAATCAATACACTTCATGATAGTAATGGATCTCCACTGTATTTACGGTCAAAACAACATTTAGCTAACCAAATCAACGAAGCAAGTTCTGCATCAAGGCTTCCTCAAGATTTATGTTTCTACAAAAAAGTGCATAAAGTATACGTGTAACTCCTTGTACAGGTGGGAAGGTAATGATAATAATCATCAATACGCGGTGTGAATTTATGCCAAAATTGGCGTACGTGTTGCGAGAAGAACATAAGACCATTGAAATGATTGCTGTCTGAGTAGTGTTGCCACACTGGCGTGTCTTGTATGGACACTGTAAGCTATAATGTGATACCATCTCTTGAACCACTTTTGATACCTGTCTTAGGATAGCAGTAAACAAAAATGAAACTGAATGTGACAGTCAGAAGTTTCAATTCTAGTTCGAAACAATACACCCTTGAACTTTTCATCTTCTGTCAACTATCATCTAAAAATCGGAACTTTTGATTAGTTTTTGTTGTAATTATAAGTCTTCCCATGTTTACAATAAACTGAAAGACAGAGTAAACACTCATGGGTGTTTGTGTTTCGAGGGACCCACAACACAAGGGAAAACCTTAATGTGGGCCTTTGAGTGTGTAGCGTTTATTTTATTTATTTGTAATTTATTCATTCGTAACTTAATTTCTGAAGATATATTTTTATATCTTTCATACAATATTCATCAATTAACAGATTTATGACATAGCTTTGAAGGATTGCAACTTATAAAAACTATAAGATAAGCAAAAAAATCCTTCTTAAAGTACGAACACCCTACCTTGCACCATAATTGCAGTGGGAAGGCTCAATTACCCACACGTGGGGGCTTGCAGGCTGCAGTTGCTGCTATTACGCCAAATTATGTTTTTATTGTACCAAATGCATCTGACAGTCACACTGTGACGCAGTAATAGCAGAGTGATAGATGCACTTACCTGCAATAGAAAAATATTCATGGATTAGTTCAATATTTCATCAAAGTCGAAAGTTGCTTTATTTCATAGATCATTCAGGATTTTACTGAAAATAACTGAAAGTAGTGAATTACATATGGTGCGGTGTAGTCTTCCCCAGAGAAGACACACGACAAAGCTGTTATGTCACCCGAAGTTGCCTGAATATTGTGAAAACATTCGATTTTATAACTTTGCTTGGTCCAGGAAAATTCAGTTAGATAAATGCGAAATTTTGCATTTTATTTGTATACGATTTCATTATTTCATGCTTTTCATCTTGTCCCAATGATTTGAACATGTAGTACACAGGTTCCCAAACTTTTTTTTCTCATAGACCACTTTCAAAATTTTGCTGGTTTCGGTGGACCCCCTCCCTGCAGCTACATTTCTACCATATTCCCAAAACTCGACAAAAAATGTGAAGATTAGATCTAATTAAGAGAATTTGCGTTGCGGCTGAGTTTCAACCACGAATTTTCAGTTTTCGAAAAAAAAGCGAGAATTGATTGTTTTATTAATTAATTGATTGTGCTGTGAGTGGATGTCAGAAAAGTAAAGGTGGCCATTCAAAAAAGTTATTCCATCCAACTTTACATTTTTGACATCTTACTCACAGCACAAGGAGCTTTTTAGTTTTTCACTATCGAAAACAGATATACATTTTTGTGGACCCCCGCTTATACGAATTGTGAACCCCCATTTTTTTGTCACACCAACGTAGACCCCCTTCAAGTCTCCCGTGGACCCCTGGGGGTCTACCTGGACCACTTTGGGAATCAATGATGTAGTAGATGTACCAAGCGTGCTATAACTAGCTCATCTTATTTATGAAAAAAAAAATGAAATAAAGCCAAAAACGCTTTCTTTGATATCATCAATTTATAACCTGTACAAAACTTTAGGTAAATGAAGATCGTGACTGTAAAAGTCGTGATGTCTATTTTCGAAAAAATAATGGACTTAAACGCTAAGTCCGACTGTGACGTCAGAAAGTCAAACGTGTCAAGTCGATGTCAACGGGAGATTAAACCTCCTTTCTGAGACGAAGGGAGAAGAAACCCCGAACTGGTCTAGAGATCACGTACAGATAACAAACTAGTGATGTTTGCCGTCCTACACCGTCTCCGTAAAAAGTAATAGGTTTACAATCATAGGTTTTAGTAGAATTGTGTCCTGTTTAAAACCTCAGGCGAGCCTGGAGATCTGCTATTCATGACATAGCTTGGACTCCAGACTATCAGAAGGTGATGTCTAAAATACCTACCCTTAAACTGTCATCTTCCTTACTTTGACAACCAGTTTAATTGAATGGTAATGATACTGTCTCTTTACTGACGATTTCTGGTTCGGTTACAACAACTGTGGTCATTAAAAAATTTCAACTTATATGGTTAGTTAATCATCATCACAATTTTCGTTTGATAATGATAAGAACAATTGGTTTACTTTGGACTGCAAGACAAATCGTATTTTAAAATGTTGTCGTCTTCTCTCACCAAAAGTCCCGATTTTAACCCCACCGTAACATTGGAGACATCTCTAAAGCACACAACCAAAACAAACACGGGCCTCGTTGGACTGACCAAACAGTCGACCTGTTTGCTGTGCGCTTTACGCGGACGGAGCCAATATTTGACCACAATTTGAAGGCACAACGCCAACGTCCATCAATTAGCTGAGACAGGTTAATCCTGCTAAATGAATAGGTAGACAGACGCAAACAATGTCTAAGATAAAAGCGCTTTGTTAATTAACAGAGTTATATTTTTTATGCGTCAGATCGAGATGGACAGGAAAATAATCTTAGCCATCTTAGCAATAAGGCTGGGCATTGTAATGTAAGTACTTTATATTTCGTGCACTTCCAAATCTAAGTTGAATTTATTTTGTTTTGATATATATTTTTTCTTAACAACTTTGAAAACCACGTATTAACAACAACCTCTCACCACTTACATCATATTTCATCTTATAATGCTCTGAATTTAAGTCAAACGTGGCATCAAGTGGTTTTAAAACCAGTGATGCTCTGCCTACCCTGATAGGAATTGTGCGTATGTAACTTTGAAATTTTTTATGATTGATATAAAACTTGGTCAAACATTACTAAGCATCCTAATACATACATTAATGTAACTTAAGTGATCTAATTTTAAAGCAATCACTCTATTACTGTAATAAATAATGTAAGAAATGCATGCCCCTATCCAGAAACATCCATCATTCGGTGAACCCTGTCAGGATAGCTTTGATAAGATAAATTAGCCAAATCAGTCTGCTTCAGGGGCTTGTCAAGTGACGTCATCTCCGTAATAGATTGGGTGGTCCATCGCTCATGTTGTATATTCAAGCTGCATATCTAAAACATTAAAGAAATTCGATCGTAAAGACTGTATTGCCGCACGACCTCATATGAAGCATAAGGAATGAAAATATGAATTACAAAAGAGTCCGCACAATGCTGGTTTACAAAAACACCGCAGTACTATGTTAATGCGTCCAATCGTGCGCATCTCGGGAGCGCACGCGCAAGCCTCATCTAGATACGCGCACCACACACAGAGGCGCATTGGTTATTCCGTCGCCGAGTGGACCGCGCGCCTGGCGCCGACGCCCTTGTTAATCCGCTGTCCATCGCACAATGCCTCCGCCAAAAAGAAAACAAACCGAAGAAATAATAAAATAAACACATATTTCAACGTATCGATACAATGGCAAAAAGCCATCTTATATGCACTCCTTGAAGTCCGAGAAACGAATGCATTGCTTTTGAGAAAGCAGTAAAGTTGTCGAACACTTTTAAAGACAGTCGTCATGTTTATTGCGACGCTGAAACAATGTATAGAAAATCTTCGAATTCTAAAAAATGTAAAGGTTAAAGAAACTACGAATGCTTGTCCAGTTGTCCACCATTTTGCCCAACAAGAATGTCTGTTCACAAAAACGCCGCCGTCCAAAGCTGGGTATTTTTAAATTGTCCTACAATTTTTCTCGCACGACGTCCAAACAAAAATGGAGCCGAGGGCGCGATCGAGATCAGTACTCGTTTAAATTCCCGAGGCGAGGTGGGAAATGGGCGGTAAGAAAAACGAAGCAGACAAACACATTCAAAAATGTGAGGACGAAAAGTAAACCCATGTTGGAATGTCGGGCCGAGTTGACCACACCGACAATAAATGGTCACAGACTTATTAAAAGGCCGCCTAAAATAGCTGTAATTTGTTTAAAATCAGTTTGGTTCCTACTATACTACCCGGTATATAATTCCTTCACGCCTAAACGCAGCAACAGATCGACGTGATTTTTTGCTGATGAAGCCCTGGGTGGAAAGCTGTCACTAGATTTTACTTAACATCTACGTACACGTTCTTTTAAATTTCCATTATTTGTTAATTTTTAAAGCTTAGTTTTTTGTTCAATCGAAGTGTAGTGATAGTGTTATTATTTATTGTAATATAATCTTATCTAAACATTTAAATCTGAGAAGGTTCAAGGAATCCAGATCCAAATTGCCAACATTACAAAATACTTTTACATTCTAAATTCATCGACTAACGTAGGAGTAGACAATACAAACTCGCGAGAGCAGGCCAAAACGGTCAAACGTTACGAAATGCACTTGCATTCAGTCCACCCACCGAATGTAAGGAGATACCAGTCCATTGTAGTACAGAAATAGTCACGTTACAAAACTCCCTTGTTATCCGTACCCGTAAACATGCGGCTTAAAAGGAATTGTCCGAAAACGGAATGAAAGTAAACAGACATTTCCGTACACATGGTCAGCTACATTCCTAGACAGCTTTGAATTATATCAGACGTAAACGAATAAAAGTAATCAACAAAAAAACTAAAATATCTCTAAAAGCTGTAAATATTGTGATCAATACGAAAGAAACGTCGATTGTGAACGATGCGGGGGCTTTAATAAGCGACCATTCTCCTTTAGATGATTTATCGTTTAAAAGACCTCTCGGGTGCGATACGCAGCACCTCATAACTACAGTCCCCGGATTTATACATCAGAGATTTATAGACGAGGATCAATAAAAACATCGAGAATAAACGTAATAAAACCCGGTGTACCACGCTCCACCGAGAATTTTCGTAATTTATGATTTAAATTATATAAATCGGCTTATAAACCTTTTAAAACTTTTATTGTGGTGGACTTAAAATCTTCCTAAAATTTTACATGGACGAACACAATCGGCTTGGTCTTTTTTCAAGCTCATGAGACGTTACAAGCTTTTCCATGTAAATCGCTATTTTTATTTTAGTCTTTGGTGCGAATTTCACACTTCCCGCAGCGAAAACGAGCAAAAAACTTGTTCGTAGGAGTCGTATATTCACATTTAAAGCTGAATCGCGGCGTGACAAAGGAACACGAAGGCAAGGAGCTTTCAACAAGTGGAGTGGCGTGCACCGAGATCATTATGTAACGGAAATGTTGCCACAAAAATAATCGCCAGGGAAGCAGTGCAATCAGATGTTAAGTGGAGGTAATTTCAGGGCATCGTTGCTAAAAGAAGATTTCGCTAATTGATCTTTTATTTTTACTCAACGACACTTTAAGAAATTTTCATTTATCTTTTTTTATTTCAGCTTTTCCAGTTTGTTTGCTAAGGTCGATCGCAAAGCAATCGAATTAGGGAAGTTTATAGGACAAGGCCTCTCCACAGGATGCTTGCGACCACGTCGACCAAAAGTGCATTTTTGTGGTGCGACAGGACAATGGGTGAGTTCGATTTATTCGCTCCCCGCAGCGCCACAACGCCTGTTCTTGCTATACTATATATGTTCCGTGGATATCAGGAATATTTTCTTTTTCTTGTACCATGGCGGCGGGAGCGCAGGCGCGTGAAGGCAACTTCCAATTATGTTCGAGTTTGATGTACTTCTTTTTTGGTTAACACGCTTTATATCTGGTTCGCTGTAGCCACTAATTTGAACCGCTATTCATGTAAATTCGTGCAAAATGAGATGCAGTTTCTAAGGCGAAATAAAGGAGAGGCAAGCTCTTGTTTGGGTTAAATTGACGTTAATGTAAAGCGCAGTAGGCTGTGTAAGGCTGAGTAGAACATGCACAATAGCCGTAGCTGAGGTAATGCTACATTATAAGACAGTTTCGAGCCCTTCGGACAGAAATCCTGTTGCAAATGGTCCCCGGCTATGCACTGAATAGTTTTCTGTATACAACACCGCTTCATTACAGGTGGACGTAATGACAAACCGCCTGCGGCACAATCCGCACCTCTGATTTATGCTGTCGTGGATTTGTATGAATTAATATTAATGTTTCCTTGGTTCACAGTCACTCTGCATTTGAAATTGTTCAATTTGTCGGCCGCAGGGGACTCGTTGCGAATTTTGTGCGCTCGCACATGGTTTTGATTGATGACAATCTTTTAGTCACTGTTATTTGGTATAGCTTTTACTAAATTATAACTTGTTGTAATTTATCATAGCGTATGTTCATCTTTTCTACTTTTATGTGCATTTTATTCAAAAATGTTATATTTAGTAGTTGTTTAAATCATTTTAGAGTCAGTTGCCTTAGGGGCAAGGTATTCGTATCAGACCATAAACGCGCCATTATTCGGTACGATTCTGAAATCATAAACTATCACTTAGCATCACTTGGCATCAATTTGAACGCAATCTTCCCCCAGGACGCTGCCCGCGTTTACAATCATACCATTAACTTGGTAATGGAATGATGGCAGGAAGCCGATCACTGGGTGTCCCTCGTCCATCATATGACCAGACAACTTCAATTGCTGCCGAGCTGGTGGATTTGTGGTTCTTCCGCGGACTTCAATTGTGTTTACGACTAGTTAACTAAGTAAGAGTACAGGAGAGACAACAGCAAATAAGGCAAGTACAGAACCTCCTGGCATAGGCATGCTTAAAAGAAGGTTTTGCTTCAAGCGTTGGCAAATCTTTAAATAAAATAAAATAAAATAAATAAAATAAAATCATAAACTTGCAAGAAATTGTGATCACATTATATCGTCATATCACACTAATATTATAAAGGCAGTGAGTGTGAGTTTGTCACTTCTTCACGCTTTGACGGCTGAACCAATTTTGATAAAATCAGGTATGGAGGTAGGTGATACCCTGGATTAACACATAGGGTTCGTAATTTTCACGAATTCCCACGGGAATCCTGGGCGGAAAGCTAGTGTTAGATATGCAAAAATCTTGCATTACAACCGCTTGAACACATAATATAGATAAACTTATGACGTTCACTGTTCATCAATGTAATTTAGAAAGGAGTGGGCCGGCCAGACGGAAGAAACTACAGGCAAATAAAATAGCTACACTCTAGTAACTAGAATCTCGTTAATCCATGTTCTAATATTAATAGCCTATTAAATAGTAATTAAACTGTGGTTTAATAACGCCCGAGGCTGGAAACTAAACGGAACGTTATAAATACAATAATTTTGCAGCTTACTACAAAATATTAAATATTTATTATGAAAACTTAGCCTTACTAAGTAAAAGTTGCTAAATGTGTATGCGTAAAGTCATATTAGGCAAGAAATATTTTTATTTATAAATATATGGTTGCAGTTATTCAAGATTTACTTAAGATTTACTTACTTAAACATTTCTCCAAAACAAATATGTTTGTACATAATTGCATTAAAGGTAACAAACATACAAGCAATTTGGATGCTTGATGACTTTGTCTGAAGAAACATAGTGAGATGATACAATAATAAGGGGAGGAAAAGTGAAGCACTCTGCTGGGACGGTGCGTTAGATGCTAAAGGGATTAGTTCAATTATCTTGCCATGATTTTTTTATCCGTGCAGCTTCTAATAAAAACATCGATAGACATTGATTCGTCAGAGACTCGAAAAAGACGAACGAGTTACATATTTGAAGTATAGCTACTTGTACAAAAAATAAAATAAAATAAACAAAAAGCAGCACGAGTGCGCCAATAGTTATGGAACTTTTTCAACTTGACTTCACAAGCATTTCAGTTATCTCTATGTACTTAATTAAAAGTTGTTGTTAAACGCAATTCAAAAGGAAACCCCAAAATAAAAGCATACAACTTCTTTCTTTCAAATTCTTGATGTTTTTCCTTTTTAGTAAGATTTATAAGCGTTGAATGTTCGCGTTATTTCCTTTTATGACAATTTTATTGCCATACTTAAATCGGTGACATGATTTCAGACATTTTGGACAAGTCGTTATGGAACATTTGGGAAAAGCTCCATTTGCGTACATGTAGATAATGTTGTTAGATTTGAGTGGTGGTGAGTTAGACGAAACCATACATATTAAAATGTTTTAAAGTGGTGTAGCTAAAGTAAGAAGAACCTCTGTAAACTATATTTGTCCAAAAAATGTGATTGAGAATTGGCTTCCATTATGCTCTTACTTCTACGTGAAAATACAAGTAATTATTTTGAAACGTTGTGAAATGTAAAAGCATAATTAAATGCATCGTTAATACGTTAAGTGGCAACCGATAGTCCGGTAAAAGCGGCAAAGATTTAGGCCAAAAAATCTGATTTTGCCATCGACTTTAAGCATTGCGGGTCATCCTAGAAAATGACCCACAATGCATTAATTCGTAATAACCATATTAATCATATTACGGTTCCTAATATTTATTCCAAATCTCTCTTGATCTATTTACGTAAATAAACATTTTGATATTTACGGAGTAAGTATTACGTAAGTAATCAAAGTTCTCTAAGTGCCATTTCAAGCAATCCTAAGATACTTTAGCACACTTTATTGATCTGCATTACCCTAACAAGCGTGGGCCAATCGAATTGAATCAACATCGACATTCTAAAGATGCCAGTGCCCTATAGGACGTTATTGCTGCTATAAAAGGGGCATGTTTACACCACAATCCGACACTTTCGCCTTATCTGCTGAATCACCAGGCCGGAAGACCACCCACATGACAGTGTTCTGTCCCGATTTCATCACGTATGGGGTAAGATTCACAAAGATCTAGGATTTAAAAAAAAATAAAGTAGAGTTCGAATCTTCTTACTGGCCCATATACATACGTCGGTCACCGAGGGTCACGGGCCTCCCTTCGAAACATGAAGGGGATTTAGGCCATAGTCCACCACTTTACCCAATGAGAGTTAGTGGACCGCTCGTCTTACTAAAATGAATTTTCTTGTACGGGCGGGTTTCATCACGATGTTTTCTTTCACCGTTGAGCAAGTGATAATTAGAAATTTCGTTACCGTTACCGTTACAATGGCCACCCCGCCCAGCAGTTCTGCCACAAAGACTCAACGACGATAATCACCTCGGTCTGGCCACTGTGGCACGAATGCACAAATCCCACTATTCATGCTACATTTCAAAAATGTAATGGATTGAGTGATCCGACATTCGTACCAACTAGTACAGTAAGCAAGTGATAATTAGAAATTCGTACAAAAATCCGAAAAGACGATTTTGGTGGTACAGGCCCGCACCAGGATTTGAACCCGCAACCTTCTCATTACAAGTCTGGCTCATTACCAACTGGGCTATCACCGCTACTAGGGCTATCACCGACGCCCCAAAAATTTTCCTATAGTCTACATTCATAACTGCACCTTTACAGTTAATCCATACTAATATTATAAATGCGAAAGTAATTCTGTCTGTCTGTCTGTCTGTCCGTTTTTCACGCCTAAACTACTGAACAGATCTTGATGAAATTTGGTATAGAGATAGATTAGAGCCTGGGAAAGGACATAGGCTACATTTTATCCCACAGTCGGGCACGATATAACCTGCGGGCGGAAAGCTAGTATAATAGGCTATAGGGCTTGGAGTGGGTATTGATGCCATTAATATTGAATTAATTTAAATGTTATTTAATCATCGAAATCATCATTATTAGTAAGTACTAACATAGTTTTAAGTTTTTTAGACTATTTTACTAACAAATAAGCCTATGTTGCTTGAAATAAAGACATTTATTTATTTATTTAATAGATAATATATGGCGGCATTGAAATCGAACTCAGAAGTACTGAGTTATATCATTATGTATCACACTTACAAGACGACCACCCACGATCCTTTATTTTAGTACGTAAACCAATCACACCAGTTTAGTTACCACTAGACTTAGATTTTCTCAGATCTGCTTAAGGAGAACGTAGTGAAATTAAAAAAACAATTGTCATCGTGACGTAAACATGACACAATCCGTAATTGCAATTTTTCAACGTCAGTATTATCGAGTTCTTGTGATCCGTCATCAGCTTATCAGGTAAGTCTTCAAGTTTAATAAGTAACAAATAAAAAGAAGACACTGCAAGCAATTTATGAAGAAACCTGTTTAGTAGTATTTAATAGGGAATTAATAGAGATATTAAAAGTGGACAGGCAAGCAGTTATGGGGATCTTGAAGTAAAGATATGTATTCGTTATTGCACATGCATAAACAATTATGGGTTATTAATACACAGGTGACAAAAAAGATAAAGTACTTAAATGATCAAGTAACTACTTAAATATGGCCTTAGTTTAAGCATAGTTGCCCACCTGACAAATACTAGTACTTATTTGAGAAAAATTTCCCGAATCGAAAAATAAAACGTTAAGTCAATCTATTAAATTTGTAATACTAAGATAACAGTCCATGTAATTAGGGTGCGAGCTAGTAGACATTACGTACCTAAAGGTTCTTAAACTCCTGCCCCATATTCCAAATCTTCACCATTAATATACCGCGAACTAACCACTAATTTATCGCCTATTTCTTATTAAGGCTCAAGCAAATAATATACAAAACGATTATAATCCCGCACATTTGTACAGACAGCGGCACGTCAGGTTACCCATTTGCACCAAAGCCAGCACTATTACGAATGCTGGCTTTGGTGCAAATGGTCAACAAGTATAGTCTGATGTGCTGTCGTGTATACATGCCCAATCTAAACGGAAACTTCTATTCCATCCGCCTGTCAATGATGATCATGCGGATAGAACCTCACGTTATATCGATAGTTTCTCACGATGCGATGACTCACGCGCAGGCCGCGGTCAAACTCGATCAAGACAATTAGATAAGTTGCGCAGTCTTTGTGTGACATGTCCAAGATAATTATGTCAATGTCTTAAAACTTAATGCTCTTTTCATTACCATGTTTTATTTGGTAGAAAGCCTTCAAGGACCTAAAACAAACAATAGTTAAGTTACATTTACGGGATTCTAATTACGAATATAAACATAATCGCTTTAATTTAAACAATTTTATGATGAAAAGCAAAACATTTAATTTATTAGGCCAATTACTGGTAATGTCCACCATGATAGCCTCGAGATGATAGGCTTCTGATTCTGAATAGTAGACTGATTTGCATTTAAAAGTTTGTAGCACTCTTTGTGGAAGAAGTCATAAAATAAATTGGCGGTTGCAGATTGGTAGGGTAGAACAAGAATGTTTTGTGGTGGTGCTGTCTCTACACAATCAGGATATTGGCACAGCTTATGTCAATTGATACAAGACTACAGTCAATATAGTGAGTGTAATTATGATTACGGTCCATAAAAATTTTGCCCGGGTAGACACAATATATAGGTATACTTAAACATGAAAGAAATAGCAGGCAAAACGGAAATTTAGTGTTCAACAACGCAGACTTACAAAATTGAGCGCACAAATCTAGGACAGCATTTTAGCTAGCATTTCTTAGTATAGTAAAGACGGTTAGCTACAAACGTAAAATAAACAGGACGCATCAAAACAGTCGTAAAGATCAATGGACACGGCGGTATGTCGGTTTTCAATCTTGTGTAATACTTGTGTTTGATGTTATCATCATCAAACACGGTGCTATGATATTATAATCCCACAGAATCTTCTTTATCGGGTCGGAATTTTATTCACTCACAAAATTTCTTTTCACAGTTTTCATATGAAAGCGTTGGAGTTGCTTTACTTATTGGTATTTTTATTTTATTTTAATAAAAGGCAATTCTTCCAAATAATTTAAGACTTTTGTGTTCGGCTCAGTAGCGAGAAACTATGGCTTCTGAAACTTGTAAAAAAAGAAAGGCGAAATCGCATTTCGAGTATACATCGTGATCCACATTCGATTGTACAGCACTATCATTTTGAATCAAACAGGAGAGAAGAATCCAATGTAAGATTATCAAAACAATATAATCGGTCCAACGCTCCAAAAGAATGCCGCACCGCTACAGATGGTTAACTTGCAAATGTGGAGTTTGTACTAGACAAGTCCACGCGTTTCAAATACATCGCAGCTAATTGAATACGTATCTACCATCTCCAATCGAAGATATAGGAATCTTTGCCTTTAGTTTACTATATAAATCAACGACGACGGGTTATTAAAATACAAACACTAATACGAAAAACGTGTGTTTGCGCTGATTAGCCTGTTAGTTCTTTTTTAGAAGAACTAAAGCAAACACATTATACTTATATCACCTGAAAGACAATCCGCTAATAGATATCTTAAGGATATTCACATAGACATTTTCTGTACCATACGCATTCAGAGGTTTGCAGATCGTCATAATTCCTGTTGAAGTTCTATCCTTCTAAAAATGCCACGTACATTTAATCAAGCCATTACTCCTTATGTAATTATATGGTCCCGTATTTATGTTATCAATAGTTTCCCTGTACTGTAGCCACGTTTCATTGAAGAATTACCTACTGTCGAAGTCACGCTGGAAGTTTCAAAATGTACGCTACTGATGTTTTTTCTGGATGATTGCCAAGTGTTGACATCGCAAATGTCCTTGGATGACATCGATGATTTGCTACGTCTCTTTTGCGTCGTTTACATTTCCACGCTTATGTTATGTTTGAATGCTGGTTCATTTGTTTATTTTTTTGTATTTTTATTCTTGAATTCTTATTCAATTTCAAAGTGTACTAAAAAGATCATTGATAACATTTGTAGATGTACAGAAAATCCCCAATTATTCAATAAGACTCTAGTTACTAGAAGAGTGATTATTTATCTTAGTCCCACATAGCTTATTTTACGCCTTCAAACAGGACATCGATAAAAAAAGGAAAACGGAAACAACTTGAATACGAGCAAAGCTATCAACAACAGTCTCATTAAACACCAGATCATTACGCACTTAGCCGATGCAAATTACGACACAGACGCATTCATAAATATCAGACCATAAATACTACATTCTAATGCTATGGCATTAAGTTTATAAGCAATACTTGGATCTTGTTAAGCTTTTATGGAATTGTAGTTTTATTATTTGTCTACTCAAGAAGTTGCATGGATAGTGAAGGGTACAAACCATCACACTCTATGGGGTTTTAGACAAAATAAAAGATTGAGGCAAATCAGATGTTTGTTTAGGTCCATAACACCTATAGCCCGAGAATCGCCAAAGTATATGTCATATTTTGGCATTACTTTTAAGTTCAAATTTTAACCCAAGGTTAAATGTTTGGTGCAAGTCCACCTCAATAAATTCCAAGAACAACATTATCCTTTTGGTGTAAGGTGTGCTTTATGCAAATGGTGGGTGGCAAGCAGACTCAAGGCGACATTCCTCTGTGATCCTACGCCCCGGGGACAGCGTTACCGTTCCGACCCGTGGCCAATCTGTAATCGAACGGCGCGTGCGCGGGCACGAAGTCGCTACGGTCCAAATCTTGGAATATTTGACCAGTTTACAGAGGCCCTTGACGTTTCATCCGACTTGTTGCTTTTGTTCTAAGGTTTACTATTGAGTTTACTCTCAAATTCTGAGACTGTCATTGTGTAGCAAATAAATTTAATCCGCTACGACGTTTAATTTAATCCGGACATTGAGAATTGTTACTTAGAAGATTCAGTACAATTCATGCCTCTGAATCAATGCAACGATCATGATCAAAAATGCAAGAAACTTACACGGAGAAAATCATTGGAACTATTCTATTCAGTTGTTCTATTCAGTTTTTGAATCCCAAAGTATATCTGAAACAGATTAGGTATTTATTTTCTAGAGCAAATCCTACCAAAGGAGTGGCGCATTCCCATCTAGGGAAAACAGACTTGACAGACTAATAGCTGCACTCACGGAACGAATGCCTACATTTGACGGCTCAGTCGAAAGTTGCCTAGTAGTAACTCCATTGACAAGCGTGCAATTTGCAAACTTCGACAACTTTATTACCGCAAACCGTCTAACAGACATAATGGGTACATAAAGGGCACTCAATACATCAAAATGGACCTATAAAGACGAAAGCAAACCAGAATATTTGAATCAGTAATGTTTTGCATGTTTTATGAACTTCTCAACGAATTAGATGCATAAATGCGTCGTAAAATCGGCAGGAGTCGCACCTTTACCAATATAGTCATTAAGTATTTTACGATGGGAGATATGAGATGTGTTGGAGTATGAGTAACAATCACAAAAACGTAAGACAAGTCTCAAGATCGTTCGGACGTTATCAGACAGATCGGCGCAAAAACATTGACACTTGTGAGACAGTCGAAATCAAAGTTATCAAGGAAGCGTATCACTGTTTTAATATTTTCTTCGATAAAGTATTGGGTGACTTTAAATTAGTTAGATGAAATTAAGAATGTGAATCTGCTCACGAAACGGAAAAACTTTCTCCAAGGAACATAAGTCGAAATATGTAGTAAATGATTTTGTATTTTGAAAAAGACTTCTAAGTATTTTTTATAGTAAAATTGTTACCCTTGTAGTTTGAGCATTGACAAAACTAGCAAACTTTAGAAGTTATGAACATTGAACATCAATGAAAAAGCGATATTATTAACAACAGAGCCCCGGCACCGACCTGAAAAATTTGAAGCATTTAAAATACAATAATTCAAAACCACTGCGAATCAAGATCGCTAAACGAGGCCGTCTGATTTGAAACGCAATAGACATCAAAGGTTTGAGACGTAAGACATAAATCACCGATGTTTTAGCAGCGGCCGGTATTACGTATGCGTCGCAGGCGCATGTAGCGGACCATTCATGAGCCGAGGCAGCACAATCAATTATAACGAGCGCTGGCGACGACGCGTCCTGATTTCCTTCCTAATTGCTGCACGCACATACAATTCGCTAATCGCCAGATGATGACTGACGCAAAAAGATATTTTTCCGTACAATTTACTTTCAAAAACACCTTTTCTACAGACACTGAAATTTGAAATTTTTGGTCAATATAACATGGCAATGCAAGAGACTGGTCTTAGTAGGAGAATTTATCACTAGAAAGGCGAACTTCATGTTTTACGAAAGTAGCATAGCATAAGTAAGTGTATGCGATGTAATTATCAATAGTTTATGGTGTCTCAGGGACTGCGAAAAATTAGAGATGTTGCATTAAAATAAATGAGTCCAGCCCTCGAATAACAGCAAAACTATCTGAGAAGTTTAGAAGCAACATTGTTTTTGACGGGGGTTAGCGCAATAATTAGCTCGCTATAAGTTCTTCCCACGAGTGCAGGTGTTTATCAAATGAGCCATGGTTTGCACAGGGAAACCACACTCGCACCAGGGTGGTCAGAGTCATCGGTATCCCCCACCTGAACCGGTTATCTTAGTAATGATCGGGCGTAGTGGGACCCCTTTTGAACTGATTATCTTCACTACCCGACTTTGATACGGAGCCTATTCAGACTTCGAAGTCGACCATGCGAGATCGTTTCCTGACGGGGAGGCTTTCCTTGAGCGGAACTATCCGCCAACAATTGCTGTGAAGTTCTAAAACCGATTGTTGAGAATTAAATTAGAGAATAGTGCTTGTATATTTGCTAGGTAATAAATGTTTTCGGTTATTATTAATTTTTCCGTTATTTATATCTAATGTTGTAGTTTTCTAGTCTGAGAATGTCAAATATTTTCATTTGTCGTTGCATCTAGCGTGTCTAGACAAGCAAACGCTTCCTACGAAAATAGCCTTCAAGTGTAATAGTAATAATAAACGTGTCTGAGCATCTCTTATCTTAATTTGTCTTTGATTCGTGTTAATCAGTCCCAATATGAACATGTTAAAAGCTTTTTAATATTAATTTTTAATTTACATTTTCAATTCGTTCACGGTTAGTTATAAGAGGCTCTACAAAATTGTTGCGTATCATTCTAGCTACATGTGTTTTATTTCTGAACTGGTTTTAAGTAGGATATTAATTGGAAATCGTTAATTACCAAATAAAATATACGTGTAGTGAAGAGCTAAATGATCACTTGATTTAAATCATAAATAAGCTAGCACCGTAATTATGGCGCGACGAGTTTTTGCTGCGCCTGCGCATCGCTCACCGTCAGCACTCAGCAGTAGTAGAATACTACAGCCATAAAATGAATGTAGCCTCACCTATCAATAAAAATTAATTAATTTCATATGCAAATGATACAATCTTCCGCCAATTAAAGAAACTCCATGTTTTAATGATTTCGGCACATAAAGCAAGTAGGATAAATAATACACCACCTGTTCAAAAAGGATTAGATTCATTGTGCTAATAATTTTATATTATGCAAGAAGATTAATAAATTAAATAAAAGAAACATCAAAGAACCTGTTTTTTATTTTAAAATAAAACGGAGCTTTAAAGCTGTCATTTAAATAGAATATACGGCTGAAATAACTTGTCCCGTTATATTATTATTTAAACCGTGATGCGTATGAGTTGTGAAAAACAGTTTGGAATACACAATGTTTACTAGGAAATTAAAATTGGATTGCGAAACAGTAATATGTCCCTCTTCCATACGAAGTAAGTTTTCATTATGTATAAAGCATTTTATTTAAATTAATATAAAAATTCTCGAAAATATATTTGAAGCATATTTACGAACCTCAACGATGTAGGTAACTGCAAATGTGTGGGTCTAAGAGCCTCATGTTTATTTTTCTAACGACGGGCGAAGTAGTCGTAAAATAGTTTTATTGTGGAATAAATCTCCCTTTCCGGCTAATAAATTGGGCAGAAGCTCAGGTTGCATCCGGTAAGCAAATTAGCGAGTCTTAAATTGATAGACATGAATATTAGTATCATCGCGTTCTAATTATGGCGGAAGCAATTACGTAGTTTTTACAAACTGCTTTCACACTTTTTAGGAAAATAAATTACAGAATGAGAAAACTGCTGCTCTTCTCGGGCGTACTATAAGAGTGTAAAGAGACACAAAGTTTTGCTGTATTGTGGACGAAATGGCTAACGTAGATAGATAGATAAATACATTATTGCATACTTCACAAGGCAAAAAAATATTTACAATCATGAATACCATGAGCACAACTGACATACTACCTATTATTTGTCTATCTCGCAAAATATTGTCAACTGTATCAAGCAACTTCACGTTGAGAAGTACAGCATAGAATTTCTGATTATCTATTAGACAAGCAACCATGGGAATAAATTTATCAGCTCCAGAGTTATTCAGATATGAAGTCAATTAAAAGTAGAAGTAAGAATATTTATATGATTAATTTAAAAAGAGTGACCCTCGGAGTTTCTTGCCTATTCTTCTCCTGAGGAAGACTGCACCTTTGCGAATAGGCGCAAATTCAAAAGTGCTAATGTTATTTACTAAGTATATTGACATGTTCAAGTAACATTTTTTATGTTCAATGAAATAAACACATTTGAATTATTTAGCATATGTTTCGGGCGAACTATCGCAATTATCAGGTAAATATTTGACAAAACTTTTTTATAACTCTTACTAATTTATATGTTCAATGGACATTATGGACAGGACTTACCTGTAATACCTGTAACAAAAGCAGAAGAAAAATTATTAATATAGTTGAAAAGACTAAAAATATTATTCAGTTATTATCCCGGGACAAGAATACCAGCAGCGAATTGAATCATACAATTATGAATATAATAAAAGTGGGTGCGGAAAGGTTTGCGTGTTTAGTTCCCATCTTTTACATTTCTAGGATAAAGTATGTCAGCTGGAGGCCTGCGTTGCAGGGATTGGTCCATGCGCTATAGGAAGTATAGGAACAGAATCTCAGAGCATTCAAACTGGAGTATACTATACAATACAATCGCCACTCATACAGGAACTGGCGGCGGTATTATTGCACATCGGCTATCTTCGGCTATCTTCGGCTTCGTAGAGCGTCGTCGTCTCGTTTTGTCGCTGAAATTGTCAGTCGTGCGACAGAGACGAAGTCAAAGCTAAACATTTAATAAGACATTTTAAAATAGCTGTCTTAAAACAAGGTAATATAAATTCGGTGTACAGAGAGGTACTTACGAAATAATTCATTGACATTTTGTTTATTTCGACTTACATTTTATATTTTTTTGTGACAATGAAAATGTAAGAAAAATGTAAAGATTATGATTCAAATTTAAAAAGAATAATCCTTGGAATATGCAGCGTGTTCAATTATAAATAGTATAAAGAACTAAATTGGACTATGTATAGCGCCAAAGAATTTTTGGAGCAATGTAAACCATCTTCCATTAAGTGCTCTAAGGAGCCAAACTTCCAACAAGACTTATTATGACACTTCTTAGACTTATGACACCAGCTGCGCGGTAATCATTGAATCGAGTGCTGAATGTATAAAATGGAATGGAATCGCCACGAATGGACTAGGAAGGAAGTCAAATGCTAATACAGATTGTAAATCAAACGTTTGTATATGGAATTCCTACTCCTTAGTTAGGTTTTCTTTGAGGAATCTTAAGTTTCTGTTACACTATACGGTTGTAAAGAAAAATAATAACAACTAGCAATTTTAACTGGATATAATCAACTTGTATTAATTTAATTACGAGGGCTAAAAATCTGTGTTGCAGTTCAATGTTCAAAATCGCTGAGCTTAGGCCTTTTCACTGCAGCATTCAAATGCATGTTAAACCATTTATTTCAGTTCTAAGGTTTATGTTATTCTTTTAAATGTATGTGTGTGCTGCTGTTCGTTGTATTATTATTATTAACTAGCTTTCCGCCCGGGACTTCGTTCCCGGAATTCGGAATTCGGTAAAATTATGTAGCCTATTTTCATCAGGATAAGTTTAGATTTACAAAATTGGGTGGTGAGATCCAGCATTTCAAAAACTCAAAAATCGTAAGCTAAATTTTTGTTCATTAATCCAGTTTAACCAGCTAAATTGCGCAAATAATTATATTTGAGCCACCCTAAATTCTGGACAAAAATAATTATAAAAACAAACCTATACGATAAAGATGAATATAACGAAAGATATGAAATCCGATGACCCCAATCTCTTAACTATAGAAACAATATGACTATGTCATTATTTACAACTAATCTTTATTCAATGATTCAACTTAAAACAACTTGTTTTCAATATGAAAACCCACTCCGTAATTACACAAACAGCTCATTACCGACGAACAAAATGTTAACGCGGAACAAAACAATTAAAAGCCAATAACAATTCAAGTTTATGTGGGTAATATAGCATTACTGTAAGCCTGTACGATTGATATCCATTGTATGGCCATTTAGGGCAGCCTGGGCCCTGTTTAATAAAACTTACAATTGTACGACACAATTACAATTCGATATACATTGCTAAGTTACTACTCTCATAACTAACACTATACAGGGTGTAAGGAAACGCTTCCGAATACTGATAGTACATGCTCAGTCAATGGTTTTGAGTAACTTTCTCAAAGAAACTTTTCCAGGAAACGAAAAAGTTTTGGACTTCTCCATACAAGCTGTCCGATTAAAATGACTTTTTTGTATGGGGCCGGCCGTCGTTTTTTTTTTTCGTTTCCTGGAAAAGTTTCTTTGAGAAAGTTACTCAAAACCATTGACTGAGCATGTACTTTCAGTATTCGGAAGCGTTTCCCTTACACCCTGTATTATTTTAACTCCTAATGGCTACGCATTGTCACCAATTTATAAGTTTTATTAAACAGGGCCCTGGCTGTTTGTCTGCTTTGGAAATTGGCTGTTGACAGTCGATTCACACTGTGAGACTTAGAAGACAAGAAAACCTCGATCAGGTCAATGGGAAACTAATCTTAGAGGGTTTACGATAAAAAACAGTGCTCAATATTAGGCTTTACAATGCAGCAATATCCTCGATTTCCTTTTATCAGTTTTACGAAGTTCAGCTGAAGATACTATCCACGTGGACTTTGAATCTAATTTGGACTTTGCTAGTTTAATATGTTCTTTGAAAGCCTGAAAGTCGAAGTTGGAAGTCTACTCCTAGTTTAGCCGGCTACAAATATGTATATACTAGCTGTCCGACCGGAACTTCGTTCCCGTGGGAATTTGGGAAAATTATGTAGCCTAGTCAGCTACCTCCATACCAAATTTTATAAAAATTGGTCCAGTTATTTGAGCGGGAAAAAGAGTAACAAACATCCATATATTCATCATACATATACAAATACATCCACACAAACTTTCGCATTTATAATATCAGTAGGATAAGTTTACCCGGATCGAGGCACCTAATTGTATTGTATCCCGTTAAAACTAGGTTTAACCACACTTGGCTTGAAGCCGTTACATGTAAACAAAGATACAGATTACGAGTTGCCAAGTGTTTTAGAATCGCTACACAGAGCGTGGTAGTGCTATATGAGATAACGTCAACAGTTTATCGATAATCGGCGGATTTTCCAACGTAAGATCTTGTCAATGGACTGCAAACAGGTTTGTATTATTACTTGTAGATATTATTGTTATTATTAGATGTAATCTCCGGTGTAGGTTGCGCTGATTTGAATCTCTCGCTGCAGAATTATATGTTAGACTTCACCTGCATTGGTGACTTTCTGCAGATTTGCTGCGCGATTAGTTAGATCCGGTTCATGGGGTAATAAGAGCTTAATAACAGAACGTGGTACGTGCTTCAACATGTATCTGTCTACGTGCAATCTTGATCAGAAAATACGAAATCTGGGAATTTATAGCGTTAGTCTAGTTAGATGAAGCAATTTTCTGTGAAATAAAGTATCTTTAAATTATTGTGTGTATTTCTGAAATTTACTTTTCGTTTTTTATTTGTTTGGAATTTGGGAGTATTGCTACCTACCTGATTCATGCTACATTTACAAAAAAAAACTAAAAAATGCTCATTAGAAATCAATAAACTCTAAATTAATTAATTTACCACTCCACTGCTTAATTTTCCCATGATCATCTTAAAGGGCTATACATCTAATTACGCATACATTGAGCGACTGATTTTACGCAAAAACTCGTGCGCATATCAGCGGGCGCCACACAGTCGGCCAGTCCTTTGGATAATTCATAAGGACGCGGGTTTCCGTCGACACAAACACGTACCGGACGCTTCCGGGTTACCGTATTAGTCTTTATTACACAGCTTAAAATGACAGTTATTAAACTAATAATTGAACATTGAACCACATTTAATATAACTTATGCGATCGCAATTTGAAACCAGTATTACATCGGCAGCTATTTATTATTAGCGACAAAATGTATCGGAAATGGGGTCATTGTTTAACGATCAGACGGACAAGATTTAAATCGACTCGAGCTTTTAGACACGGCCTTATCGCGTTGTGCAAACGCTTTTGTTCTCTATTTAAACCTAACCAACCGTTGATTTTGAAACCTTCATTTGCAAAAGTCCATGACTAACTTCAAACAAGTCTAAGCTTTATGACTCTGTTAGACGTAGACCCACGACAATACACAGCCATTGCACGGAGTTAAGAATCTGCTCATTTTAATGGTCCATATAGGAATGGAATAAAAAGCTAACTCGTTGGACGGGCAGGACCGCTGGCGCCAGCGCCGACTCTTTTTGTTGCACGAGCGCATGACGAGGTAAATTATCATATTTCACTGTAACACTCGCACTTGACGTTTATGGGAGGGATCATCCCATTAAACCTGGAAGATTGCTTTCCAATTAATAAAAAATGTAAATACGCTTTCCCCGTTGTAAAAACCAGAAGGTACTTTTAAGCCGATCACCGAATTTGGAATATCGATTTGCAAGGGAATGCTTGACGGTGAAGTGGCCAGCAGCGACACGTATAGATGCGCTCATGAATTGAGAGAAACAAAGTAGAAAGCGGTTTTATAATCAGTGAGGTTTTGTTTATTATGGTGAGTAGATGCGGTCGACATCATGCATGCGCCTTCAATCCATTCTGAGAGGCAGTCAGCTCAGAAAAAAATGTTGTTCTCCTAATAAGGAGCTAGTAGGTACGTGCTCGGACACTACCGTTTGCGATTATCTCACGGCCCGAGCAACGGGGTCATGTGGGAACCAAATTGGTGCTTCTGTAAAGGAGCATTTTAAAAATAACCCCACAGTCGCAGTCACGGAGTGCTCGCAGTCGTGTCTGATTGTAATGATAACACTTTTTGCAACTGCGAGGAAATTGCATAAATCGTTCAACTAGATAAGGATAATTTTGATGCCGCTGAAGCGAAACCTGCTCGTTTCAAAGCAACGCTGAGCCTCTTAAGAGGCAATTACACAAGTTCAGACAAATTGTATCCTGCGTAAAGACCGTACGGACCTCTGTTTAATAAGTTGCGCTGCAGCCAATCCAATTATGGCATATAATTATAAAATAGACAACAAACTGCCTTTTAAAATGCATTGGATAGCGTTTAACGACGATTACAGCTCTTGATGTTTCGTATACTGTTGTCGTGTCAATTAATCACGAATAAGAGGCACTTGATATAACAAGCATGAGTAAGTGTCGTAGGAAGCCTTTACGTGGAAATCCCTTGTTTAAAGAAAATAATGAATAGTAGAAACCTGAGTCGAAAAGAACAAGAAACGTGATTCCAGTGAATGATTAGAAAAACATAGTTGCATAGCTTTGAAGGCATTTAGCTTAATCACTGGGAGGAAGTGAGTAATTGGTGTTCACATTGTTGGTGCATAAAAGTATGTGGCGTAAGAAATGAGCACGATAATCTTCAGGTAAGCTCCTAATGATCGCACTTCGCTGGCTACTATGCAATTTTGTTCTGTTCAATGGTAGTAGTTGAGTTGAGTAATGGTTGTCATGACTCTAATAAGGTTGTAACATAAATACATATAACTTCATTATACTCTTTAAGGACTTCTGGCTCAGCTTTTTGGACTACGTTTTAAAATTGGATTTAATTTAAAGAAAGCCGTGGAAGAAAATCTAATCTAGACTAAAAGATAATAAGTAAAATGAAAACCCAGTTAAGTTACATAGTAAATCATATACGATACATTTTAGGTAAAGCTATAAGCATGTCAAAATGTGTCGGAGAAATTATTTTTAAAGTGATGGCTCTTATTGACCTTCATGAATAAGGCCGGTCAAATATCGAGCCGGTATCGCGATGTTCGGCCTATAACCGAAAACGGACCGGCATTATCGATGGCGCGTCGCGATAGGGGGCGACTCGCGCGGCGCCTGCGCATCCACGAGACACACAGATCATAATGCTCTATGGACTCTGAAAATCTGGGTAAGGCTTTCGTCATAGCACCCCCTAACAATCCACTGTTGAACATAAGCTTCTTCCAGAAAATATGCTGAGTAAACGGGTTGATAAGTGCAAAACTACCAGATTGGGGTTCAAGCTGCTCCAAAAGGAATTAGGGTGTATGCTCGAGCTTTCTCGAACTCGAGAAAACTCGAGAAATTTTGAGTCATTCGAGACGAGAAAAAAATTACCGGAACTCGAGAATTCTCGAGTTTCGAACTTGAATTGATTTTTTTCGCCGCGTCTCAGTGCCCGCGTTCCATGCTAGTTCATTCATTTGTTCACTCACTGCCACACTTCGTTCGGCACGGCTCTACCAGTAAACTGAGACCCCAGGGCCGCCAGACCTTAGTTATTTTCTCAGTACGTAACCAAAAGTGTGGGAAAGAGTAGTGCTAATATGTACTATTAACATATGAATACCTGCTAGCTTGGGCCGACGGCCAATTTTCAGCTATCAGGTTTTGAAGCTACTTCCAAAATTTTATCCCACAGTTTGGCACGATATAACCTGTAGTCCACGCGGGCAGAGCAGCGGGCGGAAACCTGGTTAAATATAAAAATTAATGATCAACACCCTCAGTCGGCTGTAATTTCTGCCAGACGCTTAACAGCTCGCAAGAAAATTATGCGATAATACCTACAATCTGAAGGCGTGATTTTTTTAATGATGTTCAGGGAACTATAATAATACTTTTTATAGCACCCTGACTTCAGAAAAAGTGAGTCATTTTTGGAAGTACCTTCAGAATTTGGTAGCTGAAAATTGGCCATCGGCCCAGGCTAGCTGGTATTCATATGTTAATAGTACACATTAGAACTACTCTTTCCCACACTTTTGGTTGCTGAGAAAATAACTAAGGTCTGGCGGCCCTGGGATCTCAGTTTAATGGTAGAGCCGTGCCGAACGAAGTGTGGCAGTGAGTGAACAAATGAATGAATGTCTTCTTCAGCCTAATGTCTTCTCGATACACAAGATACATAGGTAAAGGTCGTCTAGATACCGTTTACCTTATGAAAGAGAGATAGAAGATTCAATTCTACTGTGCAAGAGGAAGATTTTTTATGGGGGCTGAGGAGGTAGCGAAAGACCCCTTATATCGGCCCATTCAATTTGGGACACAATGCACCAAAAATACCCTGTATTTCAGCAGATTTCAAAGGTTTTAATAAAAAGGCTCGAGACTCGAGAAAACTCGAGAATTCGACCTCGAGAATTCTCGAAACTCGAGAAAAAAAAAAAGTTCGAGAAATCAGAAACCCTAAAAGGAATGTTTGTAACATTCTTTACCGTCTAAGTTACAAGCAATATAAAATGGAATTAAAGGCCCCAGTAAAATGGCTTAGGAGAATATGACGTCATCATCATCGGCCCGCTAGGTAGGGTGCTTAAAACAAGCAGTAAGACATCACAGAAAGACATCTGCTGCTAGCCTTCCTTTCCTGTACTCCCTTAGTCGTCCTATGGTCTCATGCGGTGTGGTAGGCTCTGTAAAGGGCCGTCTGGTACGCGACCACCCTCCTACCGAAGTCCGACGCCAAACAGCTTGCTGTGTTCCGTCGGTGCGTGGGAGTACCAGTGCCTTTATAGGCATTTTCTGGGTTAACTCGCTCCATCGTCGACCTCATCTTTGACCTTTATGGTCAAGATTGAGGTCAAGAGTTAACCCATCTTATAATTTTTTTTTTTTAATTAAACACTCCATCCATAAATTCACTCACACCTATAACTCCTCTGATCTATACTTTTCATTTTGATTGTGAGAGAAAGAGACAATCAATTCTTAAGTATAGATCAAGATTGGAGGCTAAACTGTCCACAATGTAGAGTCTCGGTACAACATCCAGAGCCCGCGTCGAGTAATTGGGCACCACGGGACTTCACACCATTCCAACACGACCTGTTTCACCGGCGACCGGCCGCCGAGCTCGTTACTCCATTGTGCCCTCACTAAGGGTCTGGAGCCAAATAATTTGTTTTGGACGCACAGCTTCGTCATTTACATACTGTTTTGGTGTTCTTTTCTTATAGAGGTAATTTTGTTAAGTTGCAGTCAGACGAGGTTAAGTTGAGAATAATAAGAAAGTACGGCATAGTTTTTGTGCCATAGATCGCTAAAAAAAATCTTATTTTTATACATACAGCAAGAAATCTCGGGTCATGGGTGTTTGTGTCTGTCCTTGTGTATTCCAAGGAATCCACGACATTAGTATGGGCCTTTGAGTATGTAAGCGTTTATTTAATTAAAAATCTATACATTTTTGATTATATTGAGAGCAAACCGGACCAGAGAAAAATATTACACGAATTTTTTTTTTTCCTTGAGGGAAGAACAAAACAATTCGGAACCTGAAATCTTTAATATAAAACGTAATGAAACTAAAGATTTCGTCGCCCTTATCTAATGATATCATCTCCGTTTAGCCGTGGTGGACAAAAACGATGAAACTCCCCGATAGGTCGTCTCGGGTGACATTCACGATATAAATGGGTCGGATGGAATCTCCATTTTAATGTCTGGACATTTCGTCGGCTCGCACCGGCTGCTGATCAATGTGCCTGACGATTTAAATACTGTCTACGGACTTTTGTAAGGGTATTGAACTGCTGATATCAAATATTTGCTTCCTAGTCCATTTTAAAGACTTCTTAAAAAAAAAAAAAAAAAGTAAACGCAGTCTTTAAGCCAAGTCAGAGGCCATTTGGTGGATTGAAAACTCTGACACTAGGGTTAGTCTAGTTGGCCACACACTTAAGAAGTAAGTAGGTAATAAAAGCATCTGCTTTTTATACAAATATTTTCCCTGACTGGGAATCGAACCTAGGACCAATTGCCACTATACCAAGAAGCAGCGCACTCCATGTTCGGACCGCCACATGACTTCTGACTTTTATATCAGCAAAAGTGGGATTGGTGCCCCTCGGAACGTGAAAACGCTTTGAAACATTGCTGTGAAAAATGGTCATCCTTGAAGGTGCGCATCGTCTATGTTGTTGCTTAACTTAATGAATCGATTTCGAAATATTGTTTCTTGTTCAAACGAGTTCTGAAATGAACTTACGCATGTTATATTTAATAAACTTTACAGATGAACTTACCTGTAACAACAAAATAAATATTAAAAGGAATGAATTTTTTGGTAACTGGCATTTTAAAAGAATCAAAGAATTTCTACTTTACTAAAAAATTTGGAATAAAAGAAGTAAAGACATAATTCAACTTCTATAGCTTGCGGTTCTGAGTAAGACTAGTAAAGCTTTCACAAAGAGAAATGAACGAACTACACAGAAACAAACACAGGTCTTAGTACAGATCGATGAGAGTAATTAGGGAAGAGACAAAGATAATGTTATCATTGTAGTGTGTGATGTGTGTGATGAGGCCAGTGACCCAGACGGCGGGGAATCTAGCGGCGATGTATTTCAGGACGGCCGCGGCGGCAGGCTTGCTTGCGAGAGTTGCGACTTGCGCTAAATCCACGGCACAAATAAAACGCACTCTCAGACCTGGCTACGTACGCTTAAGACAGAAGTTCTCAACCTGGGAACGACATTAATATCACTATTTTCCCTTTTAAGGTCCACTTTAGCTTTAAAGAACTACTAGTTATTAATGAACAAGAGGAACTTGCGATATGAGAGGGCTACCTTCCAATCATGGATTCTTTGCTTTCGGATTTAAGCACAGATATTTTGCACTGTCTAATTATTATTGCACACATCTGAAAGTTTATTGGGACTCCCGTTTCCGCATTTAATTTAACACTTCTTAATTTAACACTTCTGTGCCCTGGTTCTCCCAAGGCAAGCGAAGGCTATCGGCAAAATCCAAAGAAGCAATTCAATACATAATTAGTAAAAATGGTGTTTTCATGAGATTTCGGATTGCTCTACTAAAGAAAATAGAGCTTTTTGAAATTAAACGATGCAAAAAAAAACCAGAAAGATCCAGAGATCTCTACTTTCCACTTCAAGAGGTCATAACATAATATAGTAAATGCAAATGGGAGGTTTTCTTTTTGGGTATTAAAAAAAAAAAGTATTTCCCCAGAGCTCTCTAGATGGCACTGAACTGACTCCGTTACTAGGTGCCAAAGCCAAAAGGCTTGGAGAAAAACATTGCATCAAATATTCTGAGTTTGTTTTGGCTTTCCAATCATCCTAGTTTTCTCGCGCTTTGTTATAATTCAGTTTTGTTTTTTCGTTGTTTTCGTAAAATCGCCTAACTACGTATGGTAGACCTGATATTGATGTGATATGACTATAACGTTTCGTTTTATGATCTCAAAATTACGTTCAAGTGAATTAATCAAAAATAATTTAACGTTCCGTTCCTTGCAGTAACGTACATAGTTTAACGCCATCTATCCGGCGACTGGGGAAAAAATTAAAAAAAATAAAAAGAAAATCCCTCATTGTATTTATTTTCTTTCAATATGTGGAAGCTTGTTATTATGTAGCTCTTAGTTATTTACTTAAGTTCCTGTGTTGTAAACATTGCTGTAAGCTCCCCAAATATAATAAAATAAAAAATATAATAAAAATAACCTAGTAAACTAGAAGAAGTGTCAGTAACCAGGTGTTAGTGCCACTATAACAGGTTAAGTAGCGCTGACCTAAGCTTGTTTTCAAGAACCTGACAAGGATGCCCTTTACTGCACAGATTATTATTATTACACTCATTCAGTGAACTGCAACGCCCGCCAGGCTAACTTGACCTTTCTACACTTTCGCTCATTTAACTACACCATCTCGGCCCACGAATTCGCTTGGAATACAATTCAAACTTTGTGTAAAAACTACGTTCTGCAAAATGTAGGTTAGTAAAAAAAATAAGTTGTCAAAAGGCGATTATGAATTTTGATGGATACTTTCACTTAAAAATCGACTGAGTATTTTTTTAAATGTAAATTAAAGTACGACATACCTATTTGAAGATATACAGAAAATAGAACTGGAGAGGTCACATATAAGTCGGAGATATGACTAGAGATAGGGTAAAAAAGTACTAGAGTGGAGACCTCGAAATGGGCGTAGAAGCGTGGGCAAACGACCAATGAGATGGGCTGACGATCTTACCAGGATTGCAGGGAAGAACTAAATGCGAAAGACTCAAGCTCGAAGAGAGTGGAGTACAATGTAAGAGACCTACACTCAGCATTGAGTGGCCATAGGTAAAGAAGAGAGAAAAAACGCTGATATTAAACCAAAGATTTAATTTGCATATAGCCTTATCCGTACCTTATCATAAAAAAGGGCTTTAAAAAGTGTAATGTATGCAATAACATTGTGATAGCAGTGGCTAGCTAGCTTAAAAGATCATTAAAACACTGTTGAGAGCGAACAGCGTACATTGTTAGAGCCGACACTTCAAGGAGTACTTGGAATAATTCTGACAGACGTTGAAGTTAATATTTATGTTACCAGAGGTATATTGTCAGCTTTTGAAATGGGTTCGTAGAATAGGTCTTGGAGTGTGCTGGACAGTACTGAGAGCTGTCACATGCATAGTGCCTACCCTTTCTGTGAACTTACTTATATAGAAGCTTACAAAGTATGGAATAATAAGCTGCAGAAAAATAAAACAAGGTTGCAAACTTTTCTAAATCACTCAAATGCTCTAACAATACGCTTATGAGAATTGTAAGATTGGTGGTAGGAATACACCAGCACCACTACACCATTAGAACAACAAACTCTAGAGTATATGTAAATAACTCCTCACAAAAATGATTTCTTAGTTATGGCAAGTCTCCTAATTTTCTCAACTCAAAACTAGTCAGTAAACTCTAAACATCGGCTGTTTAAATGAAGAAGAATAGCATTTTAAATGTATGTATGTGTTGAGAGTGCAATAAAGTATGGTCTATTTTAATGTGTAATGCAAAAGACAGCGTTAAACACGTGGGAGTAGGACCGCACGACACTCGATAGGTGCGCGCGCGTCGCTCCCACACCGCCTATAGTTTGGCCATAACCGCTGCGCACTCCCTGAGGTATGCGCGCGGCGAGACGGGGGGGGACGCGCTCTGTCCGGCTCTGTGTCAGTTCGCCGTCAACGCTCGTGGCGGCAGTAGTTCCTCGGCTCCCACCTCACCGCGCATACCTCAGGGAGTGCGCAGCGGTTATGGCCAAACTATAATTAAAAGGATTTTGTTAGCTGTCAACGTGAGATAAAACCCGCTTTGAACTCGCCGTACCGACCACCTTTTCGATCCACCTTATTAAATTTATTTTACGATCGGATGACTCTGAAAAAATGCCTAAACGAGCTGTAGTTAAAACAAGAATTTCAGAAAGTATGCACTTTATAGTAGTGGACTAAAATGCAATTTTATGATGTCGCGTTAAAAGGAGTTACGTGTTCCATGAAGCATTATTATCATAAATAATATATACGATAATTAAATTAATAAAGTAAACACACGCCTTTTAATACAACAATAAAGACGGCGACTACAATAAAAATGTTTACAACATAAGCAAAAGTGTCAAAGATATAACACAGGACAGCACTTTTGATAATTTAGTTAGAATAACAATAGAAAGATCGCTGTGTAAATTAAATATTGTTACTACAACTACAAGATGCGAAACATCACAACGTACAATACTTCATATACAAATAACATCTTTGACCCGACAACTTCCGTCCAAGCTTTACAATAGCAAAAGATTTATAGCGAAAGATTGAACGATACTTTCTACATTGTCAAGCATGTGTAAAATATACAAAATGATTTGGCCGAATGGTGCCCCAGGTCCCTGACAGTTGAATCGTTTATTTGGGAAACCCTATAAGTCAGAATCGTCCATTGTTTTTAAAAACATTAAAAAAAAAACATTTTTTGAAAAAACTGAGCATAATTATTCAAAAATCCTATAAAATGGTAATGACAGTATCGGTTAAAATGATTACATGTAGAAAAATTTAATTATTCAACTTGTAACATTAAAAAAAATCAACCTCGTTGAAAAAGTGACTTACGGGGTTTCTCAAATAAACAATTCAGTTACACAGATGATATTTGTGTTAAAAATCTTTTAACAATGAATGATTATTAAAAACATTAGGTAAATCACTGTTAAAGCAGCGGAAACAAAGTCAATAATAAAAAGATATTGTATTTATTTATCAACCGAAAACTATCCAAAAATGGCGAGAACTAGTGACAACTATATTTTTTCTATCATTCACCATGGAGTTCGTATTGATATAAAATGTCCGTGGTGAGGGTGTTTACCTGGACCTTGATCAGGATATTTTTAGGTCATCTTTTTAGATAGCCATATTTTATGCCAATTCTACGTCATTTGTTTGTCTGTCATTTTGACTTACTCGCATACAGTCATTGTTATTGTTATGTTATTTCGTTTGGCGTTCCCCACTTACAGAATATAACTTTCGATTCCCCATTGAGTAGGTAAACTGTAGGTAGCGTTGCGTTCCCGTTTACCGAGCCCTCGAGTACCTGGCATGAAATGGTACCAGTTCCGGGATTTACGTAGACTCATTTAAGCATCAAAACTTGTAATGATTGCAGATTTTGTGGTGATGTGAAAAATTGCAAATAACTTTTAAACCGCGGCTTTTTATATTAAATAGTATGTACATATTTAAAATACATGCTTTTCTCTTTCGTATGTTGCATAAATTATTGCTGTAACTTGTTGGGTTACAGCACTATACTACAATGAGCCATCTTTTTTGCATAAAACGGCAAAAATAACGTAATTTAGGGATATTTTTTATGCCTTTAGCTGAAATATTTTACCTGGACCTTGATCAGGTTGAAGAAGTTTCAGGCGAGGTATAGTGTCGGCATGTGATAAGCGTAAGCGAATCATAGAGGCCCAAAAAAACTGGAGAAGAACTTAGACTACTGCTGACAGTGGTGTTAAATTAATACTGCAAAATAGTGAAACCGTTTGAAAAACAAATAAAACCAAGAATCGCGATGGCATCATAAAGACTGGACACCAATAGAATAGCAAATTGTAAGATAAATATTCGGCGATGTGTCACACTCTGATTAGAGCCCATGGCACCAATTGAGCTTATTGTCCGTAACTTGCAGTAAATAAGTATGCTTTTGATATAAAAGTCAATTTCAATTATGCTTGTCAGATTTTTACTGGAAATATGAGACATTGAAGTAAGGAACATCTGGTTTTATATTCCCGCATTGATGGAATAGATAGTGCTCTTCGTGGCCGGCTTTAAACGGTAAGAAAAAAACGACAAGAAATATAAAAATTTAAAATAAACCAAAGATATGTATAGGGTCAACTTAGCTCACAATACTCAAGGTTTCGAGACCGATTTATCCAACAGCTTACTTCACAAAAGCAATATTTTTAGGATTTAGCACGCCTCCACTAAAAAGACGAAAGTAAGACGAAGGTTCGACAAATCCTAAGAAGTATATGGCTTCAGACTTTTACATATGGCTGTTATAAATAACGTTTTCTCCATAAGGTGGGTTCACAATGGAGGTCTAACGAAAGGATTAGGTTCGGTGTTGGGATTTGTTAATGAGGCCTTTTGTGGACGCCTCCGCGACAGGAAATCATTTATTTGAGCGTAACCAATGTTCATTGCGTTATTTCAAATTTTAAAGCGTTCTTAGTTTGTTTTTGTCGCTTTAGAGTAGCGTAGGCGTGAATAAACTGTCAGGGATTGGTTTGATTACTTAGGCTTAATATAAATTTATCTGTTATAATTATAAAATGAAATAAATTAACCACGATCAAATTGACAAAACGAGTATCTACTCTTATTACAATTATTAGATTCAGTTCATAATATAAACAGTGGTGCTTGCCTTAACATGAACCGGTACGCTTCAATCTGCTCAACACCAAAGACTCGCTTATTGTATTATAGTACATATGCGTTTCTGAGAAAATATAATATTAAAGGGATCATAACGTTTTCAAACACCAGCTTTTGAGTTCTTTGAAGCGCTCGTATGAAGCTCTGTAGTTCGTATAATCTGTCGGGAAGGCGCCTGCCGTCAATCACCCTGACAGACGCATATCACTGCTAGTAATAAAACTAACTAAAATAACTATGCACCCTCGTAAATCTCAGTTTATAGTAGTAACGCGAGAAATGCTGACTTTAAATATGTTATGACGTCGCCAAAGAAATAAGAGAACCAACGCGATATTGAAATATAAATCGATATTGAAAATTCAATGCGAAAACAATAGGAAAAAAACGAATATCACATAAAACGTATGGGATTCCGAAACAGCCTATTATGCGTCGAGTTACAGGCGCCATACTATATGGACGGGAACAACTTGAGGCTCAAAACAATCTCGTAACTCACACTTGGCACTTACTATCGTCGGAAACGAATGAGTTTTTAAATTTAAAAGGAGAATACATATTATAAACTCAGGGCTTTTTTTTATAGCCTATAGCGTCTTTGAAGCTTTAAAAGGACCCTTGGGTTTTGAGGTTAGCCGTGGGATCTATTGAACCCTTATAAACTAATTATTCTTAAAGGCAGTACTTACACAACTTTGCAAGATATGTCCCAGATCATAAACATAGCGACGAAGTTATAAGTCCGACTCCGACTGTGATAAAAGGCTATTTTAGCTCAGTAATAAAATAACCCATTAAGGTCACAATGCCACTAAAGTAGGCACAAGCGACATGAAATCTTGTGGAGAAATCTAGAAGTATTTGCAAACAGGCAATCAACACGCATTACGTTGAATATCGTTTAAGTGATGAGTGGGCTCTTTTTAAACAGTATAATTTAGTATTATACTAACAAGCATCTAGCGGCATCGAATGAAAAGGTCCTAAAGCATAGAAAACAGACTAACGAAGCACACCGTCAATCAAACATACACGTCAAGCGAACAATACACTCTCAATATACATAAATCATTACCACAAATAAACCAAAAACTGAGCCGCGATCACTTCAACGTATGAAAGAAACTTGTGATTGGATTCAAAATAAAAATATATCAATAGTAAATTGTTGTGTTGATTATTCGTGGAGCTGTTTCGAGGGATATCAATTTAAATTAATAGACAGCGAAGTTAAGTTTGTTTTGTATTACATGCGACTATTGGAGAGAGTTATCTCCAGAATTATTACCTGGCATATTTGTAACAGTTGTCGATGGAACCCCTTATTTCAAAAGCTTCTTAAGTCGCAATCAAGCAATCTTCTTGGTTTTTTTCGTTTCACTCAAAAATAGGTACATTATGTAGACAAAGTCACAGAAAGGTAAGAGAGAAGAAAGCAACAGTTAATGGCACTTTCAGTTTTTCAATATTTTAATAACATGCCTCATAATCATAACACTACTTATTTTAACAAGAACCTTAATTTGCCTAACCATTCTACGAAAACTAAAAAGTATCCTATAGTCTTTATATAAGTCTATCATGTTTTAAATAAACATAAGTGACAAATAGCCACTTCTTAAAACCCATATCTTACCAAATATTTTCCCAGACAAGCGACAGAGCAATCAACAAAAATTATCATCAGTAATTATGCCATTAACAGTTGGAAATATCTCTACATCCGGCCATCAGACAGAAAGGGCTTTAAACGCCAAAACATATTTGTTTAAGTCGTATTAAGTCTACGGAAATTATAGAATTAGCATACGTTTGTGAGATACGTTTATTGGGAAATCCAACTAGTATAGTTTCCTGTCGTGATTTTAATTACAGATTACGAGTGTTTTAAGCAACAAAATAGTTGAAGTGATAGTTGATGCTCTACTTAATATTGATCAAAAGAAAAGGAGTCATGATGTTAATATTAGTAATTCGTGTATAGTTGTTATTTTATATATAAAATTGGAAGTGCTGATTCACTGACCCCAGCCCTGACCCTTAGTCCTAGAAAGCTGAAAAAAGGTATCTTTTATAACGAAGGCAAGCACTGAGAAATAATTTTTCGAAATTCAACTCCTAAAAGGGGTGAAATGGGAGTTCAAATTTTGTGTGGAGAAAACAAATTTTTTGGACATTTTAACTCGAAACTTCGTCAAGCTATACTTACCTAGAAATAAATAAACCTGTTTCGCGATTTTTCGAATGACTAAAAGAGTTCTTTGCTCGAGTAAAGCCGCGGGAAAAAGCTAGTATTAATAATTATTAAGGGATTCTCTGTGACTATAATTGTTTATTACCTACTCTTACTAAAATTGTGGATCATCCACAATCTACCTCGAATTTTAAATAAATAAGAGGAATACGGAACTGAAAACGCCATCCTATATGGGAAAAGAAAGAGGGGATTTACTAGTCCATGTCCCGAATTCTGTTTCAAACTGATTCTACACCGCTGACGTAATAAAAGTTTACGCATAGCAAAAGAGCATATTACAACACAATCATATCAGTGGCAATTCCTATCGGCGCCACATAACGGAGTTAAATACTTTTAATTATTCCTAGTATTTTGCATAACCAATTATACGGGCAAAAACTGAGGAGAGAACCGAATGGTTGGGCGGAAAACATTGTAAAAAATAGTATTTAACGTGTTCTTTGATATCGCCGCGCCGCCGCGTGGATAATGTATATGATTCGCAGAATGATAGAATTATATTAATTTAGCTTAAAGGGAAATAATATTGAATGGGTTGAGCTGGGTCGTTGTTAGGACTAGATCATATGGGCAGGAGGTTAGATTTTTTGGTTGCCTATTTTCAAAGAACATTCACACATTTTGTATAATCCGTAAGCCAGTGGAACAGGACAACTTGCCTTTCGTAGTTACTTTTACGTTGGCGACTTTCTAGCTGGATTGAGATCCACAGAAAAATAATGTACCTACAGTAAAAGTCAGTTAGACCCGTTAAGAGAATTAAGAGAATCGAGGGATACCTACATTCATTAAATAATCTGTTGGGCTACTTTCAAATAAGAAAGGTCTGCAGTGCCATCTAAGCCATATGGTGCAGCGTTTAAGATAATCTCCATAATAATAGAGTGCCCAAAGACAACAAAAATTAGGAGCACAGCACTTAAATCGTCAGTCATTTGTCATAAAAAACACTACATTTATTCGTTTTGTTAATGAGATGCTTCGTGTAAAAACATGCGTTATAGGGTAGAGGCGAATATGATTTATAGAGAACAAAGTTTTTATAAACACGTCTGCAATAAAAGTAAACCCTACGGCTGCGGGAATAGGAAATAAAATGAAGCAAAATCTAAAGTTGGAAGAAGTCCCTGCGCAGGCGCCACTCGGTCGAACTTTTTTTAAATCGGAGGGATTTTATTTTATCATGAAGGTCGTATCCGAATGCCGGGGGGAACAGGTATAATAACGATGAGGCAGGTATATCAAATCATTTTCGCAATTTTACAGTAGCTGCCTTATCTGAAACGACAAGTTTTAATGTGATTAGGGCGCCAATTTTAAACTTATGACGGTTTTTATTTTTAACAACAAATCTTTGAAGCTTGGAGTCGTCAGTTTCAATTGTAAAGATTTTTTTATTACTCTTACTGATATGTCAATTAAGACTGGTTTTGAAACAGAGATAAGGTGTTTTAACTGTGTACTCTAGAGCACATCAACATTGACACTTTGGACTTGTTTGTCCTGTTAATCCCTATGCCTAAGAAAATATTACTAAATCTCACAAGGGTACCTTGACGTCAGTGAAAGTTAACTCACCCCTATATGAAATAAGGACAAAATTATCTCACGAAATGTTTATAAAATG
Organism: Aproaerema taeniolella; assembly: GCA_949987775.1. Taxonomy (NCBI): domain Eukaryota; kingdom Metazoa; phylum Arthropoda; class Insecta; order Lepidoptera; family Gelechiidae; genus Aproaerema; species Aproaerema taeniolella. The sequence goes on from OX465257.1 coordinate 1,134,334, forward strand.
ATACATAGTTTTTCCAACAAAATAAACTACGCTTACAAACCATTTTGAAAAATTACGGTTTTTTTATAGATAACTTCATTTTTATCCGTTGAGGGGTGAGGTATCTCTTCAGCTGACTGTACACTATGCCAAATGGTAGCAGACTGAGAAATACGAAGCAATTCACTTATAAACTTATAATATAACTAGCATTCCGCGCGGGACTTCGTTCCCGTGGAAATTCGGGAAAATTATGTAGCCTATGTCCTTCGGGGATAATGTAGCTTTCTAATAGTGAAAGAATTTTTCAAATCGGTCCAGTAGTTTCTGAGCCTATTCAATGCAAACAAACAAACAAACAATCAAATCTTTCTTCTTTATAATATGTATGGATGGACAACCTGAATCGGTTCTGTACTAGATCTACTTGTCTTTATCAAAGCAAGGCTTCCTTTGTTACATAAAAAGGCTTTTAGCTTCCATTCTCGATAAACTTTCCGTAACATACATTACATAATACGAATACAATCTCTAACGGCGTAGGCAGAGCATCAATGGATTTTAAATCACTTGATGCAACGTTTGACATAAATTCTGAGGGTTAGTAGATGAAACATGATGTGTAGTGGTGAGAGGTTGTCAGCCTTTTGACCACAATACAGCAAAACCCTCGCGTCCCACTTACTGACTTTTAAAGTATCCCTGGGAAGAGTAGGCAGTTAGCACATTCTAACTTTCCGTAGAAGCGCTCGTAGCCCAGTGGCTCTCGCTGATCTCAACCGATCAGCGAGGTTAAGCAACGTACACAGAGGCAGGGAACCTGATGGGTGACCAAAGTGGCAATTTATCACGAGCGTTTCCGTGCTTCGGAGGGCACGTTAAGCTGTCGGTCCCGGCTGTTGTCGATTGACTACAGTCGTTAAAACCAAGTCAGAGGCCACTGTGCGGTTTGAAAACTCTGACACCAGGGTTAGCCAAGTTCGCCACAAACTTGACTATACCTACACGATAAGAAGAAGAACTTTCCGTTAGGTGTATTTAATTTGAATAATATAGCACCAAAATTAAATATGTAGTTCTTGTAAAATTCTACTTTGTGGTAGACCAAAAACAATCGCACAAATATGATAATTACCGATAGATATAAAGCTGTATTACCAAATCTCTATAAATCTTCAAAATCTGAATGATCACACGTTCACGCCGCAAACTAAAATTAAATTGATGGTTATTGAAGTGTGATAACAATAGAATTTTTCTACGCATGTATATAAAAACCTGTTAATGTTTGCTAAGGTTTTTAACTCGATTATAAGAAAAAAACTTCATAAAGATGTATCTAAAATACTTTATCCTCTACTTATACATTTAGCTTCGGTAATTCTACCTTTGGCCAGTCATGCGTAGAAAATCTGTTTATGTTTTCAATTTTAAAATGTCGTAGAACTTTCATTAAAAAACTTTACATAAAAAATGAATAAAGTAATGTTTATTGAAAATGTAAATTCTGATGTCCTGAGAAATAAAAGGTTAATCTAGAAATATAGACACTTCATTCATGATATCTTTGAGCTAACCCTCTTCCTTGGATGACTTAAACAAATACAACAAACTGCTTGGATTGCATTCAACAATCCTCATCTTAACAGCTTAATAAATACCCACACGGTACATACAGCCAACTACCACTATACAACTCCTGAAAAACAACTCTACAAGCTCTACCTAATCTCAATCAATAGAAAGTTGAAGGAAAATTGACGTATTCGTTTTTGAATACCAAATTTAAGCGGTACTGGGTTGAAATGGGTACCCGGCGCCGGCGCAGGCTTCGGGGCGGCGCGCTGCCGGTAGCAATTACCGTTTATACGTGCACTACACTGCAATCATAGCCCTCCATGACTCCGGTCTAGTGGTGTTGGAAGTCGAGTCAATCGTTTATCGATGCTGAGGCCTTAGGGAACGCTTACTAGTCTATTCTATTGCAATCCTGCTTAGATAATTCTTTGACGGTATATATATATTTTTTTTAATAGATTACTAGCTGACCCGACAGACGTTGTACTGTTTTCTTAAATTTTCTAATGTTCCCCTAAACTTTCTTTTTTTTTTCTTTTACATATAAGAACCTTCTCCTTAAAATAATTAACACAACAAAAAAATAATCATCCAAATCAGTCAAGCCGTTCTCAAACTAAAGCGTGACCAGGAGAAATAGGGGTTCATTTATATATATATATATAAGAATATAAGAATAACTAAAAAACATTCCGATAGGTGTGTCGTGCTAAGATTAGAATATTAACTTTGAGTAAACGTATATTCAAAAAACTAAAAAGTAAAAACAATACTGAGGCATCTACGCAGCAGAGCCAATACCTACTACTAGAGATAGTAATCAACATTTTTGCAAAGATAAGAGGTCCCATAATAGTCTATTCGACAAATAAGTTGTAAAGATCTAATCCGGTGAATATCTACACTACTTACCTATAAGTAGTTCAACTGTGAATAAATCTAAACTGGAGATACTATCGATATAAATTATACCAACTTTCTAAACAACACTGAGCTTGGACCCGCGTTCCTTATTAGACGAAAAGGGCTAACCGACGGATATTAAAGTCCCAGTTTGTGATCTTTAAGTAAAAGGTGTAATTAGATTGAGTGGTCTCTCTATGCTTCTTTTTAATCGGTGTTGGAAGAAATCAAGAGCCAGGGGAAGATCTGCTAAAATTATTTTTGAAAATAAATAAACGCTCATACACACTAAGGTTTTCCCTTGCGTCGTGGATCTCTTCGAACATACACAAAGCCAAACACGAACAGCACCCAAGACCCGAGAACAAACATCTGCTTTTTACATAAATATATACCCAGACCGGGAATCGAACTCGTACAAAACCGGCCGTCCCAGATATTTGAAATATTTTTAAATCATTGCTAATTTCATCGTAATTGATATATTTTCCTAATTTTATTTTTAAAGAATATAAATTGGACATTTATCTACATCGAAGTACAATACTCTATTGATCATCAAGTTCTTGAATACTTACAATGGAAATATGACTATTCATGATATCGTAGCCCTAATGAACATCTAAAAGAAAATTATAGTCACCGAATTAAGCAATCTAAGAGGCAATAAAAAATAATCCTAATCAAGAGCGGACATAATCGTTCGTGGCTGCGACATGGAAAATTAAACGACACTTTTCGGACAAACCTTTGGGGCTATAAATCTTGAACAAAAAGGTTATAAAAAGAGTTAAGCGTTCGGGAGATCGTTGAACAGAGATTACCGCTGCGCAGGTGTTAAATGAAAATAATAAAATTGGACGCGGCGGCAAAAAGACGAGTCGGTGCGCCCGCGCGGCGCCGGACCATCGTAATTTCGTTTGCAACAAAAAAAACTTGTATGGCGTACCCTTAAACGTGAGTACTGACTGAGATTCCTACACAGGATAAGGTCAACCTTCGGATGGTATGATGTGAATCTATTTCGCTTAATATTAAACATTTGGTACGGTGTATTACTCGGTAATGTGAAGACTCTAGTTAACGGCTAAGATTTTAACAGATCACGAACTTCAACACAGTACAATTACAAATTCTTCATTTGTAATTGTGTTTAGTAAAAGTTTCAACTTTCGATTTATAATAAGAGCGATTTACAATAGCTCATCACAGTAATTGTGAATACATTTTATTTAATAATATTTTTTTTAGGTATACTAAAAAAAAAACTTAGTTATGGAGCCAATCAATGTTGTGTGATCGAGACTTTGCTTCTTTACAAAACCGACGCTTCTACCCTATTGGTTCGTAACTATAACCACGCCTGTAAATTCCCAGGCTTCCATCCAACTTTCCACACATGCTGTAGCTCCATATAAGAATCCTCCATTCTTTTCCAAATAGCAATGATCCTGCAATTCCTGCTTATCACTATTCGAGATGTAATCTCTGACCTCACGCCTATTGGGAGTCAATCCTCGCCGTCGGCAGCTTTGCCCGCCATATAAGCTCATTGCAATGAGGCCCAGCCGTAATAGGAGCTCTATCTGCCCAATAAAACACAACTTGTATGGAACCGGGAAGCTAGCAATGACTATGTATGTAAGATGGAAAAAACGTGCAATAAGGAACCGTCACGTGTGTAATCTTAATTATTTTTCTTTTGGAGAAATTTATACCTTAAAAAACAAATTACTTAGGGAGAAATTTACAAAACAAAAGGAAAAGATGGAATAATTCAGATCGAAGTAGAGACCTAGAGTTGAGTTGTGACAGAGGAGAGTCGTGCGTGCGTGACATGGTCGATTTTCATGAAAAATGTAACTGCTAGCGAGCTCACAAAAGCGAGTTTGGTCTCCCTAATTTCGTAACAAAACTTCTCGAAGTAAATCAATAGATAGATAGATAGATAGATAGATATAACTTTATTTACTTTATACAAACAAGTAGAACAACATAATTATTATCTAAAGCAGTCAAAATAGTCAAAATGGCAAAAAAATATATATATAGAAAAGAACCTAGAACTTATAGTCAAGACTTCACATACAAATTACAGTTACAAAACGAAATAACCATCGTAGGATGTTAATTTATACCAATCATAGTAATAAAAGCTATTCATAGCTTCAAGAAATTATTCCTTACAAGATATCCATTTGTAAAGCCATGTCGGATCGCACAAAACGGAGATAGATTGGATCTGGCGTCCTTATATGAGTTGCATTCAATGCGTCAATAGCATCTGATGCCAAATCGTAATGTGGGCAGTAATCACTGAGAAGATTGGAAAAGGGAATTGGTTGAGAGGTAAACGTATATTGATGGAGTTTTAATTTGTAGGGACAAACATGGGAAAATTCTTGGTTTTCCAGTTACCATCTTATAACTTATAGAAATAGAAAGACGTTATCCGTTGAAGAATACTTATCCGTTGGAAGTGGCAGTATGACTGGAGTATCATGAGGAATAAAACTCTTATAAGAGACTTAATAAAATAATTATACTTAAACCATATTTTGACAAATTGTTACCCATGCATAAAAAGTTTTAGGGCTTAAGTCATTTTAGTTTCTGCTTTAAAGGTTCGATCAACAACGCAAAAGGGGACTCATATCAGCGTAACTAAAACTTCTATTTCCTTGAGGATGTCGGTGGCAAAGGGCCCGTTGATGTGGAAACGCTTATGATTAGGTAAGATATATTTATTTTATAATATCAAATTACATAAATTATTCTTTAAGTTGTATTATTATGAGGCTTATGCCTAGCAGTGGACGTCTACTAGATGATGACTTGTCAAACTAAGCTTTACCTAAGTAATACTCAGAAAACTTAGGTCCGTATTACAGAAAACGACTCAGACTCTGATCTATACTCAAGAAGCAGTCGTCTTTGTCATTTTGATAGTGAGAGAAAGAGATAATCAATACTATATCAAGACTTGAGTCTCCTTTTGTAACACAGGCCTTAGACTAAACACATTTCCAGACGAAATAAACTATCAATGTTAACACAGGCGCCTTTAATTACACGATAACTAAAAATAACGAAGATGCGGTCAGCGTTATAGAAAAAAGGCTGTTAATAATTTGAAAACGTATTTCCAATGCAAAACCGCAGGTATCGACTAGTGCGGAATAAATAAATTGGCGTGCGCGAGCGCAACCGCAGCTTTGCAGTATAGATAATGAGCAAGGAGTAGAGTATCATTGCTTATCATATCAGCACTTTTTCCGTAACATTTTATCAAGTTACGTTTTCTGACGTTATTTTTCAGGAGGCAAAGACAGAGTAACTACCCTGTCTTTTTTACGTACCATCTTTTGAGAAAGCACCCTTATCTTTTCGAGATCCCACGGATTTGAACTGATCGCTTCTCTGCATATTTTATATTACGCACAGCTAAGAAATGAATTCAATGTTTGTGTCTGCATTTCCGATCTCATAGAACCCAAATAGGCTTAAATAGGCCATTTTAAATAGGCTTCTTCTGGGTGAGCTCGCTTTGCTACATCCTCGACAGTAGCGTAGCTAGGTAACCAAAGGCCCTGGGGCAGAAAATAAACTAGGGCCCCAACTAAACTATTTAAAATCGGTTGCTCCGTATTCGTCATGTTCCGAATTCGACGTACTCCAGATTTGTCGTAATCCAGACTCGTCGTACGTATATTTTTTTTTTTAATTGGTTCTCTCACACAGAATATGGTTTACAAAAATTTACTTAATCTAGTGAGAGACTGGTATCTGTACTAGGGAGACCTGTGTTACAGATTTCCCTGTATTTTTTCAAATAAGTTGCCAATATTAAAGTCGCGTTCCTGGAATCTGGTTTATTTATATTCCGAGTGGGATTTAAGTCAGAATCCGAAGGGCCCCCTGAGCTTGGTGGCCCCGGGGCACTGCCCCGTCTAGCCCTCAACTGTTTCTCCACTGCTACTTTAGCCTGTGTGCTGTTTAAGGTGCTATTAGGGGGCGATTCCACTTCGCACGTACGGGCAAATTGCAGGCAATGGCGTCAGTCGGACATGAACCTGGCGAGGATTCTGCTGCCTTTGATATTAGCAACCCTTAGCTTATATCAAAGAGAGCAGAATCCTCACCAGGTTCATGTTAAGAAGTTTAACAACACTAAAGCTTACTTTGGAAACACTGAATTGAAAGATGACCAGCATTTTTTGGTCCAGCAAAGACGACCAGCAAAGACGGCCGGTTTGGTCGAGTGGTAGTGACGCTGCCTCTTGATAGGCGGGTCCTGGGTTCGATCCCCAGTCGGGGCAAACATTTGTGTAAAAAGCAGATGTTTGTTCTCGGGTCATGGGTGTTTGTGTTTGTCTTTATGTGTGTTCCAAGGGACCCACGACACAAGGGAAAACCTTAGTGTGTTTTTTTTTTCGATATGTCTGGTACATGTTAAAAAAGAGATACAAAAGAGTTAGGTTGCTGCTGGTAAGAAATTTAAATTTTAAGACATCAAACTATGCCCAAGATGTCAATTAAATGCTGGTACTAACTTATATCAGATTAACATTCCGCCCGGGACTTCGTTTCCGTGGGGATTCGGGAAAATGATGTAACCTATGTTACTCAGGGATAATGTACCATTTGAAATCAGTCCAGTAGTATTGGAGCCTTTCAATGCAAACAATCAAATCTTTCCTCTTTATAATATTAGTGTAGATATTTATATCCACTAAGAAAGATTTGTCGAAAAATAAATTTGTATTCTGTGGTATGAAAAACAAAAGTTTCATGTTATGGAACGGGTCGTAGAATCAGGCTCCTATAAAGAACATGTAATAGTGCAATTGCAGAAGAAGCCGCGATTCATTCACGTCCCAATAATAATATATTTCAAGACAAATCAAACATAAAAACCCTATCGAACACCACGATTCAAATGGCAAAAGGAAACGTCGAGATTCAAGCGGTTATTGAGGCATTTCGCGAGGCGCCAGCGCAAGAAAAACATCCATTTTGTTATTTCAATTTTAGTAAGGAATTTAAAAAGGATGGAAATAAATGGTGTACCGATTGAAACCGGTCTTTCGTTTATCTCGTGATTTGGGAATAAAATTTATAATGTCACTGAGTGAAAAATTAATTAGCTGTCTGTTATTTTTCGTCTGAAACTGGTGCATATCAACTGATAAAGTGTAACTGAATTTGAGTCTCATAAAAACCAATTCACGAGGGTTTCTACCCATCTAGCCACCACCCAACAAATCTACAAAACTTTATCTCACGTATCAGTAGTACTGCTGATGATATTTTAAATTATACAGCCGGTTTGGTCGAATGGTAGTGGCCACAGCCACAGTGGCGCTGCCTCTTAACACCCTAGGTTCGATTCTCAGTCGAGGTAAATATATATCCTACCCTAAGTTTGCCTGGAAGAAATTGCTACCTAGCAATAAGGCCGCCTTGTTGTACACTATGTTTTATGTTCTGTTAATTGTATCGTATGTCTTTGTGTGCAAATAAAGTATATTGCGTTTGTTTAAAAAGCAGATATTTGTTTTCAGATCTAGGGTGTTCGTGTTTGTCTTTGTCATAAACAAAGACAAGGGAATCCAAGTGGGCCTTTGAGTGTGTGGCGTTTTATTTATTTAAGAAAGCCTTTTTTTTGAAGCAGGTACTGCTCTTAATATTTTGGAATTTGTAAAAGGGCCATGCCCGTTTACTTAGAAGGCTGAAAGAGGTCATTAAGTAAAGCTTAACAAGTTAGAATAAATGCCTCCGAAATGGTCACCTAAGCCCACATTTAATTAAGGGTAGGACGTATAAATAACTGGATTATCTCACCATCGCGCATGCGTATGCGTGCATCCTTCTTGATCCAACAAATACATTCGGAAGGTTAACGAGGGTACCACGGTTTTATTTGTGAGATTATATCTTTAATCCTGCAGGGTTACCTTACTTGGTTTTGCAAGTTGTTTTCATTGTAGTCACTCGAGGTTAAGAAATAAATTAATAACGCCATATACTCTGCTCAAAAGCCCTTATATGGTCTGTTTCTTGGGAGACAAAGCCTTTGAGGCTTACGTACACTTTTTTTAACGTTGTTTTATGTGTGTTTTGTGTAACAAGAAATAAATCTACACTAATAATTTCATAATGAGAAAAAAAATTGTATGTTTGCAACTAATGAACTAAAAACTACTAGAACATTAGAATGCTTTATAATTACTGAGTAACATTAGGCTACATAATTTTCCCGAAATCCCACGGGAGCGAAGTGCCAGGCGAAAATAATAAACAAAATAATAATTTAACACTCCAGAACAGAAATCTATTTTTTACGCTAAAATTACTTGTTTGGATGCCACTATTTCAATATTTGGTAATATGTACCTACTTTGTAACTTCAGGCCTGAATGGCAAACAAGCTGACAATATGATGATAAAATTAATTCATTAGAATAATCATTTGTTTTTAAAAACAATAGATTTTTTTAAAGAATCATTAACTTCAACGTTAAAAGCAACAGTCATTGAATTACAGTTTACTTGTTGAATCGAAAGTAGACTACTTCCTAAGCCTTTACTGCAGCTATCCTGGTCGGTAGCCCTGAACACCATCAGATACGAGAACCAGCTCTGTAATGTAATCATCAAGTCAAATCTGAGCGTCAACGTGAGGTATGGTGCGTTCACACATCCCACGCTTCGAAACCTAATACCCAGCTGATTATCTGTCAAATTGGCTCTGAGCCGTGACCAAATATAGAAGACCAATCTTGCTTCTTTACAAAATAATTGGAAGAATAAGGGGTATGTGAAAAATACTACAAAAATATTGCAAGCTTTCAGTAAAATTTTGATTTTTCTGGTGGTATTTTGGCCCTTACAAGTGATACGGTACCTCCATACCGTTACTCAAATCAACTTGCAAAATGCAGATCTTTTGCGAATGAATAGATTGTGTATATTGACGAATTGTGAGATCGTGCTGCTGATGCTGACCAGATCTTTGAATGCAGAATGCAGATCTTTTGCGAATGAATAGATCGTATATATTGACGACAAACTGAAGGGTATCCGCATTATGAAAAGGTTCCGATCATCATGGTAATCTACGCATTGGGAGCAATGTTCATTTTGTAATGAAGTAATGTTATTGGAATTTAATGAAAACATATTCATGACTAACAATTTCAAAATTATAACTTATTTCTTTACGAAATTTTAACAATAAAACATAGCTGACTCATTAATCTAAGTTTGTAACGCCAGTTATTCATATTTACGCAGCAAGTGTTGACCCAGTCAGTGTAAGGAAATCCAACGGAATGCGATACTTAGTTAAAATCAAACATTCATTGTTGTTAAACAAACACCTCAATTTAGACGGGTAATGCCCTAGATTGTAAACTTGTACTTATAACAATACGGCTTAGTATTTTAACTCCCGGTCGACGACTCGTAAACAAACCGCGTAGTCAGACTTAGAAATACGTATAATCGTAAGAATTCCTGACGCAATTTACAACTCGCATCTGTTGGCAATCGGAAACCTACATAGCGACAGCAGCGGCTCGGCAAGGCGCAACATTGTTGCAGATTTTAGATGAGAGTGACCTCGAAGCGTAGCATCGCGTTTCTGAGTACACACAGTTTGTTTATGTTGGACTAAAATGGCATCTCGTGTTTAAAGCTCGGGTATTTCCTTTCTGAAGCGGTAACTTGATTAGCTTTGTGAGAAGTCCCGGATTGTTTGTGTTACGTGGGATTCGGGGATTCATTCTCTCGTCAAAACTCTACCGCGTAACACGCGAGTGTTTAATGCGAGTGTTTGTGTTGTTGTTAAATTCTTTGTTGTTTAAGTATAATTTTAATAAGTGGACAATTTAGTAGTCATTAAGTGGATAATTTAATAGTAATAAGTTGAGAAAGTAAAGTTATTGAAACTATTTAATAGTGTTGTTTTATACTGTGGTTTACATCAGAAGTGGGATACAACTTACGCCATCGCCATGGGAAAACAAAAGAAAAAGCGAACTCGATCTCCCTCTACTTCAAGCGACAGAAGTACGAGTAGCAGCAGCAGTTCTCGGTCATCAACGCCCCCGCCACCTCGGAAACGTAAGAGGCAAAACAGTAAAAAAAAGACAGAACCGGACACTACTGTAAGTACAAGCAATGTTACGCTACATAATATGATCCCAGCATTTGATCCGTTGACGGATAATGTGGTTTCATGGATTAATGTGATCAAATCATATTCGACTACCTTTTCATGGAACGATAGCATGATCCGTTACCAGGCGCTTAACAAATTAAAAGGGTCGGCTAAAATTTGGTATGATTCGCTCCTAAGAAATGACCATACGTGGACAAAGTGGTTATGGGGCGATTGGAAACAGAAAATACTGGCAACATTTCAAATAAAACGCAATATGTTTGAACTACTCAGGGAAATCATTGACAAGAAGCCATGCGAGAACCAGTCCTTGTATACATTATTTTTCGAGCAAAAATCCAAAATTGACGCATTAGGTCTGAATTTTGCAGAACATGATGTGAATTCAATTATTTTAGGAAATATTGCGGATGATAATATCAGTGCTTTAGTCGATGCTAGCAATTTTAAAACGAGTGATGATTTAGCTGCATTCTTACATGGTCGAGTTTATAAGTCGTCGATGCAAAAAGCAATAAAATCAGGCAGTAGTCAGGCTGCCGAAAATATGAAACCTTGGATTAATATCAATGACTACGACTTACAAGACGTACAATACTAGACGTAATAAGGACGTTTACGTGTTGGCAAGGTAGATTAACCCGCATTAATTATATTGTTGTGTATAATTTACTCGTATATTAACAGTTTCAGTTTTAATGTCGGCAAAATTAAAATTGACAGTGAAATAAATGTGGTACGATCGGTCGGTCCTTTTGATGTTCTGGATATTTAAGCAAAAAGTGGTTAATTTGGATTGAAAGAAGACAGTAAATTATTAGTATAGTGAAGTATCAATGGGAGACGCTCTCTAAGAATAAAGGGCGGCGTCCACTTTGTTTAGAATGTTCTTTTATAGATCCGGCTGTAGGAGTCACCTAAGATTAAAGGGACTGCCGAAATACACCGGAAAAGTTTAGGTCCGGCTGTAGGGGTCACTTAAGACTAAAGGGACTGCCGAAATACACCGGAGAAGTTTAGATCCGGCTGTAGGGGTCACCTAAGACTAAAGGGACTGCCGAAATACACCGGAAAAGTTTAGGTTCGGCTGTAGGGGTCACCTAAGACTAAAGGGACTGCCGAAATACACCGGAGAAGTTTAGGTCCGGCTGTAGGGGTCACCTAAGACTAAAGGGACTGCCGAAATACACCGGAGAAGTTTAGGTCCGGCTGTAGGGGTCACCTAAGACTAAAGGGACTGCCGAAATACACCGGGGTAGTTTAGGACCGGGTGTAGGGGTCGCCTAAGACTAAAGGGACTGCCGAAATACACCGGAGTCTGGTAATTTTTTGGATTCCAGAGCCGTACTCTAAGCATAAAGAGGCGCCTCTGTTTGTCCAAGTAGTAAAAGAAACGCACCCTAAGACTGAAGGGGCGCCTGTTTCTAGAAGAAGTAGTAGGAGACAAACCCTTAGAGTAAAGGGTCGCATCTATTAGTTGATTGTTTGGATTAAAAAAAATCGCTTAAGTCTAAAGAGACTGTCAAAATGCATTAGAATGATCATTATATTTAGAACATCACGATGGCCGAAGCGTTCAGTAGAAAGTATTAAAAAGGTCGTATAAGTCTTTCATCCTCATTAATAAAGATTTTTTGCGCCACAGATTGCAAATGTGAAGTTGGAGCTTCCGCAGAAGTGCCTGAGGGCAGGCACATTTCAGCATGGCCGTGTTGGCAATCGGAAACCTACATAGCGACAGCAGCGGCTCGGCAAGGCGCAACATTGTTGCAGATTTTAGATGAGAGTGACCTCGAAGCGTAGCATCGCGTTTCTGAGTACACACAGTTTGTTTATGTTGGACTAAAATGGCATCTCGTGTTTAAAGCTCGGGTATTTCCTTTCTGAAGCGGTAACTTGATTAGCTTTGTGAGAAGTCCCGGATTGTTTGTGTTACGTGGGATTCGGGGATTCATTCTCTCGTCAAAACTCTACCGCGTAACACGCGAGTGTTTAATGCGAGTGTTTGTGTTGTTGTTAAATTCTTTGTTGTTTAAGTATAATTTTAATAAGTGGACAATTTAGTAGTCATTAAGTGGATAATTTAATAGTAATAAGTTGAGAAAGTAAAGTTATTGAAACTATTTAATAGTGTTGTTTTATACTGTGGTTTACACATCAGAACAAGAATTTGGATTCGTTTCAAAAAATCATTGTCATCGGATTAAAATTCAAAGTATTGAAATCAATAAAATCTATTCTAAAACGTGTCAGACAGCATTAGTTACATCGGTCGGCAGATAGATTCAAAGCGCTATTTTGTGAGCTCTTACCGGTAACAAAACTTAGATATCTATTGAATCGATATGATCGAAATCGATCGCTCTCGGTCTGAGTGGTTTGACGTTTAGTTGAAGAGCATTGTGGTTAAAGTGGTCGCGGTGTAAAATAAAAGTAATGTATAATGGTAGGGAAGCGGATTTGTACGTGAAGATATTACAGCGAGTTTTCGATTCGTCATGGAAGCGGGACATTAGGGATGAATGATAGCCGCCATTACAAGCGGGGTTATCAAAATTTATCCACGCTGTATTTTTTGAGTCTCGACAACCTGAACGAATTTGGCCCAACACTTTGCTTTCGAACCTTGAAAGGGTGGTAGGCTGTAATTTGGCGGGTGAGAACTGGTTCTAAGACATTAGACTAAAATGTATGCTTTCGTTGCTATACTTCTTCACAAAGAAGATTAAGTTTAACTAGATGTGTGACTTGTGTGGTAGCTTGTTCTGCCTCGGCTGCTATTCTCCAATCCCTACATCCCCTTCGTACGCGTAAAATTATCGGGATATATCAGGTGGTCAGGTCAGGGAAATTTAGCCTATTGACCTTCGTACTTCGATTCACTCCAGCGGCGGCGCTTACTGTTACTATTCACACTCTCTGTTACTATTCACACATTTAAAATTACAATATGTTCCACGCTGTCGGTGTCGAACTATATTTCAACATTCCTACTAGGAGCACCACTAAGCTCCAAACAAACTTTACCATATCGTAAACTTTACTATTTGATTGCTATTGGATCTTAAACTTATGGTGACAGTCAAACCACGCACTCTCATAGACAGATACTAATTCATAGTCATCTATTTCAATAGACAAGGTACGAGCTTTGTGCAGTCGAAAGGCGTTCGAATACCTGAATAAAATTCAAACTTGTCATTTGGGAGGTGCGCTCTGAACGTCACAATGGTGCATCAAGCATTCTGCCGCGGGTAGGCGTTGGCATTGTCGTAGGACCCAAGGACGGAAAAATGATAATTTGTTCGCAGATAAGAATAGACTTAATAGAACAGCCTACGCAGTGATATGGTGATGGGTTATTGTTATGAAGTACTGCGTCATGCATACGTAACATAGATGAATGGTAGAGATCATAATAGGGTAAAATGATCTGGACGTGGAAATCTATAAAATATTTATCCACATAGATTCTTTGGGAATTTGTTTAAGATTTCGACGACACAGGAAAATAAAACCAGTTTAAGTTGCCTACATCCTTGTTTTGTAAAGTTTTCGTTCAGCGATAAGGCACATCTACGATGCACAATGCACATTAAGAACTAACACTTTAAAAACACCAACACAACAATGCCATGGTAGTCTAGCACTGATGGTCTGAAGTTCCTATAAGAACAAAATACTAAGTAACATAACTAAAGAACTGAGAAAAAAAGCTACGCTGTTCTGTCTGAAACTCCGTCTCTGTCTGTATTCAAAGGAGAGAGAGTGAGATTAGACGTGGTTTCAGCCGGCTCGAAGGCGCGGCGCGGCGGCCATTGTCGCGAGGTGTCGGCCTGCGCTGCGTCTGCGCAGGGGAAAAAGGACAAGAAAGACGACCGCGCAGGGCTGCCAATATTTTTGAAGGTTTTTCCTGTTCACTTTTAAAATGCTAGTAAATAATTAAATGTGTTTTGTCTGTCTAAATTCGTTTTTTTTTTATATTTCGGTTATTTTTGCGTATAAAACACATTACTATATTTTATGCTTACCAAATGACCTACTAAAACGTTGTTTGAGAGCGCAAAGCTAGGTTAATGTTTCGGAATTTAAACTAATTAAACTACGAGTCATACAGTTTTAGTGCGAACTAAAATATCACGACATTTAGTTTAACTCCAAGGAAACATTATAATTAGGTCGACGTGAGCGTGAAAATAAACAATACAGATTTTAATTATTCATTCATAACACTTTCAACTTGACACGTCCGTATTTCAAACGCATAAATCGCAAAATCGCATTTAAAAATGCCAGTCTTGAGTATATAAGTCATGTGATATTTGGCGCGAGTTTTCAATGAGTCACATCGTACAGAATAGTTTTCATTCATTAGTGACTAAGGATTAAGGAAAACGTGTGGATTTGACGACCAGTCTTATTGAGTAGTAGTGACCAGCTGGGTTAACATAGGCAAATGATATAATGTTGTCATGTCGATGTCGCTCTGTGTCGCTCTGCCTGTTTAGTACTGACGCTATGTGATAGAACGAGAGGACGGATTGAGATACATACGACAAAATTATGTTAAGCGTAATGATAGCTATGGTGACCTTAGACTAATTAAGCTTCCTCCTAATCTACAGTACTAGATTATTTGCTGTACAATAAAGGATTTACATACTGGATTTGACAACAACGGTCAGAGAAAACGTTCGTGTCAACATTAGATTCATGTGGTGTGATGTGACAGACTTTTTGTCAGTACACGCGTGTATAGTATAACTAAGGTCCGTATCACAGAAGGAGACTCAAGTCTTGACCTATACTTAAGTATTGATTGTCTCTTTCTCCCACTATCAGATTGACAAAGATGACTGCTACTTAATTATAGATCAGAGTCTGGGTCGCGTTCTGTAAAACGGACCTAAAAGATAATAATAAAAATTCTTTATTTGGCGAAGTAACAATTGTACATTTTGCAACATTTATCAGGTAGCGCCTTTGAGTATTTAACCAGACAGGAGTGGATATTACGCGCGTACCCCTCTGCCAAGTGCTTTCAAGGACACACGACCGGCGGTCGTATACGTTATATAAAACTAGTTGCCGCGCGGACTTTGCCATTCGCCGAGTAGTATTGCGCGTGGCACGAGCTCCAAAGAAAATGCTTACTTGTAGTGTTTTTCGATGCAAAAAAAGGGCAGAGACATCAAGTCTGCAGAAGGATGGTACTTCTTACCATTTGTAAGTATTATTTTACCTAAATATTACCAAATAACGTGCAAAATTATCAAAAATCCGAAAAATATTTCCAATAAGTAAGTGTTGCCATGTAACCGTATAAGTTCTTACTTGGACTTTTAAAAGTGTGTACTAACCCCTGAGATTAATATTAATAAGTTTATAATTTTAATAATACGACATTCATTCAGCTAAGTATATAACAATACATCACACTATACACTATACACAATACATACATCACATACATCACAATTTTGATCGCTTTTTACATTAAAGCCCTATTTAATATTCTTATAATCGAAGGAACTGTCAAAATGTCCAAGCATCAAATAGTCAAATCGTTATTTTAGCTGTACAATAATATAGGTAGTTCTATTTTACTATTTTTTTAGTATACAAATTACCGATTTTTTACATTCTAGTACCTTCTAAAATTAACCGTCATAACTACCAAGCATCTATCTGTCTATACTGTCCGTAATAAATATTTAAGTCTAGGAAATTATAAAATTCTATACAATAACTTACTTAAAAATAAATAATAATCAGTTAACTTTAATTTAAATATCTAAGTATATTCTACTGTATTAATTTTAAGTTATTGTTGTTGGTCACACCGGGTGAAATTAGTGATGGGGTGGCACAAACATAGAATTGATATCGATATTTCGGTACTTTGACGTATATTAGTACTAACTGTACACTTTTACAGATTTCCAACAGAACCGGGTATTCGGGCTGCGTGGGTCGAAGCTTGTGAAAATCATAACATGTGGGAACCTCAACGTCTTAGTACAGTTTGTTCCGACCATTTTGAATCTTCATGTATTATTTCAAAAGAACAGTCTAAGAATAAAAGAAAATTTAATCCGAATGCAGTGCCAACATTAAAATTATTTAGCAATAAACTAAATAAATGTTTTTTTAGCAATAAACTATTATACCATGTGCAATTACATTTATATTTTACCCTTACCTTTTAATGTCAAATTTATAACATCGATGGATGACACTCGCATAATTTTTAACCGACTTAACAAAAAAGGAGCTTATCAATTCGACCTGTATAGGTACTCGTAATGTTGTATAGTGTGAGTTTCATCAAATCAGTTTAGCAGAAGAAATAAAAGTACTCATTAGCCCATACATGTCCCAATCGAGGGGCACGAGCCTTCCTACGACAAAAGTAATTTCAAAAAATTAAACCGACTTCAAACTTAACAGAAAAGGAAGAAATAACGATGTCATGTTGTTATGTACGAAAACAATTTTGTTTTGAGGTCGATGCCAGATAAAACTGAAAAGCGAAATAAGAGCTGGCTTCGACCTCAAAACTAAATGGTTTGTACAAGACATTGTTATTTCTTCCTTTCAATTAAGTTTAGAGTCGGTTGAATTTTTTTAAATAACTTTTTGTAATGTAAAAATAGATAAAACTACTGATTATAAAATAAAAAGTAAAAAAAACCTAGTTCATAATTTAATTTAATTTATTTATCATACATAACTTTGCTGAGGAGGCACTTTGAACTGGTTTGCAATTATTAGTTCCTTGTCGTCGAGTGATAGTCGGCTGGGTTGTCTCTATATAGTATTCCTTATGTGTTTTTTGTTATTATTATTTTTCCTTTCTGTAGAATGTTATTACTTTTCTATTGTGTATTTCCGTAAAGTGTATGTTATGTATAGTATATATATTATATGTATTTATTTGTATTAGGTATATTGTATGTGTGTAATGTAGTTTATGTAAGTATATTTATGTATGTATTTTTGCACCCACACTTATATGGTGTAATTTCATCTTCTCCATACCCAAAGGTTGCCGATAAGATATTGCTTCTTAGCAATGGGGCCGCCTTTTGTACCCTAACTTTATTACTGTTCATAATGTAACTTTTACTCTGTCTCATGTTCTGTAATGTTGGTGTGCAATAAAGTATATTTGTATTTGTATCATTACAGGAATTCCCAATTCAATCATGTAATTCTCAAAATAGTTTACATTCTAAAAACAACAATTTATCAATGTAAAACAGTATAGATAATAGATTGATTAGCCAAGGATTATCTTTGATTATTCAAATTCATCGATAGTATGAATATCGATAGTGTCATGCACTGTTCCATTTAAATAAAACCAGAATAACTTGGCCTTTGTTTTGATACAGCTTACTATAAAACAAGAGTCTATTTATACTGGACTGTTGTTTACGTATTTTATAGACGGTTATGTGTGCGATTGTTATTGTTTGCGTACAGTGTAAGCTAGTGTTCGTAAATTTTGACTATTGCAAGAGTGAGCGTGTGTAGCGACGTGATCAAAGAAATGCGCTTGTAGGCAACAATTATTTAGTGTGTGTTACCTCGTCCCCCGCATCTATTGGCAGACTTTTTTGCTTAGGCGTTAGCCGCTATATCCACTCCTGTCTGGTTAAATACTCAAAGGGTAGCGCTTAAATAGGAAAAATCCAGTGCCAAAGCGCTAACTACTTCCAGATGCCTTGTGTGTGTGCTTGTTATATTAATAATTAGTACACCTATTTTCGATCTAATATTGTTCTTGGTATCTGTATCAATAGAAAAGTATAGCGGGAAAAAGATTTGACTAAATCATACATATATAGAACAAATTGTGTAGACTACAGAGACTGTAATGTTTTAACATTTTTTATTAATTTGAATTTACATACACCTAATTTCGAATATTTTGTTTATAAATAAAAATGTGTCTTAAAAGCTAAGTGCGCCATTTAATATGTATGTAATTTGATAAAACAATTAAAAAGAAGCGTGAGTGAGACGCCCCGCTTCCTGCTAAATAGCATGTGCAACTATGAACATGCCCACCGGACGCCGCCATTTTTGCAGCGCCCTCTGTAGATTTTCTCTGGCAACTGGCAATGCGAACGCGCGGTCACTCGCTCCCGCTAGTTTTTCATAAATCTAATTATTTGGTTTTATTTCTCACTTCTAGCTAATTTACAGTGCCCATCCCTTACAAATTGTATGCATGCCAGCTGTGCAGTTTACGTACGGGTTACATGACAAATTAAGGAAAAACTTGCAATATAACCTAATAATCTAATGACGAAATCTCAGGAATTACAAGGCATGCAACATGCTTTTAATGTTTCAATTCGTTGTTTCAGAAAGCACCTAAATTTTATTATATTCAAATTTTTCCAACAAATGACAGCCCTAAAGGCCTTCCTGCTATTGTTATTACAAAATGACCCATCTCAATGTCGATCAGTTCTCGGAACCAGCCCCGAACTCTCGCCGTACGCACTCCTTATAATAAAACAGCTTATTTTTGACACCTTGAGACATAGCGCTTTGAATTTAGGAACAAAGGGTGGATAGGTCACTTCGATTAGCACTATTCTGATGAAACGTAGGAATACAAAAGGTTTTTTTTTGTTGTTTAACATTTATACTGATGCTATTTTTGTTTGATTTACACTCAGTTGCAGACACGTCAATTAAAGTTAATGCTACTTTAAATATCGTATTGTCACTTACTGTCTTGTTGACGTAAATAAGGAAACTGCAGCTCTAGCACGATAACGACAAACTCGCGCTCGGCTCACGCTGACACTTCACTTTGATTGCGCGTGGGTCCCGCGCAAAGGCTTGCTCGCCCTATGGCGTTGTCAATGTAGACATTTTGACATAGGACCGTGGTGTTGTCGCGGCGCTATCACTATCGTAATCGGCCTGCAGGTTGAGAGCGCACAAGGGGAAACGTTTAACCTAATACGTTAACTTAAACTTTGCAAAAAGGACTATTACAAAATGTCTGATTATCTATCAGACAGGCAGCCATGGGAATTAACTGCTCAGCTCTAGAGTTATTTCAGATTTAGTTAAAATTAGTAAATAAGAAAATTTGTAATGCGATTTAAAAGAGCAACCTCAGAGTTTCTTGCCTGTTCTTCTCTGAGGAAGACTGCACCTTTGCGAATAGGCGTAGAGTCAGTAGGGTCAAAAGAACGAATGCGTATGTATGTATTTAAATCGTTTAATGTATGTTTGTATGTATTTCATTGTAATCTTGACTTGTTTTAAGTGACATCCTGAATGTCCTATAAAATAAAGATTTTTCTATTCTATTCTATTCTAATAAATGATTGCGAAACGCTTAACCCGAAATGTGCTAATTCGGTTTTAAAACGTCGTTTTCAAATTCGCCGCATTTGAGGCAAGGTTTATCTACGTTTTTTTAATCAGCTACGATATCGATGTCTCATATGAAACATGGGGCATAACGAATGCGCGAGCGCAAGCCACGAAAGCGACCACAAGATGGGATCCTAAATTGGATCTGAGGATTTATTTCAAATAGGGTATTAAAGACTTGTATATGTGGTTGGACATTCCTAAATATTCTTAAACTTTTTTGAGGTGGGTGGAGATTAGATAGAACTTGGTGACCACAAGGTTAATTAAATGTAAATCAAGCGTCAACTTTTTATTCAAACTTATCTTGGCTTAATAAACATCAGATTTGTTAAGAAAAACCGAAATCATAGAGAGATTAATAGATGCATAGTACCCTAAAGTAAGCAGGGTTCTAATTTAACCCTAAAGTAAACAGGAGTTGTAGGTACTTATTCTTTTTCGTACTATGGGTGCTGGATAAGGGGTCATCCATATATTACGTCACGACGTATGGGGGAGGGGGGTCATACCAAACGTGACCATAGGTACATGTTAAAGGGATACCAAAAAAGCGTGACATAGGGGGGGAGGAATTCAAAAACTCGAAATTTTAATATGTGGACGGCCCCTAACTGATATCTATACTTTTTTATGTAAATATACAGGGCTTTAGGTATCTCTCTTTCAACCTCTCAGGTGGTTAATCAGTCCATGAAACTGAACAACTTCCCCAAAGAACATAGGTCAAAATACGAAAAAAAAATTTGATCTCCCATACAAAATGCGCTATATGCTGATGAAGTTTGTATGGGAACCACCCGAGAGGTTGAAAGAGAGATACCTAAAGCCCTTTATACTGCGATCCATGTTATAAAACAACACTTTTAAAACAGTTTCAACTTTACTCTCTCAAAATACTTATAAATATTAATTGTCCACTTATAAATCAGACTGTTCACTTTCTTACTGACTGAAAGTGTGAACTTTTAATGCTCATCACATCTCTTAAGTATCTCTATCTGCATCTATCTCTCTGTTTGTCTGCCAACTTCTTCTAAACCAGTGGTACTTAGCCTTTTAGTGTTGAGGGAATTGGCGATTATTGTTCAGGGGAGGCCAGGCGGAAAATAAATATACTCTAACTTAATACACTTTTTATCAAAAGTTACTTAATGGAATGTACTGTATTATAGTACCTATCTAATAAATAAGTAAGTAGGTATATAGACTTCTCGGTTGAAGATAATTATTTGATTTTTTAAATTATTTTTGTGTGATGCTATCAGTACTTCGGTGTTCATCATAGAATTTCGAATTGGTATCCCAATATCCTGGAGTGGGCACAGCCCCCCTCTATATGCCTTTTGAGGGACTATTTTACTAAATATGTGTCTTGTCATGGACCACCAACTATTTGGACACAATATCACAATTTAGAAAAACATTGCAGATTTGACAGTATTACTTTACAAAGAAAAACATTCAAACTGATGTATTAATTATTCAATCTACCTACTTAAAATTACAGAGACTGAAATAAATTCATTGTTAAAGAATTACGATTTTACTTGTGTCAACCTGTTAAAGAATCACGTTTCACTACATTCGGATGGCTTCCAATCCAGTTCAAGTGCTTCCAGGAACCAACGGTCAAGAACCACTGTCCTAAACCATGGATCTTATGACAGATTTTACTGTTATGACTTGGGCTTATATGTATAGTTACTAACACTGTTGTAATAGAAAGCTATTTCTGTAAACGAATTTAATTGAGACTTACAGAATAATAGGCAGTCACTGCAAAGATTGAATTAGGTCAGTGTAACTACTAGAAAACAGAAAGACACATTAACTTGTAACTTGTGATCACCATCAGTTTCAGTCACATTGCAGGTATTCCGTAGTTTTTGGATAATACTTGGGATTATTTCATAGATTCAACTGCTATAAACATACTCATTTCATATTTAAGGACTTCTAAATTATGTATTGTAAGTATGTAACTGAAAATCAAAAGGTTTGGATTAAATAATACCTTTAAAAGAGACAAGTATTTGTTTTAACAAAATCACAATATACGTTTGAAGCTGTTCAGCACTACTATATAAGTAGGGCTAAACAGTTCTTCAAAAATTCTTTATTTTGCTTGCCATAACATAACCTACCAAAAACTGTAGTGAATAAAGAGCACCAAATATTAGAAATTAAAAAGAAAAATCCGTTTAAAAAATACACTTTAATTCCCAATGAGATCCTTGGACTTGAACAAGTCCTCCAGATTCAAGATAATAAAAAAAAGAGAAGAAAAAAACAAGTAGGTATGAAATTCTAAAAGAATGAAGTTTTGTTATTGAGAGAGGCTAACTTTTATATTAAATTTGCAGTTAAAATACCTGACCACATCCGTCGCTATACATTTTATAACATTCAATTCAAATAATTATAAAGAATCAACAATAAAATATATCCAGACAAATCACATCCGCGACAGCTGATGATTCCAATACTAAGATACAGCAATTTTAAGGGTTAAACGTAGTCAAAATGTTTTTAGTATGGTATAATATAATAAAATCTTTAATAAACTTACCCATTTTCGATTAAATTCGCAGAAAAATCCACAGTAGAGCGAATTTATAAACAGCAAAACATCACCACAAACACTACACATCGGCAGCCATCTTACTTTGTGTTGCCTAAACAGAAAATTATAAACATAAAATTAATAAGTATGTTTTCGTTGCGATAGTAGGACTAAAAATGTTATGCAGCGCATCCGCTGCCGGAGCCGGCAACGACGAAAAAGGAGAATGGGCGCTTTTGTATGGACTCCGTCCCCAGTGATGAATCGTGTTGTATCAACTTGTGACAATGGTATTTGAAAGGTCTTAAAAATAGCTTCATTTTATTATATTACACCATCAATGTAACTCGTGCAGGGAAGAAACTATAAGACGATATATTTTGTTATTTTTTTTTATTTTTTTTAGCTTTAGTGTTGTTTTTTCGAATGAATATAAGGCATTGCGCGTATTTTCTAACTTTATATGTATTTCATACAGTACTCTGCGTCAGGAAAGAAACTATAAGACGATATATTTTTAATTATTAAATATTTTTTTAGTTTTAGTTGTTTTTTGAATGAATATAAGGCATTGCGCGTATTTTCTAACTTTATATGCATTTCATACAGTACTCTCCGTCGGGGAAGAAACTATCAGACGATATATTTTTAGTTATTAAAAATTTTTTTAGCTTTAGTGTTGTTTTTTTTGAATGAATATAAGGCATTGCGCTTATTGTCTAACTTTATATGCATTTCATACAGTACTCGTCAGGGAAGAAACTATAAGACAATTTTTTTATTTTATTTTTAGCTTTAGTGTCGTTTTTTCGAATAAATATAAGGCATTGCGCGTATTTCTAACTTTATATGCATTTTATACAGTACTCTCCGCCAGGGAAGAAACTATAAGACGATATATTTTTTAATTTTTTAATATTTTTTTAGCTTTAGTGTTGTTTTTTCGAATGAATATAAGGCATGGCGCGTATTTTCTAAGTTTATATGCATTTCATACAGTACTCTTCGTGTTGCGCTTTTACTTCCATACCTGCAGTTATCCAATGATTCAAGAAAACATACTTTGGAAGTTACGCTATCACTAAAAATGAAATAATAAGAGTCATATTTCCTCCCTTGAACATGTTTCTTTATAAATGTAAGTCAATAATAAAATATTGTCAAACGTTAAAACAACACTCCATCCAATAATCATATAAATAAAAATATATAATATCGGTATTCACATTTTTATTAGGCACTAAGAACAACCATTGACTCACCTGGAGATGACACTGTTTTATGAGTATGCTTATTCAGTTTTAAAAGCCAAGTTATAAGAGGACGTCCAATAATAATTTCACATTCCGCTTAATTATTATCTTTTCAGTTGATATATTATTATCGGTATTTACATTTTATTTTTTGTGATTATGTACGGTATTTTTTTAGGCAGCAAGAATAATAAATGACCCACATTGATATAGCCTGGAGAGGATATGACACAAGCCTGTTAAAGGTTTAGTCATTAGAGTTTCTTGCGTAAGTAGGTATGCAGGTATGGAAGTAAAAGCGCAACACGGAGAGTACTGTATGAAATGCATATGAAGTTAGAAAATACGCGCCATGCCTTATATTCATTCGAAAAAACAACACTAAAGCTAAAAAAAATATTAAAAAAATAAAAAATATATCGTCTTATAGTTTCTTCCCTGACGGAGAGTTCTGTATGAAATACATATAAAGTTAGAAAATACGCGCAATGCCTTATATTCATTCAAAAAAAAAACACTAAAGCTAAAAAAATCAAAAAATATATCGTCTTATAGTTTCTTCCCTGCACGAGTTACGTTGATGGTGTAATATATTTTTTAAGCCATTTTTAAGACCTTTCAAATGCCACATATCACAACTTGATACAACACTATTCACGACTGGGGACAAAGCGCCCATTCTCCTTTGAACTGTGGTTGTTGCCGGAACTGGCTGGAAGTTGCTGTCAATTGCAGTTTTTGACGTTTTTGACAGCGGACTTATGTTGATTTCGTGTCACTCGTGTTCTTTTCCGGGTCTTTGCTTTGATGCGTTGCACTATGGATCAAAAGGCTGATCTAGCTAGACAAAAAGGGTCACTTCAAATCTATGATATAACTATCACAAGTGATAACAGAAAGTCCATGTATCACTGTTCCGTTTTGTGCAAATACCGTCCAGTAGAAAATTATGAATTTTCTAATGGCAGAACGAGTGTCGCGCATAATGAAATCATACACTTTTTCGCAACGGATGTGTCGAGTATTTAAAGTGACATTAAAATTAATTGACGAATTATTAGTGATGAATCGTGAAGTGTATGGTTAGGGCTATGCCTCCGCTGCCGGTACCGGCTCCTAGAACAGCTGCCGGTACCGATAGACGATATAAATCATTATAAAACTAAAATGATAGGTAATAATAATAGTAGATAGGTACTCAATGATGTGCTGCTATGTTATATGTTACCGGAAATATATGAAACCTACAAAACAACCTAACCTAACCGAGCGGAACTGCGACAACCGCTTAACGCAACCACAGTCGTTTCTGGCACATCGCCGGCCGCTGCCGCGGCACGCTCGCTTCGCTCGCTCGGCTCGTGCGTTGGGGGTCGCAGTTCTAACCTAACCTAACCAACCCTTAACGGGTTGGTTAGGCTAGGCTACTAACAAACCTAACCTACAGTTTCTGCCCCGATATAATCTCCGCGGGGGAGGAGTTTTAACTATAGCTAGTTTTAACTATAGCTCGATGTGACAACTAGTTTTATCTGAAAATCCAAGTCGAATGTAAGTAATACATTTCCGATAGTGATTTAGGAATATTCGCAAATTCAATCTTAGATAATCACCAACGCATCAAAGCACAGACCCCGATAAGAACACAAAATCAACTCATGTCAGCTGTCAAAAACGTCAAAAATTGAAACTGACAGTAACTTCCGGCAACCGTTCCAATTTTTCGTCGTTGCCGGTACCGGCAGCGGAGTCACTTCCTATGGTTAGTACTATTTCTTCTTATTATTAAACTTGCAAAAACATTTTTTTATTGTGGAGATAAATACGTTTAATGTGAGCATTACAATATTTTTTAGTAATTTTTTAAATTTGTTGGACCAGAAACTACATGTACCACCATGTACCTGTACCAGATCTATAACTTTTTTGTGTAGTAGTTTCACTTGTATAGTAATGCATAAAGTAAAATACTAAGTGCGGGCAGATTCGGAACCTTCCTAATTTTTTAGGTATAACGGAGTGTATTTTTTTTGCAGAAAACGTAATATTAATGACACAAAGACAGTTTTATGAACAATTGAAGAAACACCCTAAAACGAAAGGAATTCGCGTTTATTTGAATATATATAAATAAAATTTAGAAATAATGACGTCATAAGCGAGTCCATGAGAAGTCTTAAGGCGACTACAGCACCTAAATTACGATTTTATGATGCGTAGATAAGCATGACACACTGCATTAAATCGAAGAAAAAAAATACTACGGTAATATTCAGGATATAAACTAGATAAGTAGTTTGCTGAAAACATGATTCAACACTTTTGGTTCGATAGAAAAAGCTCACAAAGTCACCGCTAAATACCCAATATTGTGTATCTTTTAAGCTGTAAAAACGATAGTAAAATACACACAGGAACTTGAATTTGCTATCAAAATGTTCGTGATTGAACACTCTCGATAAGTAGTTAACGCATTTTTCGATTTAAGCTGTTACCTTTCCATAAATCTAATTTTTCTAACTTTCGAACATGTTTTTACGCACGCACGCTTTCATAGTCCGTAAACTTCGTGTATCGACACTGTTCACACTGCCAGTCCAGACCTGTTGAGAGACGGAGATGGCACTATTTCTATGTGTTCTGCCTTTATCGGGTAATGTAGTCGCCTTAAGTTGCAAATTTCTCGAATTTCTACGGAATTGGCTAAAAAGTGGCAAATGTGCGGACGAACAGCGGACCGTTTTGAAATAACATCGATAGATAGCGATTGGTAAAGTGGTCAAGGCTTTGAATTTTTAGTAACATATTTTCTGCAGCCATCTACCTCATCATTAGAAAGCGAACATACCCCAGGTCCAGGTCTTCCAAAGTCAGAGTTCGACCTAGCATCGTTTAAGACAAAACGAAGACGAGTAGACGATTTAATTAAGTCACGAAGCACAGATCAACTGGCAGATGAAGACAGTTTGTGTAAATTTCAGTTTATCTAGTTTTCATGATTCCGAAAGTGAAGATAAATACCTAGTCATTAAAACTGTTATTAAATCATTAAAATGTTCTAACTATAAATAAAAAAATAAAAATAAAAAATTCTTTTATTTCTCTCTCACAAAAGAAAACAAACAAAATACAATAATTATATTACAAATTCATGTGGCACAAGCTTCTTTTGCGAGAGTCTGGTGTCTATGCTAGGAAAACCCTGTGTTACAGGAACGGAGATGGCACTGAATTCATGTTTTCATTTCATTTTATAATAATACAATAATAATTGGTTTTCGTTCTTAAAAACACAGAAACATAGTATTTTCAAATAAAAACAAATAAACTAACTAACCAATTTACGATGAGCTCTTCTCGCCTAATAAATATTTTTCGGCACGGTTGAACTTATATTGGTTTTTAAAATATAGCAAAAAAAAGTCGGAATTGAGCTTATTAACAGTGTAAAATAATTTTGTCTAGCTGGATCATCTTTTTGATCCATAGTGCGTTGGTGATTGATTATCTTGGAATGGATTTGCGAGTATTGTTTATCAGTATCAGTTTATCACAACTGACGGAACTGCGACAAGTAGGTTTGAAAGAAGCTGAACCCAACCAACCCCGTAAGGTTAGGACTGCGACCCCTAGCGCACAAGCCGAGCGAGGGAAGCGAGCGTGCTATGGCTACGGCAGCGACCCGCGAAGTGCCAGAAAGGACTCTGGTTGCGTTAAGCGGTTGTTGCAGTTACTAATATCGTCTATCAGATTCAAGATTAAAAAATACACACTACAACACAACAACAACGTTACAAAAGGAATAACAACACAAAAAAAAATTAAATTAAAAAATAATAATTCAAATTGATGGAGTTGTGATGTAGATGCAAACAATGCCGACCTAATTACTGTTTTGCTGACTCCGGCACCCGTTCCACTTAATTGCCGGCTCCGGCATCCGTTCCCGCTGCCGGCTCCGGCAGCGGAGGGACAGTCAAAACGTTACATAATTTAATTATTTTGTGATTAGATTTACAAAAACATACATTATTTGCCCAATTATTTTTATACCATGTAACAATCGAACTTTATGAAGGGGGATCTTCCCCTCTCACTTAAACGTAAACTCGTCAGCATGTGCATCCTGCCCATCCTAACTTATGATGCACAGACATGGTCACTCACAGAAAATCAGAGGTCCAAACCACTATTAAATTATGTGTAAAAACTTAGGATTGTCAGCGAGGAATAGAGCGCAGTATTCTGGGAGTCAAACTAATCGATCGCATTAGAAATACACTGCCATTGCTGATACAGGAAAAAAAAACCACCAGACTAAAGTGGAACTGGGCCGGGCATGTGTGCCGGATATGTGTGACCGATAAGCATAGGTCATCATGCATTTGAGTGCCTCAGGATGGGCAAAGGCGTCGTGTTAGACCCCGAAAATGATGGCGTGACGATCACGATGTCTATATTAAAAAGTGGTCGAAGTTGGTACAGGACCGCGATAAATGGAGTAAAGCAGGGGAGGCCTTTACCCAGCAGGGGATCTAACATGCAAATAAAATAATAATAAAAACATTGGAACTATGAAATAATTAATATTCTAATTCAGTCCGTGGGAACTCACTTGTGGTCTTATGAGAAGCTACCGAAACCGGATGGTTTATTTAATTTAACTTAACTTTCTCGCAATACACTGTTTCTTTTAGGAGGAAATTTTACGTGATATTTGCAGAATCCCCTCTCCTCCACGTGATATTGAAAGAGATCACGTAATTTATGGACGAATTGAACTTTATTTTTGAAGTGAAAGGTACCCGATACTTGTTGTGGTGTGATGTTGGATGAATCATACGGCGATTGATGCTGCCTAAGAATTATTTTTTTGCACAGTTGCTCCTTAGGACGTATTTTTCTAGTTTTATTAATGTTATGATTATTTTTGATATGTTGTTTAGGTATCACAACGCATATACAGGAGGGGCAAAAACGAGTTTCAGAGATAAAGACCACTATTTGAAGAATTCTCCATGCAATGTGGCAAAATTGCGTTTCACAGTTAGTGACATTTTTTAATTTTTTCTACTAATGTTGAATGACTTACTTAAATGGTTCAGGATGTGTCTAGTCTAGAGACTATTCCTCCACACAAAGGTTTTTCGTAACACCTATATTTTCTAAGTTGTTTAACTCGTAATGTAAAAAAAAAATCGTATTATTTGCACGAAAAAACTAATCGGTGAAAGTGCTTATTTTTTGCGTTTATTGTAAAGATTAATATATAATGAATACCTACATTAAAATATAATATAATGACACTGTATGTACACACTCACAAAAGCTCACGCCGATAAACCCCTATCGGGGTAGGTAGAGCATCAGTGGTACACTGTATGTACAGATTTTCTACAAAGTTTTAAGTTAGGCGGTTGAGCTAGTTCTATAGTGAGTGATTATTTTGTTGGCTTTAAGCATGCTTAGACTAAATCGACCAATCAAGCACTTAAAACCCGAACTCAATTAAATTTTTTTTTTATTTAAGTTCTAACTTAATAGATCACCAACAAGTTACACACCAACTCTTAATTAAAAATGAACAAACTTACAAAAAAAAATGCTAAATGGAAACCCAATTATAGGTCACACACAACAACCGAATTCAAAAAATTTAAAGTAACATAATTTTAGAAAATAAGTTTTCTTTAAGTTAAGTATACAGGTTGAAAAAGAACCTCCTAGCTTTATTGAAAATCCTGAACCAGTATCACTTACTGAACACTTTTTTTTTAATTTTTTTTATTTGGGGGGGATATTTTTTTTTCCTAAACGTAGACACCACTCAGGCGCACCCTCCGTGCGCTACTCGCACTCCTCGCGTGCCTGGTGTAGGAGTAATGTCTACGTTTAGGCAAAAAATGAACTTTTCCCATTGAATTTTATTTTTATTTTTATAAATGTGTTCTTTGAGTGATACTGGTTCAGGATTTTGAATATAGCTTGGAGGTTATTTTTCACCCAGTAATATATCTATTTTCTTCTATTTTACATAGTTTGACACTTAGCTTTTGCCTATTAACGTTGCCTGAGAGAAATCTCCAATAATGCGGCCTTTTCGTTTTTGGTTTACTTTAAATAATGTATTTCCTATCGCGGTAGGCACAGTCAAGGCAGAGCATAAAAGTGTCCATTAAACTATTTAACCCTTTCAATGCCACTAAGATTTTGCAAACTGTTACCCAAGTGCTATTGTTTTTTTAAATAAATGAATTAAATACATAGAAAAAAATGAATATTTTTTTGATATTATAAAGAAAATCCTTCTAAATTCTTGTCTTTTGCATACAACGCACGGTATTCGGTGCTGGCACACAGCAAACAAATGTTCTAGATATATAATCCGAGAACACACCGTTTGCGTTCCTTGGATGGATGATATTATGCGACAGGTTTTTTTAATTTACCTTTATTCCTTATTCAGACATTAAAAATAAACACTGGGCTATAAAATATTTATTTACTTCTACTTTAAATATTTTCTCAGTACTTGACTTTTTTTTTAATGTCTCGAATCAATGAGCATTTGAAAAAAGTACCTACTAGAAAAAAAAACACATAGATAACAACAATAATTTTAATTATACATTTGAAAAAATTATTTACTTAGAACTACTGAAATAACGTGTTGAGTTAGTTATTTGTCAATACAGTATTTGTGATTGTGTTTTGATTTTGTATCTGTGTGCCGGTAAAAGCACCCTAGTCGTTGACAAATTTTGAACTTTTTTATAAATTAATAATACATCGCTAGTTCTATAAAATAAATAATACAAGTTCGTGAACTTTGACTTATCTTTAATAGATATATGTATACGCGCTGGTAAAATGTGCAGAAAAACCAAGTAATTTTAATGAAACAAAAACCCTGAAAATTTAACCGAAATTTCACGTCATTTGTCTGCCGGCTGACAGTGTAAGTCAAATGGATAATAAAAAGTGTCTGCTTGTGTTGCCAAAAGCAGAAAACAATAACCCACGATTAGTTACTTCAAAAATAGCTCAGTCAAGTTAAATATTATTAGGGGGTCGTGCTTGCAAAAGGTCGGTCATTCTGAATTTTTTATATGTTGTTAAGACCTAAACCAATATTAAAAAACCAGATTTGCAATTTCCAAAGTGCTGTGCGAGCGGCGGTATGACCAAAAAACCATGAAATTTTCGGATTTTTTTCAGTTTTTGCTCAATATCTTAGTGAAGGAAGGGTCTGATCAGTATAGTCACTAACATACTTTTAAAGTATAGTAAATTTTCTACAATTTGAGACCAAGGTGAGCTCTCTACAGCTATTGGTTCCCAAGATTCAGTTCTTCGAAAACAAACCGGGACGGTACTGTTCATCCAAGCCTTTACCGGGTGCGATACCACCTCAGCACCGTTTCGCCAAGGAAAGACCAAAATCACCACACTCCTGAGTAAGAATGAACCACTTGCTGAGCAAGTGGAGGTCTTCCTTCGGCCAGACTCCACCCCACAAGCCGTAAAAGAAGCCGGCATCAAGTGCTTTCTGGCTCTATATGGGGGTGACATCGCGAGGGACACTTTGAATTTCCTCAGGTATAAGATATTTGTCACTTAAATGAGCATTAACCTAGCCCGTTTGCCACCGACAGAAGATGCCACAGGCCGCCATGCAGCAAGGTGCTACCTCCAAGTGCAGAAGTGGCGGGGAGTCAACTTGAATCCCACTGATTGGGGGTGGAAGATGTCTTCTCAGGGACTCATCCCCATCCCCACCACCATGGATCCCGCACCTCCTGCCCTTCTTCGAAAAATTTCCTGTAAATGCAAGAAAGGGTGCTCTGGGAGCTGCTCGTGCAGAAAGGCTGGGCTCCGCTGCTCAGTCCTTTGCCAGTCATGCGGTGGCAAATTGCGCACTAACGTCCCGGAAGTGGAGCTGAAATGCTCGGATGATGAAGATGACCCGAATACAGACTGGGGGCCTCTCCCAGCGTCCATCACTGTCGACGAGAAACCATCTTCATACGAACCCAAACCTGGGTCATCAAAGATGAAAAGAAAGGCATAATTTGGCAAGATGAAAAAACAAAACACATTATTTATATTACTTTTCTTAGAGGTACTGTCAGATTATGTTACTTTAGGTAGCTGTTGTTTTAAAATCACTGGATATACAGATACTAGTTTGATATCAAATGAAAGCTAATTAAATTTTCTACAACTTAACATTTAATGTGGGATGCATATTTTACAAAATAAGTGAACGTTCCGAAAAAAACACTTTTTGCAAAAAAATCATGTTTTCGAAGAACTGTAACTTGGGAACCAATAGCTGTAGAGAGCTCGCCTTGATCTCAAATTGTAGTAAATTTACTATACTTTAAAGATATTTATAGTGACTATACTGATCAGACCCTTCCTTCACAAAGATATTGAGCAAAAACTGAAAAAAATCCGAAAATTTCATGGTTTTTTGGTCATACCGCCGCTCGCACAGCACTTTGGAAATTGCAAATCTGGTTTTTTAATATTGGTTTAGGTCTTAACAACATATAAAAAATTCAGAATGACCCGACCTTTTGCAAGCACGGATTTACATCTAAACTGAACTAAAATCGCCAGTAAGTAAAATTAGTCTGAAACGCATACGGTGCGTTGGTGGCACCCAGATGAAGTTTTGTAAAAACGATACAGTGCGTTAAAAGCAAGTCGCATAGAAAACTATCTTTTAAAAAGTGTTGCCACATTAACTTTTATTTTTCTTTTCCTGTCAAGAGCTGTCAAAAAGGTTTGAGTTTTGTGTGTTTTTTGAAAAGAAATGAAATCCATACGAATCACAAGATAAAACTAGATAGTTTCGTGATAATTCAGGTGGTTTAAAGTGTTTAGTGTCTAACATTTTCAATTTCTTTCATATTTCAGCTTCACAATGGTACAGCGGCTTACGTTCCGACGACGATTGTCGTACAATACAAAGTCAAACCAGAGGAGAATGTGAGTATTTATAAGTTAAAATTCATGATATTGTTGCTCTAAGCTCTGATTCGTCCGTCTGACCTGACATTTTAGTATTATATATCACATTATTAGTTCTCGAATCAAGACACAACATAACCTCTTTAAGTTTCCATCTATAGTGAGGATCTGGGTAAATGCTTTACTTACATAGCTGCGGTTATCACTGACTCATTATAGCACTATAATGTGTTATCATTATAGCACACATTGTCGTTCATAGTAGTTTACATTTACTTGCTCTTGTGACCTGTCTCCAATCAATGAATCTACTAGGACCGCATGACTGAAGGCCTATAACGGTGTTCCATGGGTTATGTTAGTCCCTGACGAAACTAGCTTTACTTTTTAACTCTTCAAGTAATATGCTTAGTGGTAGTACTTCTATAACACTGCTTATCTTTACTTTTATGTTGGCCTTATTGCTGTTTACAATCATAATCGTTTAGCAATAAGGCCGCCTATTGTACATTATTTTCCATGTTTCTGTGATGCCCTGTTTATTTGTGCAAGTATTTAAATAATAACAGTTGTTTTTAATTTTGAGAAGTTTATGTTTATTATATTAGAAGTTTACAGCCTTTTTGATCTTACAGCTGGATTTCTTGTGCTTTAAATATGTACTTCTAAATTCCAGAGTCCGAACCCCTGGTGGCCGCCTGGTGTATCAGTATGTAAAGAAGCCCAAGAAGATCCCGAGATGTGGTCAGTGCAAGAGCAAACTGCGTGGTATTGAACCTGCACGCCCTGCTGAGCGTTCCCGACTCTGCTACCGTAAAAAGACCGTCAAACGCGTCTATGGAGGAGTCCTCTGCCATAAGTGCGTCAAGCAACGTATTGTCAGGGCTTTCCTGATTGAGGAACAAAAGATTGTCAAAGTCCTCAAGGCACAACAAGCAACAGCTAAGAGTGCTGGTAAAAAGTTGGCAAAGTGAATTACTTGTAAGGTTTAAATAAAAAGTTTAAAATCTAGTTTCTTGTCTTTTTCTATTTCCCCGAAGTCTGAAAGAGGACGTATCGACCATAATCTACAGTCTACCTGCAGTTTTGCTGCAGTTTCATATGACAGAATGAGAACGTTACGTTACACGTACACGATTTTAACAAAAATATTCCGTTGTACGCTATCTGCTGATAAAACGTTTTTTTTTTTTTTTTTTAAATTTATTGAAGCTTTGGTAACAAGACCATCAGCTTAAAACTAAACAAACACTGATGAACTAAAAATAAAAACATAACTAGAATAGAAACAAACTTAAAAATAAAAACGTAACTTAATAGAAACAAAGAAATGTATCTAACTAAATTAACCTTAAAAAAGAAAAGAAAAAAAATTAATATTAACAATTTTACAAAGGACCAAAAGTATCTCTAATGAAATTAAATATAATGCTGTACAAATTAATATTTTTCAGAAGTTCTTTAACACTCAAAGGAAAATCATTGGTTTTAAGAAGTTCTTTACATTCACAAATAAATAATAAACGTTGTAAATTAAAAGCTTGACAATCAAAAAATAAATGCTGTAACGTACAAGGCTCATATGAACAATATTTACATTTTGAGTTATTGACTAAAACCTATTAAGATGAGCTGGAAATCTACAATGTCCTATACGAAGTCTGCTTATGGAAGTTATGAATTCTCTACCTAAATAGTTATCTCCCTTTTCGAACCAGGCTACTGTGGAAGGACCTGGTTGAATTTCAGCTAACCATTTACCTTTCACCGCTCTGGAACTACTGAGGGACAACGTCCAACGCTGTAACATTATATCTTTCAAAAATACATATAAATCGGTGTAAGGGACTTTAAAATCAGAAAACTCAACATTCTCTGTTAACTTGGCAATGGAATCTACTATTTCGTTACCCAGAATACCGGAGTGCCCAGGAACCCAGCAAAATTCAATATATATATCAACAAGTAACATATCATAAATAAGACTCCTTAAAATATAAATAAGGTAATTAAAATTAGCACTAATCTTATGATTAGACAGAGCTTGCAGAGCACTCATTGAATCAGATAAAATGATAAACTTTTTACAATTTAAGCTACTAATATCCTTAATATAAAAAAGGGCATATACCAAAGCTAACACCTCTGCTGAGAAAATAGAAAAATAGTTAAAACATTCATAAACTTTACCAATTTTAGCCGTAGCATCGTAAAATGCAAAAGAGGTTCTGTTTTTTGTTTTAGAACCATCAGTATAGATCCTTCCAAAATCTTTTTTAGTATCTAAAAACTCATAAAAATCAAATTTTGTCTTAAAGCGCGCAAGATTAATGGGAATATGATAAACTAAACTGTGAAATTCGTGATTAAAGCATGGCAGACTATGAGACCAATAAATGATGTCCTGAAATTGAAAATTTAAATAAGCTATGGAACTACTCAAATTAGATAAGACAGATAAAGGAATTTCGTTAAAATTGGGACATGGAAAATTTTCCAAATATATACTAACAATTACATTGTCTCGACTAACAAGCTGTAAGCTAAACCGGTCAATTATATAACTTCTCCTAATAAATAACGGAACTACTCCCACTTCAACTTCCAGGGAATTTATTGGTGAAGACATCATGGCACCGGATATAATACGCAAAGCCTTATTCTGTATGACATCTAATTTTCTTAATAAATGGTTATCAGCATCTGAATAATACATACATCCGTAATCAAAATGACTACGAATTGTAGTAACATACAAGGTTTTTAAAATTTTAGGATCAGAACCCCAGCGTAGACCAGCTAAAGACCTCAAAATATTCAATCCAAGCTCAGTTCTTTTAACAACACCTTCGATATGAGGTTTCCAACTTAATTCGGAATCCAAAATCAAACCCAGATATCTTTCAGAATTCTGAAAAGGTAACAGAGTGTTCTCATAGTAAATCTTTGGAATAAAAGTAGAATTTCTGGTGAATAACATAACAGAGCTCTTAGATGTATTCACCTCTAGCTTCAATTGAATCCTTAAAAGATTACTTAAAACGGACAAGCAAGAATTCATGTCATTTTGACCTTGAATAGGATTGTTACAATCTATATAAACAACTAGATCATCTGCATAAAAAGTATATTTAACAGAGTTGGGTATTTGACGCATAAAATCAACAAGACTCAAAATAAAAATTAAAGGAGACAGTACTGAACCTTGAGGAGTGCCTTTATAAGACTACCTAGGTCCATATAATTTATTTTTAAAAGACAATGGGCAAAAATGTATGGACCTTGGTACAACCCTCCAATAGCGATGAGCTATATGTCCCTGGACAGGTCTTTTCAATTGGAACAATAGTTACTAAGACAGCTATGTTGTAATAGTTGTCCGTTCAGAGTTATAGGTACCTAAAGATAAAAAAAAAAAAAAAAAATTTGCAATTATTAACGTTTATTGGGGAAAATAACAATAATTTCGTTGTAGATTACAGTATTTCATAATTATTTATAGAAATATAAAGGAATTACATTGCTTAGGTCCAAAAAAAAACACTTATTTACCTTACATATATTTTATACAAATATTTTTTTTATACTTAGGGCAAGTTCGATAAGCGTGAATATAGCCATTGACAAGACACAGAGTGGGTAGGCCTCACACAAGATGCACCGATGAGCTGGTCAAGGTCCCGAGAAGCCGCTGCATGTGTTCCATCACACATTAGAATTAGTTTAATGTTTTCTCCATTTCCAAAAAGGGATTTTGAAATAAATATTTGGTTGGTGTGCCTCGTAATTCGTACATTGATTTGCTTTTTGTTGAACAATAGCCGCTATTTGTTACGATACAATGAGTGAGTTTTTATTGCAACATTGTTTTTATTATTGTAAGTATTATTTTCAGTATACACAATCACTTTTAGGTGTACCGCCTGGCCAGTTCAAAGAATAATAGCATGGTTTATGACTTTTAATAGCTGCATCTCTTTTGTCTGTGCGTTTTGGGTACCGTCGTGGTATGAGGCGAGCCGCGGGCGCACCTCGCCCCCGCTCCCCGGCGGGGGTGTGTCCGTATTCTAACTTGGGACCCTCAGGTAAGTCAAGTAACAGTCGTTCATTGGTACTGTGCGCGAGTGTTACGTTTCTTGTTTATGCAATACTTCTTAACGACTTTGACTTGGCAATCTTTTCGGACACTGATATCTGCTTATAACGTTGACCCGGCTATTTACATGGACATTGTGCTCTGATCTGTTTTCTGAACTTGGCTATCACACTGGATTATTGAACTGCTTATTGATCGGACCTCGGACTATTGTGCTCCAATGGAAGGTTTTCGCAATTGTGTTATGTGTCGGCGAGGGCTCTACCGCGGAAGGTATCAACAACACGTCTTAACGGATAATCTTCCGAGAGCGCAACCAGAGTTTGCTGCATACATCCAACAACATGCAGTATTGGAGGTGAGTATTTTATCATATTTCTAGAGATATAAATATATACATTTGACGGTGCGTCTTATGTACCTAAGTACCTACCTTGTGTACAGATAAATAAACTGAATGAATAGACATGAGAAAAACAGACTTTGGTTTTAATGCGCGTAGTGTATTTTGTTTCTGAGAAGTATGTATGTATGTAAACACTTTATTGCACTTAAACAGAGACAAGACCCTAAACTCGACACTTTTGTTTACTTTTACTATCTTAATAGACTTTGGCCATTATACTGTGCCAGATGTGGCCGTGTTACCTACCTATTATTGTTCAAAACACTTTTTGACGTTACACTATAGGGTTTTTACTGACTCGCTGCCGACGCGGTCATAAATCATAACAGATAAAGGGTTGGGAGCAGCGCAACGTCGGTATCGATATGTGTGAGTCATCGACTCAGGTAGCAAAATACCCTTACTTGCTACGTAATGAGGACCACTAAATAACCATCATAGTTGTCTAATTAACATAAGAAACGATGTTGTATTTGTGTAACGTTCGAAAATATACATTAATGTTTTGACTTTTTGTTTAAATATTGCATTATTTATTTATAAATATATTGTTATATCTTAGTATATTCATTTCATAAAGTAATAGATAAGTGTCTCAGTAATATAACTCTACATTTAATTTTAACTAACCTCAATATTCGCAAAAATGATTTTCTATCGATACTAACTATCGACATGAAAACAACGCGGAACTAGGCCAGCCCATAAGACCCCTAAGTAGAAGCGAGATAGAAACACTGATAATGATTTATGACCGCGTCTGCAGCGAGTCGGTAAAAACCCTATAATTCTCCAAAATGTTTTCGATCAATGCAACCAATATAGTATTCTAAACAATGTTGCTTTAAACGGTTTTGATTATAATCCGATTTTAATGAAATAATTATACTGTTTCCAGATTGTGTTTGATAACACACGAAGCGTATGTCATCGATGTTGGCAGAGAGCTGAAAATGCCGTTAGACTACCTGGTGTTGTTCCGGAAGTGGAAGAAGCCAATGATCCTGATGAACAAAATGTTCAGCAAGTTTTCGCTCCTGAATACAAAAGAGCACCTAGTACTCCTGGGCACTGTATCTTTTCCAACTGCGGTAATGATACACGACACCGAATACCAGAAGCTATAAAAGTTCACATGTTGTGCGAATACAAGTTGTATATCCCCGACGGTGCAAGAGTATGTAGAGAACACCTCGAAGGAAACAACTGGGATGAGCTGCCAGATTTTTGCAATACCACTAATTATTTTACTGGAGCCCAGTTTAGTGATGCTTGCGACATACTGCGAGCAACCATTGCACGTGGAGCGAGGTTCAATTTTAATGTAAGAGGTGCCATGTCTAATGAAGACATGCGTTTCTGGGTTGGACTTGATGGTGATCAATGCGATTCTATTTTGGAGCAAACTCCTTCACTCAGCGAAAGATGCAAAGATCCAAGAACTGCATTAGGTATATACCTGACAAAACTTCGTACAGGAGATTCAGATGAAAGGCTTGCGTCATTATTTAATATGTCCAGGAGAAAACTGGAACGATATTTGAACATTGCACGTGAATGTCTTACAAATGAATATGTAATACTTCACTTGGGGTTAGATCACATTGACAGAAGAAATCTTTTAGACAGAAACCTAGTCATTCCAAAAAACCTTTTTGGAAATGAAGAGAATACCAAACTAATTCTAATATGTGATGGAACATATGTCTACATCAATAAAAGTAGTAACTTCTTATTCCAGCGGCTGTCATATAGCCTCCACAAGTTTAGAAATCTTTTAAAGCCATTTTTGATTGTATCGTCAGATGGTTATATTATTGATGTTTTGGGGCCGTACGCTGCCACAAAAACTGACGCGCAAATAATGCAGGATATCATGAATGACGAAGAACACCCTTTACATTATTTGCTTCAACCAAATGACGTGTTCATTTTGGACCGTGGGTTCAGAGACAGCTTGGATGCAATCGAAGCCTGGGGTTATGAATATTACGTGCCACCAACAAAAGACCGTCGAGAATCCCAGCTCACTACGGAACAGGCAAACGAATCACGAGCCATTACAATGTGCCGATGGGTAGTGGAAGTTGTGAACGGCAGGTTTAAACGTAATGATAAACTGTTACGGCAATCATATTTTAATCGGGCACTGCCGCATATGTTCGAAAACTTTAGAATTGCTGCAGCGATTATAAATCACTTCCATGTACCGATAACAGATAATGAACATGCAGAAGAGTTCCTGAGTCATATACGAGAAACATTGGATTCACCGAATCTTCTATACACATATGTCGAGAGAAAGCGCCTGAATAGCCGAAGGGTTGATTTTCAACGGATGGAAGCCCACAATATTGAAAACTTCCCAAGGCTCACCCTAAATCAGATAATGATACTGGCTTTGGGTACATACCAGCTAAAACTGGCAAGATCATACTGCGCGGAGCATCTTAATAACGGTTTATACCTTATTGAGACATACAGAGAAAATCAACTGGATGAACTGCCAGATTATGGAATTAATGAAGAAGTGTGGCTTCTGCGTGGGCGCATTCAATCTAGACACGTCCGGGCAAGAACTTATTATTGTTACATTTTGATAAAAAGTAACCAAATCGAAGGCAGCAACAACATTGTTCAACACTACTGTACATGCTTGTCAGGACGGCGTACCATGGGTACATGCGCGCATATTATATCAATTATTTGGTATTTAGGACATGCAATTCATGAAGGCTTTATTGCACCGGCAGTGTTCCTAAATGATGTTATCGTGGACGAACTGTGAACAATCAAAATGTAATTGACTCTATTTTGTAAATGTAAAAAAAATATTTGTATAATATATTAGTATGTAAGGTAAATAAGGTGTTTTTTTTTTTGATCTAAGCAATGTAATCCCTTTATATTTCTGTAAATAATTATGGAATACTGTAATCTACAACGTCATTATTGTTATTTTCCCCAATAAACGATAATAATTGCAAAATATTTTTTTTATTTGTTTAACTTTAGGTACCTATAACTCCGAACGGACAACTATTACAACTTAGCTGTCATAGTAACTATTGTTCCAATTGAAAAGACCTGTCCAGGGACATATAACTCATCGCTATTGGAGGGTTGTACCAATTTGCCCATTCTCCTTTAACTGAAAGTTTACGACCATTAAGAAAATAGAATAACCATTTCAACACAGGGCCTGGAAAACCTAAATTGTATAAACTATTAAATAGATACTCATGATCTATTCTATATTATCAAAAGCACCTTTGATGTCTAAGAAAACAGCTAATGTACCCTTACCACTGAAAAAATTATTCCTGATATCACCAATTAAGCAGGCCAAATTAAACATGGTACTCTTCCCTTTACGGAAACCAAACTGAAATTCAGGTATAAGCAGATTTCTTTCCACGAACCATTCAAGACGGTTTTTCAACATAGTTTCAAAGCATTTAGCAAAACACGAAGTAAGAGAAATAGGCCTATATGCATCTACACTATTAGCGTCTTTGTGAGGTTTCAGAATAGGGACTACATATTGCAGTTTCCAATCTGGAGGAACCTGTCCTTTTTTCCATAAGTTATTAAAAATAGTTAATAATGTGTTTTTAGCGACATTTGGTAAAGATTGTATAACTTTGTACGGGATAAAATCTGGCCCAGGTGAAGTATTCTTTTTGTGTAGTAGAGCGGTATGTAATTCATGAGTTTGAAAAGGGTCTGATAATAACCACCAGGCAGAAGAAGAACCCTCATTGACAAATAATGACTGTACATTAAGAGACTCATTATCATTATTGGACAGAGAGCTAGAAGTAATTTTATCTAAAAATAAATTGATATTATTAATGTCATCAAAAAAGTGAGAATTCATATTGGTTTTTAATTTAGAAAATTTGTATCTTCTAATGAAATCCCAAATTGTTTTAGAAGAAGTCATGCGATTAAAAGATGAACACAGATTGGCCCAACTTAAAAGCTTTTGTTCAGACAATACTCTCTTTTTCTTAGCGTCAAATTGCTTATATAAAATATAATTTTCTAAAGTAGGATATGTTTTATAAGAGTCCAGAGCTATTTTAGATTGCTGAACCACTTGGCTGCAAAGATCATTCCACCAAATCAAACTTTTACGTTTTTTAGCATGGCAACTAACAACCTTCTTCGGAAACATCAGTAAAATGTCACATGAATCTAAAAAAGTTCGAGAAAAGCGCGGGAAACTTCGGTTACGTGGTTTTGCTCTTGAAAATTTTTGAGATTTATAGAGTAATTTTAAGGATCAGTTAAGCTATTTTGTATTATATTGTATGTAATTATTCTATTAGTTAGTGTAAATATTAGTTTGTGGTATATATCTTCGTTTTCGGTAAGTTGTCTTTTTTAATATGGGGGACGATCCCCCTGACCCTGGAGGCACGGTGCCGCCAGTTGGTCTAAATATTTTACTTATAATGATTTGCAACATAATGATACGTCATCTGCCATGGATACCGAAGACGGTGTTCAAAAACAAGCTAGAAAACGAATTAGAACTTTACACAAAGTGTGCAGACACTGTAATAAGAAGCGGAAGAAGAAGGATGGAATTGCAGGTCATTCCCATTGCAAGTGTGATATAGAAGAAAGTGACAATACTTTTAAAACTCCTGTTTTGAACTTTAATGGTCCAACTCAAACATCTGATGCTACATCAACTTTGCAAAATAATTCTCAGCATATTTATGTTCGAAACTATGAACCTACCGATCTGGCTCCACATGTAGTTCACGTGCTTAAGCCCCAGTCTGATCCTGCCGACCGATCTTCTCTCCACCCAGTTCAGTTTGGCAACTTTTTGAAGAAATTTTTTTAAAAAAATATTGTGAATGGTAGTTTGAAGAGAATCGGCAGGAATAGATTGTCCATAGCTTTTACTACTCATGATGATGCCAATAACTTTATTAAACATCCCGGTCTTAATGCGCAAAATTTGAAGGCTATTATTCCCACATTTAATGTAACTAGAATGGGTGTAGTGCGAGGAGTCCCTGCAAGTTGGTCAGATGAAGAAGTGGCTGAAAACATTACTGTTCCTGTTGGATGTGGTAAAATTCTTAAAGTAAGGCGAATAAGATACAAAACAACAATTAATGACAAATTGGTTTTTAATAACTCAGAAACGGTTATTCTTACATTTGATGGTCAAGTTCTT
This sequence comes from Aproaerema taeniolella, assembly GCA_949987775.1. NCBI lineage: Eukaryota > Metazoa > Arthropoda > Insecta > Lepidoptera > Gelechiidae > Aproaerema > Aproaerema taeniolella. Next base: position 1,176,887 of record OX465257.1, read on the forward strand.
CCAAAACGGATCTTTATGTGCTACACAGCTTTACAGGTAAACCTATATGTATACCCTACAATACAATGTTATAATTGCTGTCGTTTCGGTCATACGAAAACACTGTGCAGATCCAAGCCACGCTGTTACAAGTGTGGCGATCAGCACAGTGGCGAGTCTTGCGATGTTGAAGAAGATCTTTATTCTTGTTTCCTTTGTTCTGGTGGCCACTTAGCTACGAGCAAATCATGTCCTGAATTTGTAAGACAGAAAGAGATCAAAATGACAATGGCCCAAAACTGCATTTCTTATTCTGAAGCTTCAAAAATGCATGCACCAGTTTCACGATCTTTTGCTGATGTTGTTGCTTCCTCCCCATCTTCTATAAATAACAATAACAATCGCCCTAAACACATCACTTCTGTTGCTTCTCCTTCCAGATCTTATAAAAAAACAGTCTTTTCAAATCCACGAATCACACCGAAGCCAGTTTTAGGTGGTTATGATAGGGCAGCTCATGCATCCTTTGCTAGGGATTACAACATGACCAGTTCTTCTCTTCCCAATGGCGCTGCGCTTATTCAAAAAGCAAATGAAGATAGACCTCCACAATCTTTCATAGAGGATATCAATTCTCTTATCAGGTTATTGTCCAGTTTTAGTTCCCACTTCAGTCCTTCTAAACCTTTACCGTCCAACGTTGCCGATATTATTGCAAATTCTCTATCTTCTTACTACTCCAACAATGGATCGAAAGATCTTGCAGTGGAATTGTAGAAGTATCAGTCCAAAAAAACATGAAATTATCTATTTATTAAATGTGTATAAACCGTATATAATTTGTCTGTCTGAGACTTGGCTGAGGCCTGAAAACTTGTTAAAAGTTTCAGGTTATTCCTCTCTCATTTTTTTTTTTGTTAAGTTTATCCCTTTCGGGAAAGGCAAAGGAAACTAAGTCCATACAGCCATGTCTTCAGTGAAAAATCTTCTTTCTTGAACTTAACCTAAGCCCTAAGCTCCTCATGTTCTGCGTAAAACTGGATAGCGTCTGTTTTACGAAAACTGGCGGCGAGAAGCACAACCGCGAGGATCTTTGTCGGTACCAAACGGAGCAGAAACACTGTTATCACTTGAATTTTTCATCACTACACGAATTTTAGTCAATTTACTGTATAATACACTATCACTATTACACATTAAACATTTTTTTCACGCCGAAAATGAAAATTTAATTGACAAAGCAACCGCTCACGCCGAGTTCCCGCCAAAGACCCTATTCCTCTCAGAAATGACAGATGTGACGAGTATGGTGGTGTTGCCATCCTCGTCAAAAATAGCATTATTTTTCAACCATTTTCCCTTCCATTTTTAAGTGATGGCATTGAAGCCATTGCTATTCTTGTAAATAATATTTGTATAGTTTCTGTATATATTCCTAATCCTTCTGTTGCTTTGTATAGCGAATTAAATCAATTGATGTCTATTCTGCCTAAACCATTCTTATTATTAGGAGATTTTAATTGTCAGCATCAGAGCTGGGGAAGTCGCAGTTCCAATTATTACGGTGAGGAGATGTTAGATATTTTGGATTCACAGAACTTATGTTTATTAAATGATGGATCTCCCACTCGTTTGACACGACCTGATGAAGGCCCTAGTGCGCCTGACCTCTCCATTTGTACCCCTGACTTAGCTTCTTTTCTATCTTGGCACACTCATAAATCAACTTGTGGAAGCGATCACTTTCCTATTATAATAAATTTTCCGCCTTTATGTCCAGTAAACAAAAAGCCCGAACCTCGTTTAAGACATAGGCTTCCCAAGGATTGGTCTATTTTTTCTCAGAAGGTAAATCAGAAAATTCATTTTCTTCCTTCGGTCAATTCTGATAACGGGTTAGAGTGCTCTGAAGCCTTTTCTAAAATTTTGATCGAGGTAGCTGACGAAGTTTTTCCTGTCAAAAATAACAGCGCCCGTAAAGTGCCTTTCCCGCCGTGGTGGGATGGAGAGTGTACCGAGGCTATAAAGAGCAGAAAGGAGGCCGAAAGAAATTATTGTTCAGTGATGACATCAGAAAACTTCGATATATTTACTGAAATTGCTAACAACACCCGAAAGCTTTTAAAGAACAAAAAGTTTGAAGGGTGGAGAAGCTTTTGTGCTTCAATAAACCCTGAAATATCACCGTCAGTTGTATGGCGCAATATACGAAGATTCAGAATTGGTGTCACTCTCTCTTCTTATTGTCCTATGGCTCCTGCTTTGGGTAACCAGTTTTTGGATAGGCTGGCCCCTCCCTTTGTTCCAGAACTCACTTCCATTCATTGCTCCATTCCACAGTTAATTTCAAATTATGACCTCAATTCTCCATTTTCCCTATCGGAAATGAAGGGTGTTTTATCGTGTGTCAAAGATTCATCGCCTGGTGATGATGGAATACCTTACTCTTTCTTAGTTAACTGCAGTGATTCCACTCTTGGTTACTTTCTGGACATTGTTAATACAATAATGATGACTGGAAACATACCTTGTTCTTGGAGGTCACAGTCCATCATCCCAATTTTAAAACCCAAGAAACCTCCTTCGGATGCTGCCTCGTTTCGTCCTATAGCTCTGTCATCAGTTCTGGCTAAACTTGCTGAGCACCTGGTAAAAAATCGCTTAGAGTGGTTTGTTGAAAACAAAGGTCTTTTATCTTCTGGTCAGTGTGGATTTAGAAAGGGCAGAAGCACACTTGATAATATCAGCTTATTCGTGTCGGACATTCGGTTGGCTTTTTCTGTAAATAATTCTGTAGTTGCTGCATTTCTGGATATTACCTCTGCATATGATAATGTCCTTATTTCTGTACTGCAAACCAAATTACGAGCCTTGGGAATCCCTACTATACTTGTTACGTTTATAATAAACATGCTATCTGAAAGGTTTATTCATTTAGATCTCCAAGATGGTACACGACTTTCTCGAAGTGTTTGGAAAGGCCTTCCTCAAGGATCCGTTCTGAGTCCAATTTTGTACAACATTTATACACATGACTTGGAATCATCCCTTAACGGTTCTTCTAAAGTTATACAATATGCCGATGATTTACTCATCTACTCTTCTAGTGTTAGTATTCAAGAAGCGAGTAATTCATTGACCAGTTCTCTTGGCCGTCTCAGGTGTTGGCTTAATGATAGCGGTCTTGAATTATCAGTTTCCAAGAGCTCAGTGGTGTTGTTTACTAGAAAGCGAATACATCCTACAATCGTTGTTACTTATGATAACAATCCTATCCCAGTCAAGTCTGAAGTAAAATTCTTAGGGATGATTCTTGATTCCAAGTTGTCTGGAGTTCCCTATTCCGACTACATAGTTAAGAAATGCCAACAGAATTTAAACATAATTAAATGTCTAACTGGTGTTTGGTGGGGTGCACATTCATTTTCTTTAACCCTCCGCATACCAGGTGGGGTCTAATAAACCCCAGGCGGTGAAAAATCGATATATTTTCAAAAATTTTCGTGCGCGGAATCTGAAGCTCTCAGTAGCTGGAGTTGCGACGTTCTTACACTGGCAAGTACCATTAGTTTAGTGGTGCGTGCGTTTTTTAGGGCTCTAGATGCGTTTTTGTTTAGAATTGTTGTTATTTGAGCATATACAAAATGCAATTATGGCGAACTAAAGAACTCCTACCTCGAGATTGAAGTAAAAATTTAAAGATGTATCATCGTTGTTCAATTTTTTTAAATTTAGTCAGTTTAATTACAAAAATTGGTAATTATCAATTCTTAGGGTGATTTCAAGTCTAAATTAGTAGTCAAAAGATGGCATTTTCGCTACCCTTTTTCAACAAACCATTTCATCTATTTCATTTTTTTTATATATAGTGCTACTCAGGTTATGTTCAATTTCAAAAATATGCAATAATAATTCAGTACCCCTATTCCTATCTGATTACAGCGACCATTTTGTTAGGGTATGTCAGACCCCACCTTGTATGGCATGTTACAAATTTTTACCTGGTATGCCGAGGGTTAAAGTTAATTTATAATGCTATAGTTCGAAGTCTTTTGGACTATGGTACTTTTTTGCTGGAGCCTTGTAATATGACCGCTTTGGATAAATTAGATAAGGTACAATCGAAAGCACTTAGGATTGTTTTAGGCGCTATGAGGACAAGTCCAATTAATGCTATGCAAGTAGAAGCTGTTGAACCTCCGCTTAGCTTGCGTCGTCAGTATCTTTCAAACAGATTTCTTTTCCGACGTCTCCAGATTCGTAATCACCCTTTAATGTACATATTAGAAAGACTGTCTTCTGAAGTTTCCACTTCATCTTATTGGAAGCATAAAATGATACCATGTTTAGTAAAAAGTTATCGCAAATATCTCAACATTCAAGTACCTATCGTAACTTCGATCTGCCATCCTCTTTTTACGGTTCCATTTGAAGCATTAACCCTTGCTCCAGTAGTTCGTTTGAGTTTGGGCATTGATAGGGGTGACATCGAAGCAACACACACATTTAATTTCGTCAAAGACTCTGAATTCCATGACTGGCACTGCATGTACAGTGATGCATCTAAACATTCTCCTAATGGAATGGTTGGAGTTGGAGTTCTTCACTCCCAGTACAATATTGTTCAAAAGATCAAACTTCCGCCAGAAAGTTCTGTTTTCACGGGAGAATGTTTTGGCTTATTTAAATGTTTAGAGTATATTCTTCTGGCTAAATTATCAAAAACTGTTATATTTACAGATTCTATGAGTGCTCTTCAAGCTCTCGATAGATTTCCATTTAAATCGAACTCTGTTTCCCCAATAATTTTAGAAATTCGTAATCTTTTATTAAAATGCTTTAAAAAACGGTATTCAGTGGTGTTTGCCTGGGTGCCCGGCCACTCTGGCATTTTGGGAAATGAGCGAGCTGACCAACTTGCTAATGATGCTCTTAATTGTGGTGACATGGCCCACTTTAAAATTTATGCACTTGATTTGGCTGCCTTGACTAGTGTTCAACTTAGAGACTCTTGGGGTGAGGTTTGGGCTTGTAGCGGTCAGGTCAAGGGCAGACACTTTTGGAATATACAGCCTTCGATTCCGGTGAAGCCATGGTTTTGCAAAATCAAACTGGGCCGGAGGGCTACATCTATCATCACCCGCATGCGGTTGGGACATGTGTGCTCTCCTGCTCACTTATTCAGGCTAAGAATTGTCGAAAGTGACTTATGCGATTGTGGTGAGGTGGGTGATTTGGATCATATAGTTTTTAACTGTTCTCAACATGATATTTCTTCTTTTATTCAAAATCTTGTAAATATTGGAATCCTTCTTCCTTCGTCAGTAAAAGTGCTTCTGTCTTCTTGTAATTTTTCTGTATATAAATGCCTTTCGAATTTTATTGAAATTAATAATATTAGGATTTAAGTTACTCCCACATTATTCCTTCCTTTTATATATAGTCTATTTCTCTGATAATATTTATTCTATTCCATTTATAATTATCCTTTCCTGATCCTTGTATTTTCCTTTTTCCAAATTCCGTTCCCGATTCCTTATTTTTTTAATTAAAAGTTTCCTCGCTTTCTAATTATTAAAAAAAGTCATAATCTCGTCATTGGCCAAACGCAAGTCGCGAAGTGCCACAAAGAAAAAAAAAAAAAAATGTCACACAATCCTTACTTACTAATATTATAAACGCGAAAGTTTGTAAGTATGGATGTATGGATGTATGGATGTTTGTTACTCTTTCACACTCAAACGGCTGGACCAATTTTGATACAATTTGGTATGGAGGTAGCTGACACTCTGGATTAACACATAGGCTACATAATTTTCCCAAATTCCCACGGGAACGAAGTCCCGGGCAGAAAGCTAGTGTTTGTATAAAATGTTTGTAAGCAACGGTAGGATCTGAATCCATAATGAAATTAGTGAACTTTTCATTGCATAAATCAACAAATAGAGACCAGTTAACCTTTTTAAAATTGATGTCAGACAAGCAATGAATACTAGAAGAGTCAGTAATAGACGAAATATTTCTGGAATTAGAAATACTAGAATCCGAAAAAAGGACACCAATAAAAATGGGAAAGTGGTTGCTGCTCATAAGATCGTCTCCAACAGAAAATGTGCAACTAGAGCTAATGTTTTGTGAAGCGAAAGCCAAGTCGAGGACATTACCTTCTTGACCAAAGGAAGGAAAAGTTGTGTTGCTTTGATCATGGTCATTTAAACATACTAAATTATGATTATCGGCAAAAGAATATAACGTATTACCTCTACTGTCAACATCCCTACAGCCCCAGGCTGTATGATGGGCATTGAAATCTCCAATTATTAAAAAATCTCTGCTAGAAATTTTAGAAAATGCACCATTAAGAAGCTGAATGCGAAATTTACCATTTGGAGGAGGAGGAACATAAACAGAAAGAATTTGTAAAGTCATAGAACCAATGATAACCGAAAATAAAATGTGTTGGAAGTGATATGTGGAACATGATGAAATACAATTAAAAGCATACTTACTATTGATAGCTACTGCAACACCACCATGAGGACGAGGAGAGTCCTGCCGAATAATGTTAAAACCAGGCAATCTGAAAGATTTATTGTCATCTAGCCATGTTTCATTTATGAGTATAATATCGATTTTACTATAAGAAATTAAATTATTAAGTTGGGAAAGTTTTGAAAGGATGCTTCTAGAGTTCCAATGCAAGATTATAAGTTTTTCAATGTCATCATCACAATCCATTCTAAGATGTAATGTTTAAGATAAGCTGTTCCTTAATAAATTTTGAATTTATTGGAGAGTTAGCACCGGAGGCGGTCTCAGTGTCTCTTTTGCGTAAAATACAAATAACTGTTTTTGTCAAAGCTGAGAGGAGTTCCTCTGAGTTCAAAATATCAGAAAGCATGGCCCTACGTCGAGGATCTGTAGATGATAGCCTCAATGGTGGGAAGGCTGACTTAGCTGTGACTGTGGCGTAGGTTACCTTGCCGTTGATCTTATTCTTGACTTCATCCAGTTTTGCTTTCTTGACCGGGCAAGAAGATGAGACAGCTGCGTGTTCTGAGCTGTTGCAGTTCACACACTTTTTGATGTCACTTGAGCAATCCTTGAAGTTGTGATCTCCAGCACAAACTGAACATATTTGTTTCGACTTGCACGATCCTTTACCATGGCCGAATTTGTAGCAAGTGTAGCATTGGCGAATAGGCTTGATGTAAGTTTTAACTTCAAACCACATCCTGTCAAAAGTGACGTGGTCTGGTTGTGTAGAGCCAAGAAAAGTTATTAAAACCGTCTGTGTTGGGATTGTTCCAGATACAGTCTTGCGTACAAACCGCTTGACACCTATGATGGGTACTGAAGACTCCAGCTGTTCCAGCAACTCCTCTAACGAAAGCTCTGCCGGTGCACGGATGACTCCCAGAGCCTCAAGGTTGTCATATGGGATCCTGGCAACCCACCTATGATTTTTTAAGAATACGCTGTCCAAAATGAACTTATTTGCATCGGCTTTTGTTGCAAAGAAAACTTTCAATAAAGACAAACCAACTTGTTTGACAAATGATAAGCCATGGACATGCCTCAAGATACCATTTGATTTTAAAAGATCTACTCTTGGAATGGAACCATTAGTATCCTGCACGCCAGAAAGTAGAACCGGATATTATTTTTTGTTGTCTTCTATGTAAATGTGATTATATTCTTTGAATAAACCTCTGGCACTTCTAGTGAATTTTGGCGCCATTTTATACGGGGTCTCCGGACCCGCAGAATCCTCACTCTTCCTTTTATTTCCTTTACCCCCACTATTTTCCCCCATCATCAAAGCCTTCTTTATCAAAAAAAAGTGACGAAAAAGGGCTTTAAACGAGTTAAAAATATAATTTTAAAACAAATAGCTTTTCAAAGTTCGCGCCCTTCTGATAAAACGTCAAAGAATGAATATTTTGTCTACCATCATCTTATTCAAAGCCAAATCAAAGAACGAGAGAAAAATATAAATTGTATGGCACTATCCCATTCTTCGTTATTATATTATATACTTTTCCGTCTGGACACCACAGAGTACTTTTTTATATACGGAAACTGGACGGCTGTGCCTATTTCTACAGAAATGACCTTGGATCGCTTTTTTGCAAGATTTAAGTGCAAACCATTAGTTAGAAAGAGACAAAAAGGTTTTACTTGGAAAAGTGTTTCTCTGTTTCATTCTATAATTTTGTATAGCGTCATAAAACTTGCAAAAAACCTGTTTGACGTTACTTTGACAGAATTGTTTTTTTTGCCCTGTAAAATATAGGTGAGAACGAGATAGAATGTAGAGCTGCATCTCTTTTTCTTAATCAATTACACGCGAAAATCTATAATGTTGAACGCGATCTTGTTTGTTTATTCTATTTCTACAGAACTTTTGAATTTGTAACGGATTTTTATTCCTACAGAACTGTTATTTTATACAATACAAATTGAACTTTGATTACCAGAAATAAGATCTAATATTCAATCATATAATTTATTCATACAGAGTCGAGTTTGATTCTAAGAAAATTGGACTTTGTTGTACTGCGATAACACCTATTATTCACATTTACACTTTTATCAGAGCTTCTTAAGTAAGAGTTTTTAATTACTACTCAGTTTTAATGTTTTACAGTGCAAAATGTACTTTGACGGAGAAGATCGTTCTCGGGTAATTTTCCCAGTGGATTATATTTTTGAAGACGCAGACAAGGTTCTCAAACTTTTCAGACCCTAGCCCACCCAACGCTTGTGAAAATAATTGTAGACTAAAATTGTTTTGATGGTGAAAATCTCTTTAATAAATCAACTATCTCGGAGTCTTTTCTAGACATTGGAGTCGATTACGATTGAGCTCAAATTCGTTATACTTCCTTCTGTTTAAGGTGCATTTCAATAAAGTCAAAATAAAAGAGTTTTATAATTACATTAGGTTGTTGACAGAGTTAATTTGGGACAAAAAAACGATCAAATAGTCTCTCTTTATAATATTATATTCGTTGAGGAGATAAGATGCTACAGACAGACACAGATTTTACGTTAATCTTACAACACTCTTCTTTTTCGTCAGGTGTTAAAAAATCAAAATAAATCTAAGCTGTATGATTTAACACTCCTTTGCCAAAAAACAATAACAATGATTATGGCTGTATGGTCAAAGTCATTTGCCCATGGATCTAATACATCAGGATAGAAATCTTCGAGCTCAAACGCGGGCCGAAGAAGAGATAGAGCAACGAGGCAGAACGTCTCGTTCTAGTAGGGTGACAATGCGATTACTCGTATTATAATTTTTTTTTGGGAGTGCAAAGTATACGTAACAGACAAATACAGGCTTCCATTTAAGGATAGAAGTTTTCCTGTAATTTTATTTTTATATAACAAACCATCAGCAACATTTACGTTACTACATTTTTGTTATGAAACACCAAATTGTATGATAATATACAAGGAGGACACTGAGTAGTGGACATCGGGAATGTTTTTTTTTTAATTATAAGATGGGTTAACTCTTGACCTCAATCTTGACCAAGGTCATAGATGAGGTCGACGATGGAGCGAGTTAACCCAGAAAACGCCTATAAGGCACCGGTACTCCCACGCACCGACGGAACACAGCAAGCTGTTTGGCGTCGGACTTCGGTAGGAGGGTAGTCGCGAACCAGGCGGCCCTTAACAGAGCCTACCACACCGCATGAGACCATAGGACAACACCTCAGATTCATAAAAAATGAGGTGTTGTTGCCTGAGATGGATTAATAGGAGGCAGGTCTCATTTGTGTTTCCTAAGTCGCCTCTTACGACACCCACGGAAAGAAATGGGGTGGTGTTATTCTAAGCCGATCACCACACGGCACAAAGTTGTGTAGTTAGGTTGCGAAAAAATAAAACAAAAACTCACCTTTCGTCTCATCTTATAATCAAATCATTAAAACATGCTTTTAACTTAATTTCAAAACTTTTCCCATGAAAACATTTTCCCCAAGCAATCTATATTGGATTTTTGTAAAATTGGAGTTTTATGCTTAGAATTTGTTTTTTCCTATTTTATCTAACGGACCTTAGTTCCATAGGAGCCCATTTAGTTCCATAGGTATATATAAGTTAATTTTGATCTTATGTTATTTTTTATTAGAAACTATTAAATAATAAATTCCCCCTTTCACAGAATAGAATAGAATAGAATAGAAAAAATCTTTATTTTATAGGATAATCAGGATGCCACTTAAAACAAGTCAAGGTTACATGAAATACATACAAACAAACATTAAAGGATTTAAATACATACCATACATACGCATTCGTTCTATTGACCCTACTGACTCTACGCCTATTCGCAAAGGTGCAGTCTTCCCCAGAGAAGAACAGGCAAGAAACTCTGAGGGTGTTCTTTTTAATCGCATTACAAATTTTCATATTTTCTAATTTTAACTAATTCTGAAATAACTCTAAAGCTGAGCAGTCATTCCCATGGCTCCATGTCAGTTAGGTCATCAGAAATTTTGTAATAGCCCTTTTTGTAAAGTTTTTCTTTAATTACTGACTTAAATTTATCCAAAGGTAAATTTTGAATACCTTCGTTCGTGACCTTGTGGAGACGAATGTCTAGTACTTCCAGTTTATGCTTGGTCCTACTATTTATATTGTGCCTATCGCTATTTTTCTTAAACAAATGTTCATTTTTCTTCACATATAAAAGATTGTCACATATGATATATTGGGATGCAGAAGTCAGAATATTTATTTCTTTGAATATTTGTCTAAGATACATTCTAGGTCTCATTTGATAAATCGCGCGAATAGCCCTTTTCTGCAGAACAAAGATCTTATTGATATCTGCAGCATTACTCCACAGTAAAATGCTATATGACATTAGGCTGTGGAAGTGAATATACGGTTCTCGCGGTTTCAACGTCCGATAATTGACAGATTTGACGATAATTGCTCGCTAACTTATCAATATGAGGACCCCATTGAAGCTTTGCATCAAGAGTTATTCCTAAGAATACAGTAGATTCCACAACGTCCAGTTTTACATTCTTAATCTGTACAATGGTATTAACCTGTTTAACATTGGGCAAGGTAAACTTAACACACGTGCCCCTCGGTGGAGACATTGTATGGGCTGATGAGAGTCAGAGAGATATTTGTTATACATGAGTGCAAAGTTGCTTTTAACCGCGTGCTCAAATTTGATGACCAACCAAGCGAAGGATTCTAAAATTGGATCACAAGCGCAGCGAGTGCTACAGCAATTAGAATTCTGAGCGTTAGCGAGAGAATCAAAAGAGCACAAGGTCAAAAATCGTGGCACTCGAGTCTAACACGTAACTTTTAATGAGGTAGTGGAAAATGAGGTAAGCTTCCAAAAAAATCCCATAGATGGTGCTGTTTAAGAACGCTACACATTTTCGTAGTTTTCTTCAAAAATAGAGTATTTTATAAAATATCAACTGAAGTTTAAATTAAAGATCTCCCTGATACTATCATTTGGACATGATTGGAATTTAAAACACTTTGCAATGTTGTATTAAAAACCGATCTTGGATTTTGTTTCGCTCAAAAATCAAAACTAGAAATTGTGACTAGTACTTCTTACCATAGGTCATTCAAATGTCACAAGATTGAGTTACGATGAAGTTATGTAATAAATATTTTCTTTATCAAGAAAATAGGTAAAGATGAGCCACTGATTCTCTGCCTACCCCCTTAGGAATTACTGACGTGAGCATATATGTATACAGGTTGAAAAAGAACCTCCTAGCTTTAAATGAAAATCCTGAACCAGTACCTATCACTTAATGAACACTTTTTTTTATTTTTTTAAATTTAATTTTGACATGGTGTCGTTCGGCGCTGAGTCTATTATAGTGTTGGGCTCAGGTATACTTTAAAAATATGTTTTACCATATTAGGGATTGAAAAATATACCCGACGTCAACGCGTTTCCGGGGTATATTTTCAAACTGGAAATTCCGTGTTGTGTTATTGCAAAATATATCAAAATATACTTCTAAATTCCTTTATCCCTACTGAAAATTATAAATGTAGGTAGATAAAAGTTGTTTGTGAAAAAGCTTAAATTTTCAGTTTAATGGGCCTTTAAGTTTAATGAGACTTTAGTTTAATGGGACTTTAAGTTTAATGGGATTTTAAGTTTAATGTGACTAGTTTAATGGGATTAGTTTAATGAGACTTTAAGTATAATGGGATTTTAGTTTAATAATGGGACTTTAAGTTTAATTAGACTTTAGTTTAATGGAACTATAGTTTAATGAGACTTTAAGTTTAAAAGACTAAGTTTAATGAAACTTAAAGTTTAATGACTCTATTTTACTTTTTACGTACCTAATGAAAATTCGTTACTCATCAAAATTAAGCGGGCGTTCTGATCTAAATGAGTGAGTGCGTTGCCGTGTTGCGTTCGGGTATGTTTTCAAATACCTACGCGCGCGCGTTTAGTAATTTGAAAATATACCCAATGTCAACGCGCGCCAGTGACGTCACAGTGTTGGGTAAAGGTACATTTAAAAAAATCTTGCCTTTTTTCGATTCGTTGTGGCTAGGTATATTTTCCAAATATGCGGTTATTCATTAGGTTGTAACATCCTAAACAAGTCAGCAAAAAATCAGAACTACCAGATTTAATGCAAGGTCGCTAGGCTTTCAAACTACAAGGTAGGTACAACCTTGTACCTGGCCTAATTATTTTTTTTACATTGTTAAATTACTGTCTTAAATTTCTCTAAAGGTAAACTTTGAATACCATGACGCAACTTTGAAATTTCACTCTCAACGCGCCCAAAGAAGTTTCATTTCAAATACTCCAAGTTTGAAAAGGATGATAATGCTAACTGTACTTGGACGGGGGCGGTTTGGAATGAGGGCGGAATAAATAAACTAACTTGTATTGTAAATAAAGGCGTCACCATGGAAACCGCGGGCCAAAAGATCTTTGTTGACATGTAACGTGTATTTATGGTGTATTGGTGTGCGAATTCAAAAAAATACAATTTCGCAATAGTACATAGTTTTTACCGTGGGAGGAATAGTAGGATTTGCGTTCATTTTGAGTAACTGGCGGGAATTCCCAGCATAAAAGCAAGTTGGCACAAAGTGCCGGCTGCATACAACGGAATTTTTTGTTATCTTTTGTCTAATCTCAACGCTGTTGAGCCATTTTTGTCTTTGTTCTGAATCTTTATGCACTCTGCAATAAAATAGCATAGCATTGTTGAGAACCTTTTTCCGCCAAACACAAGAAATCATGGACAACATAGTAATAGATTTATAAGAAATTATTTTAGCTTACTTGTGAAAAGATATGTTACATCCACCATACGATTTACTTGAACAAGTGTGCATACAACATCTTTCTACCATTTTGTCAGTATTTTAATTTAAAAAACTGGTATAATCCTTGCCGTTACGAATTATTTTTATACTTTTTTTTTTTGTTAAATTTATCCCTTTCGGGAAAGGCAAAGGAAACTATGTCCATACAGCCATGTCTTCAGTGAAAAATCTTCTTTCTTCAACTTAACCTAAGCCCTAAGCTCCTCATGTTCTGCGTAAAACCGGATAGCGTCTGTTTTACGAAAACTGGCGGCGAGAAGCACAACCGCGAGGATCTTTGTCGGTACCAAACGGAGCAGAAACACTGTTATCACTTGAATTTTTCATCACTACACGAATTTTAGTCAATTTACTGCATAATACACTATCACTATTACACATTTAACAACTTTTTCACGCCGAAAACGAAAATTCAATTGACAAAGCAACCGCTCACGCCGAGTTCCCGCCAAAGACCTATTTTTATACGATTTAAAGCATGCCGCCATGACATTACGATGACACTTTACGGGATGCCAGTAGTAATAAATAGTTTGAAAAAAAAATTCGTTTTCTTTTGGTAATTTAGGAAAAGATGACGAAGTTATTATGATTACAATTAATTTACATCAATTTGAACTGAAATTCATTTCAAATGCAACGTATTTCTTCGTTATTAACTTCATTGTCAAAGCCAGACTTTTTTGATTAATGAAGTTTTTTTTAAATTGGCAAGAAAAAAGAAAGAGACAATCCGCCTCGCACATCGGTGTCTCTTTCGGTTTCAATAGAGGCTGTCGGAGAAGCAGTCGAAAGTGTACCTTATTGCTATAGGGTTAAGTTTCATATTTCTTAATACGATTTTTTCTAAGTAATTGGTCCTTTAAAAGAGAAAGTACTAAGTCCATGCATTTGCCTATAGTTTAAAAAAAAAGTAGGCTGTATGTTTTTAAACTCCTTTGCCTACAAAAAAATTTAAAAAAAAAACTTCTGTAGAAATAGCTGCGGCGAAACTGGACACACGAAAAAGCGCGGGAAACTTCGGTTCGTCCGGTCGTGTTTTTTCTTTCAATTTTGTTATTTAATGATATTTTAAGGATCAGTTAAGTTATTTAGTGTATTATTGTATATATTTAATCTCCTATTTAGTGTAAATATTAGTTAGTGTACATATCTTCATATCTGGTAAGTTTTTCAATATTTAATTAAAATGGGAGACGAGCCTCCGGATCCCGGAGGCACGGTGCCCTCAGTTGGATTAAATATCACGTATGATGATCTCCGAAATATTGATTCATCATCTGCCATGGACACGGAAGACGGTATCCAAAAATCCGCTAGGAAACGTGTGCGGTCACTGCACAAAGTTTGCAAACACTGCAACAAAAAAAGAAAAAAAAAGGATGGAAAAGAGAGCCACGCTCATTGTAAATGTGAAATTGAGGAATGTGAAGAAACTTTTAAAACTCCGGTGGTTAGTAATATTGGTCCAGTTCAGTCGAATTCCCAGCCACCCGTTATTGAACCATCATCAAACCCATCTATCAACCAAAATAATTCCCAGCCTCAGATTTTAAGAAACTATGAACCAACAGATTTGGCCCCATATGTTATTCACGTTCAGAAAGTCCAATCTAGCCCTTCTGATCAAACCACACTCCATCCAATTCAGTTTGGCAACTTTTTAAAAAAGAATAATTTCAGAAATATTGTAAATGGCAGTTTAAAAAGGATAGGCAGAAACAGAGTATCCCTGGCTTTCACTACTCACACCGACGCAAACAATTTTGTAACACACCCCAGTCTTGTTGAGCAAAATTTAAAAGCAATTATACCTAGCTTTAATATAACCCGAATGGGTGTTGTACGTGGTGTCCCATCAAGTTGGTCTGCTGAAGAGGTGTATGAGAACATTTCTGTCCCAGTTGGTTGCGGTAGAATTTTGAAGGTAAGGAGAATTAGTAGAAAAACAGTAGTTGATGGCAAAGTTTCATTTAATAATTCAGAAACAGTAATATTAACTTTTGACGGCCAAGTTTTACCAAAGAGAATATTTATGTGTTATTCAGCTCTACAGGTTGATTTGTATGTATATCCTACCATACAATGCTATAAATGCTGTCGTTTTGGTCACACTAGTGTACAATGCCGCTCCAAACCACGCTGCTATCAGTGTGGAGACCAACATCTTGGAGAATCTTGCGATGTTGAAGAGCATGAATATTCTTGTTGTTTGTGCTCTGGTAGTCACAAAGCTACTAGTAAGTCCTGCCCCGAGTTTATTCGACAGAAGGAAATAAAGGTCACTATGGCCCAAAATTGTGTTTCTTATGCTGAAGCTTCAAAATTACATCCTCCTGTTTCCAGATCCTTTGCCGATGTCGTTGCTAATTCCCATGTCAATCCCAAACCTTCTTCGTATAATGGACCTGTCGCCCGTAATGTTCGCTCTCCTTTAACTTCTCCTAGACCTCCAAGTTTAGGTAGCTCATATAAAAAAACTGTTTCTATAAAGCCGCGGTCACCTCCAAAACAGCTGGGTGGATATGATCGCGCAGCGCACGCAGCATTTGCGAAAGAATATGACATGACCGCGTCATCCTCTAATGGCGCAGCTTTGAATCACAGAACAAAAGAATCTAGCAAACAAACATCTGTAGCAGAAATCTTGATTAGTCTTGAACAGTTATTATCTAATTTTAACTCAATTCCATCAAACAATTTACCGTCCAACGTTGCCCATTTTATTGTTAACACTCTATCCTCAGTTTCTTCTTTGTATTCTATTTATGGGTCAAAAGGTCCTACAATGGAACTGTCGCAGTATTCGTCATAAAAAATCTGAACTTATCTATCTATTGAATAAACATGATCCCTCTATCCTTTGTCTTTCTGAAACTTGGCTTCAATTCAATTTCTTGTCTATGGCTCTCCTTTGTTGATTAGGCCAATTAAGGTTTCAGGTTATGTTGGTGTTAGAAATGACAGAGATGAAGAGGGTGGCGGTGTTGCCATCCTCATTAAAAAAAATATTTTTTTTAACTCTTTCTCCCTTCCTCCTTTAAGCAATGGCATTGAAGCCATTGCAGTTGTTGTAAATAATATTTGTATAGTCTCTATTTATATTCCAGATCCTTCGGTTACTTTATATAATGAATTAAATCAAATGATATCTCTACTACCTAAACCCTTTCTATTGCTTGGTGATTTTAATTGCCAACACCAATGCTGGGGAAGTCATGCTTCTAACTACTATGGAGAGGAAATGTTAGATATTTTAGACTCGCAAAATTTATGTTTGTTAAATGATGGGTCTCCCACTCGACTTACTCGGCCTGGTGAAGGTCCTAGTGCACCTGACCTATCCATATGCACCCCAGATCTAGCAACTCTTCTTTCTTGGCGTACACACGCTTCAACTTGTGGAAGCGACCATTTTCCTATGATTATAGACTTCCCCTCTTTGTGTACTTTAAACAAAAAACCAAGACCTCGTTTAAGACACCGTCTCCCTAAGGACTGGTTATTTTTTTCTCAGAAAGTAGAAGAGAAAATTCGCTTGCTACCCCTAGTTAGTGCTGGAAATGGTTCTGAATGTTCTGAGGCTTTTTCGAAAATTTTAATCGAGGTAGCTGACGAGATTTTTCCAATTAAAAATAATAAATGTCGAAAGGTCCCGTTCCCTCCATGGTGGGATAGGGAGTGTTCTGAGGTTATAAGAAAAAGAAAGATCGCCGAAAGTAATTACTGTCTTCTCATGACGACGGAAAACTATGAGACATACACGATTGTTGCTGACGAAACCAGAAAACTTTTAAAGAAAAAGAAGTTTGAAGGTTGGAAAAACTTTTGTGCTTCAATTAGTCCTGATGTTTCTCCGTCTGTTGTTTGGCGCAATATCAAGAGATACAGAATGGCTCTTAATTCTACTACTTCTTGTGCAATATCATCTGGGCTGGCTAACCAGTTTTTGGATAGATTGGCTCCCCCATTTGTACCTGAATCTTCTTCATTATTTCATCTTATTCCCCCTTTTATTTCTAATTCTAGTCTTAATTCCCCTTTTTCTCTTTCCGAGTTGAGGGGGGTTCTATCATGTGTCAAGGACTCGTCTCCTGGCGATGATGGAATCCCTTATTCCTTTCTAGTAAATTCTAGTGATTCCGCCCTTAATTATTTTTTGGATGTTGTAAACTCCATAATGGTTTCTGGAGCTATTCCATTGTCTTGGAGATCTCAGACAATTATTCCGATATTGAAACCGAAAAAGCCTTCTTCTGATGCTGCCTCGTATCGTCCCATAGCCCTGTCATCTGTTTTGGCCAAGCTTGCTGAACATTTGGTAAAGAATAGGTTGGAGTGGTTTGTGGAAAGCAATGGTCTGTTAACTTCTGGTCAGTTTGGATTCAGAAAAGGTAAAAGTACCCTGGATAACGTTAGTTTATTTGTATCTGATATTAGATTAGCCTTTTCTGTTAATGATTCCGTCCTTGCTGCCTTTGTAGACATTAGTGCTGCGTACGACAATGTTCAAATCCCTATTTTACATAAGAAACTACTTACCTTGGGCGTCCCTTCCATCCTTGTCTCCTTCATTATTAACATGTTAACTGAAAGATTTATTCATTTAGATCTTCAAGATGGTACTCGTCTCTCTAGGACTGTGTGGAGGGGTTTGCCCCAGGGATCTGTTCTTAGTCCTATCTTGTATAATATTTATACATCTGACTTGGAGTCATCTCTTTCCCATTTAGTTAAAGTTATTCAGTATGCTGATGATTTACTTATATACTCTTCTGGTAATAATATTAATACAGTTAGTGAAAAGGTAGAATATTCACTTATTAATTTAAAAAGTTGGCTAGATAATAATTCTCTTGATTTATCAGTTGCTAAGAGTTCTGTGGTTTTGTTTACAAGAAAGCGGATCCATCCTGTCATAACAGTTAAATATGGGGACTCTACATTACCAGTAATTAAGAAGGTAAAATTTTTGGGAGTATTTCTGGATTCCGGATTGACTGGAGTTCCTCACTCTGATTATTTAGTCTCTAAATGTCAACAAAACTTAAATATTATTAAATGCCTCACTGGCGTGTGGTGGGGGGCACATTCTTTTTCCCTTAAGCTGGTTTTTAATGCTCTGATACGAAGTTTGCTGGATTATGGTACTTTTGTGTTAGAACCATGTAATATGTCTGCTTTGAACAAATCGGACAAGGTTCAATCAAAGGCATTGAGGATAGTCTTGGGTGCTATGAAATCCAGTCCCATAAACGCCATGCAGGTGGAGGCGGTAGAACCTCCACTTCATTTGAGACGCCAGTTCCTATCTGACAAATTCCTATTCCGCCGTCTGCAGCTCTCCAATCACCCCTTATTAAACATATTAAGTCGTCTTTCAGATGAAATTAATACTTCTGCGTATTGGCAACATAAATCGTTACCATGTTTAATAAAGAGCTACCGAAAGTATCTCAACTTACAGGTTCCTATTTCAAATTCAATCCGTTTTCCTCCTTTTTCAGTTCCTTACGAAGCTTTAACCCTTATTCCAGATGTCCGTCTTAATATGGGGGTCTCTAAAGGTGATTCTGAAGCTTCCCATACACTTAATTTCTTAAAAGACTCTTTATTCCATGGTTGGCACTACATATTCAGTGATGCGTCCAAGCATTCTCCAAATGGTAATGTTGGAGTCGGAGTTGTACACTTGCAATATAACATTGTACAGAAAATTAAACTACCCGTAGAATGCTCCGTGTTTACAGGGGAATGTTTTGGTTTGTTCAAGGCTGTTGAGTACGTTATGTTAGCCAAATTGCCAAAAACTGTTGTGTTTTCCGATTCTATGAGCGCTCTTCAGGCGCTATCTAGATTCCCCTTGAAATCAAATTCTGTGCCGCCTGTTATTTTAGACATCCGAAACCTTTTGCTGAAATGTTTTTTAAAACAATATGATGTAGTCTTCGCCTGGGTGCCGGGCCACTCTGGTATTTCGGGCAATGAGCGAGCTGACCGACTTGCAAATGAGGCCATAAACTGCGGGGATTTAGCTCATTACAAAGTTTATGCCAATGATTTGGTTGCTTTACCTGGTGTTCACCTCAGGGACTCCTGGGCTGAGCTCTGGTCTACCGGCGCCCAAATTAAAGGTAAAAATTATTATAATATACAACTTACAGTTCCGAACAAAGCATGGTTCTGTAAGATCAAGTTGGGTCGGAGGGCGACATCTGTCATCAGTCGCATGCGATTGGGGCATGTTTGCACTCCGGTACACCTGTCGAGGCTCGGAATTGTGCAAATACGCCGGGTCAGATAGGGTTGAGGGTCAAAAAAAAAAACCCAAAGCTGGTTTTTGGTATGTACGTTCCTACAGGTCCTAGAAGTAAGATCCTAGAGTTCCTCACATGGGGAGTGCCGGCGTCCCCCCCTCCCACCCCCCAAAAGGTCCCTTTTTCCAGTTATTGTTGTTTTATTCAAAATCTAAGCATGCTAGGCTCAAACTGTCAAAGAGTCAAATAATTTGTATTAAAATACCTATCGATCGATGTAACAATCATTTTCGTAGAGCCTTTATTAATTATACTGTGATTGATCAAAGTCCGAAAAAAAATTCAAAATGCGTTTTTTCCTCAAACTTTGCAATTTTCTCAAAAAACTGTGTGAGCTATGCCAAAGTTGTCTATGAACACATTGTTCCCTGTATATTAGTCTACAAAATGAGACCCTATTTTTGAAAATCGCAATATTATTTAAAAAGTTACAGAATTTTTTATCTTACAAAATACAAGATTCCAAATTACATAGTAGTTAAATACAGTGGTACATGGGGTATTTAATACTAAAATGTCGAGTTATAATATTTTAGTTAGTAAGAACAGTAATTACCCAATGCGTCCATACAAAAACCACTGTTATAATGTTACTAGTTGCAATACTAAAATTTTAAAAAGAAAAAATATTTTTTTTTTTGTTATTAATTTTATGATTAAAACTATTACAGGTACATCAAAAGTTTCAACAAATACATTAATTATGGATAGATTATGTACGTATCTTTAAAATAAGATCCTATTTACTTCAATCGCCAGAGAAATAGAAAAGTTACAGATGGTTTTTTTTTACGAATTTCTCACTAATGAGGTAGGTAGTAGTAAAAAAAATTATTACATGGAATAAAAATATCATAATTACAAATGTAATCATATCATTATATTGTGTATTAAATTACCTATCCAACCGTATAAAAATCGTTATCATAGAGCCATTACTTTTGTCACAATACTTGGACAAAGTTTTAACAAAAAATGCAAAATGCGCTTTTTTCCTCAAAGTTTGCATATTTCTCTGAAAATTATGCGATCTATGGAGAAGTCGTCTATGAACACATTGTGCCCCATATACTTATCTACAAAATGAGACCCTATTTTTGAAAATCGCTCCATTATTAAAAGAGTTACACTATTTTTTATGTGACGAAAAATATGGCTCTAAAATACATAGTAGTTTATAACATTGATACATGATGTACCTAATACTAAAATGTCGAAAAATTTTACTTTAGTTAGTAATTACAGTAATTACCTAATATGTATATACAATAATCATTGTTATAAAGTCTCTAGGTTTAATACTAAAATTCTACAAAGTTTTTTGTTATTTTTTTTTTATATGAATTTCGTAATTTTCGGAAAAACTATTACAAGCACATAAAAAGTTTCAAATGATGTACATGTTTTGGAATGATTATGTACGTATCTTTAAAACAAGACCCTATTTACTTAAATCGCTAAAGAAATAGAAAAGTTACAGATGATTTTTTACCCAAATGCTCAGTAATGAGATAGGCAGTAGTTTTTTTATTTTTCGTTCAAAATAAACATCTCTGTTACTTTTCTATTTTTTTGGCGTTTGAAGCAAATAGGGTCTTATTTGAAGATACGTATGTAATAATTCCGTAAAAGTACCTAAATGTAAATGTGTTCTTTGAAACAATAATAGTTTCTGAGACAATAACGAAATTTATAAGAATGTATTATTCATATCTTTGTAGAGTTTTAGTGTTGAAAACCTGTGACTTTAAAAACAATGATTTTGGTATGGATACATTGGATAACTACTGTACCTACTAAAACATAAATATCCGATAATTTGGTATCAGGTACCCCGCCATGTATCGTTCTGTACATATGTATTTACGAATTTTGTATTTCACTTCATCAGATAGAATACTGTAACTTTTTAAATAATATTGCGATTTTCAAAAATAGGGTCTCATTTTGTAGACTAATATACAGGGAACAATGTGTTCATAGACAACTTTGGCATAGCTCACACAGTTTTTTGAGAAAATTGCAAACTTTGAGGAAAAAACGCATTTTGAATTTTTTTTTGGACTTTGAACACTTACAGTATAATAACCAAAGGCTCTACGGGAATGATTATTACATCAATCGATAGGTATTTTAATACAGATTATTTGACTCTTTGACAGTTTGAATCTAGCTTCTTTAGTTTTTGAATAAAACAACAATAACTGGAAAAAGGGACCTTTAGGGGGGTGGGAGGGGGGGACGCCGGCACTCCCCATGTGAGGAACTCTAGGGTCTTACTTCTAGGACCTGTAGGAACGTCCATACCAAAAATCAGCTTTGGGTTTTTTTTTTGAGGTCGCCCTAATAGCTCAACCTATCTGACTCGTGGTAAAAATGATCCCATCAAAAACAATACTTGTCAAAAAAACCAAGTCTCGCAACTCAGTTGTTCTGCGGTAAAAAGTTGTGAGATCCATGTAATACCAAGTCGGTTATTAATTTATTCAGTCTCTACTTAAGCGAATTTCTGACTTAATACGTCCAGTCTCTAAGACCACGATCGTGGTCCATAACAATTGAAAATCAATTGTGTCTGGAATCTCCGTACTCGAAGCATTAAGTTGTTACGTAATAATTAACAGCATCTTATAGTGACGCATATCAATATTAAAATTCTTTAATGTTTTATATAAATATATCGAGACTTGGCCATCGCACTAAATAATTGAATTTACATGTGTTTTCAGGCGATTGAATTTACACGTGTTTTCAGGCGATGGCCAAGTCTCAATATATTTATATAAAACATTAAAGAATTTTAATATTGATATGCGTCACTATAAGATGCTGTTAATTATTACGTAACAACTTAATGCTTCGAGTACGGAGATTCCAGACACAATTGATTTTCAATTGTTATGGACCACGATCGTGGTCTTAGAGACTGGACGTATTAAGTCAGAAATTCGCTTAAGTAGAGACTGAATAAATTAATAACCGACTTGGTATTACATGGATCTCACAACTTTTTACCGCAGAACAACTGAGTTGCGAGACTTGGTTTTTTTGACAAGTATTGTTTTTGATGGGATCTCATTTCTTTTTGTATTTTGTAGACAGTTCTACTTTTTTCCTTTTTCGTACCTTCTACTTATTGTATATATGTATATCTACCTATATGTATATTTTTTGCAGAAATACGATTAGGTAATAAGAAATTTATAAATACTTAGGTACTTAAAGTATCAATATTTAATTTAAATTATTTATCCGAACAACGTCCAAATTGTAAGCAAATAATATCAGTAAACCAATGAGAGTAGCCTTTAGTCGTCAAACTAATATAGCAATCGAAATTATCAATGAAAATCGCAAACTTATAGGTAAGAATTCTGGGTACTTCTGAACAGCATTGGGTCGCTCGCGCGTATGAGCGCGGCTGCTGCTCGCTCGGCGACATTCACCTTTCCGCGCGCCCCGCCACTGTCCTCGCCTCGCGCCCTCGCGCTAGCACCGCGCAGCGCGTAGTAACGGCCCGCGCTCACTCGCTAGCATCGCAGCGCGTGGTATAATAATTAATTTACAACCTTACGCACTCGTAATAAGTACGAATACGCACGTAGGTACGTTTTTTGCATTATAATTTACACGTGTTTTCATGACGGGAATTCCCATTTTTTGCTCGAGGGGCACTACCATGCGCCTATATTTATATGGGACTAGCTTAAACCCGCGGCTTCGCACGCAATAATAATAACTGCCGTAAAACATCGTTACGAATAAAGCCAATATTGAAAAATTTCAATAACTGAAGACTTGGCTGTATGGGCTTAATTTTTTTTGCGGTCTTTTCTAGATTTTTTAGTTTTTCCTTGATTCATACACCAAACACTACTTATATTCCAAATTTGATGCTTCTAGGTCTGCTAGAAGTGCCTTAGAATTTTGATGATCGGTGAGTCAGTGAGTGACAAAATTAAGAAATTTGACCCGTTATAATTCTTAAAATACTGGTTCAAATTGAATGAAATTTCAAATATACCGTGTCTTTACAATGCCTGCATGGTTACTGAAAATTTCAGTCTTCTAGTTTTATCCACAACGAAGTTACAGGGGGTCGAAAATGGTCTGAATTGCTTCGAGAAAAGGATGGTACGGCCGTGACGCTTTTTTGCTCGACTTGGTGGGGGCACTGCCGTGCCCCCAGATTTATGTGACTGTGGAGCGGTGGGTGATTTGGACCATATATTTTTTATTTGTCCTCAAAATGATAGTTCCTCACTTTTCCATAATCTTGTTTCAATCGGCACTCCTCTTCCTACATCTATTAACGTCCTCTTGTCCACTAACAATCCTTGTATATATAAATGTATTTCTGTTTTTATTGAACTTAACAATATTAGAATATAAGTATTATTGTAGTACCTATATATTGTTCTGTATTATATTTCGTTTTCCATATAATATTCCTTTCCTGATCCTTATTGTTTTTTCCAAATTCCGTTCCTTGTCCTATTTTTTCCGTGTATTATAAATTATAAGTTTCCTCGTTTTTGTAAATAATCTAACATTTGTCATTGGCCTAACGCTAGCCGCGAAGTGCCACAATTAAAAAAAAAAAAAAAAAAAAAAAAAAAACTGGACACACTCGAATTCATTTCACGGTCATTTTATGGTCATTTTGTTGAAAATCCCATTGTGTGAATTTATTGTGAAACTACGTCTACCGTTTAATTTTATTATTGAAACTTCTGTGATATAGAATTGTAAATAATCTAAACAAAATGTCGAATCCGTGGAAAAAAGTAACCGCTCCAGCTGAAATGCAAAATCTTTCTGATATCATGTCGGAGCAATACGCGAAAGGATTGCAAGTCAAAGAAGAATTGAAATTTGCTGAGCAAATATCAGATCAACACGTGAGTACCTCTGAAGAAATTGATCCTGAAATCTTGAAGCAAATCGAGGAATCTAACCTCAAAGATTACCGCGACTCGGATGCGATTATTGCAAAAGTGTTGCAATGTCAGTTCGATAAAGAATACGATGATGAAATCAAGAGGGTGGAAAAGAAACGTAACGGTGATGCGAAAGTATCCGTATCATACGAGAACTATCGTCATGTACCCGATCATTTGTTGTATGATTCAGATGAAGAAGAAGAAGAGGCTGAGAAAAAGGACTGGGACAGGTTTGAAACTAACGAGAAAGAGTTCGCCAGTCTGCCTAAACGAGGCTTCGCGATACGGGATGGAGAAATGGTTACTAAACACGACAGTGTCATCTCAGGGAGGAGGAACGCATGCAGAGTGATGGCCTTCCCTCCTGAAGTGTGCACCGGAGATGGAGCCGGATTCGACATGAAACTGCCAAACTCTGTGTTCAACAACTTAAAAGAACAAACAAGGTACCCTAACACACGTAAAAAGAAAAAGAAGAGGTTGGACCGAAAAGAAAGTCAAGCTACGGCTGAGATGGGTCTTGATGAACCAACAAGACTTATTCTATTTAAACTCATTAACAATGGCATGCTTGAGGATATCAATGGTATCATTTCCACTGGAAAAGAATCTGTAGTTTTGCATGCCCACGGAGATCCTAACTATGAAGATATTGCAGTGCCTAAGGAATGTGCAATCAAAGTTTTCAAAACTACTCTAAATGAGTTCAAAACTCGAGATAAGTATATTGAAGCGGATTATAGGTTCAAAGACCGCTTCTCTAAGCAGAACCCACATAAGATTGTCCACATGTGGGCTGAGAAAGAGATGCACAATATGTTGAGACTGCAAAAGATTGGGCTCAATTGCCCTGAGATGGTTTGTTTGAAGAAACACATACTGGTTATGTCTTTTATTGGAAGGGACAACAAAGCTGCTCCAAAATTAAGAGATGTTATTCTGAAGCCAGAGAAGTGGCAAAGCGTGTACAATGAGGTTGAAGAGAGCATGCATAAGATGTACAATGTTGGGCATATGATCCATGCTGACTTATCAGAATACAACATTCTGTGGTGGGATAACAAGTGCTGGTTTATTGATGTATCTCAGTCGGTACAACCCGACCATCCTAATGGACTAGAGTTCCTCCTGAGGGACTGTCGTAATATATGCAATGTAAGCATTAATAATTGATAATTAATGTTCCACTACTGAATTTGCATCATTTTATAAAATAATAATTACCAACTTTTTATTTTTTCAGTTCTTTGAGAAGAAGGATGTACCAGACATGAAGTCAGCTGATGAGCTGTTCAAGTCTATCACTGGATTTGACGAAGTATATGTAAATCTCCTCGAAGGGGTGCATACTACATTTAACTCACTATCCAGCCGTTTTGAGATATCATTGGATGATAACAGGAACAGCAGTTATCCATTTGAGTACTGCTGGCAGAAGGCCAATGAGGGTAAAAAGAGTGACAAAAGTGGCAATGAAGACTCTGATGATGACGAATTTGAAGAGATGTGGACACACTCAATCAAAAATAAATGTTTTGATAATGCTGCTGACTTTGGCAATGAGTTGCCAATTGCCACAGGGTCTAAGACCTCGAAAATTGTTGACAGAAAAGTCAATTTTGCTAATGAGATAAAAGTTATAATACCCGAACAAGATGCGGGAATTAGTAAATCTAGTTTTGATAAAAAATCCTAAACCATGTTTTTTGTTATACATGTTTACATAATGAAATTGGTAGCCACAATCAGGTTACAAAATGTGTTCTTGACAAGAATATTAAAAAAAAATAGTACACTTATTAGTTCCCTGTAAAATGCACTACAAACAAATGTTATCAGTTATAAGGTTTTGTGAAATAAAACTAGGATGTGTATGTTTAACTTTTATTTTTGAGTTAACTTTTATCAATAATTACTTATTTGAACTGAGTACTTCTTCCTTATCCTTTTGGTATCTTTAACCTTTTTAGCGCCAAGAGTTTTCGTCAAAAACGTTCACCACACGCCACCACGACATTAATAATTAGAAAAAATACAGTTAAATTGTTAATTTTATTTGTCTGATATATCAGACTTAGGCGGCGTGCGAGGGCACGAAACTTAAACGTCTGATATATCAGACTTTGGCGGTGAAAAGGTTAAATAATTTGTGAAAATGTTGTAACAGGTTTTCACTGTTACAATATTATATTTTCGACTGTGTTGTTTGGCATCAAGCTAAGCTATTACGCCCAATAAAAGGATGCACTTTCTTAGATGCAACATTCAAAAAAATCAAAAACTTCATAAATCATACAGCCATACTAAGCTTGAGTAGAAGGGAACAAGTTACAAATTTCGCCGCTTGACTTGAAGGCACGATAGCTCAGTTGGTTAGAGCACCAGGAGATCTGATCCTGGGGTCGTGGGTTCAAGTCCCATTCGCGCCGAATATTTTTCTTTCCCTAAAAATTATTTGTGAAGTTACAAGTGACTAGAAAGTGAGGATTCTGTATTCATACATTCTTGGCTTGGTCTCTTACAACAAGATCACGCCATCTTTTTGGACTATGGACTGTATTATGATTATGACAGTTCTAGTTCTTGATATGTTAGTAAGTCGCAGTTTCGGGTACTTTCATCTTTGACTATAGTCATTGATTTTCATTCTTGTTTCCATTTCTCTAAAATCTGTCTACTCGTTCTATGAGAGGCACGTATTTAGACCTAAGGCGGTCTATGCGTGTGGATATCGTAGTTCCGAACAAAATTTAAGGATCCTCCTGATGCTATCAGTACGGGCTACGATTACACTAAACACAATTGCCGAAGCCTTTTCTCCTTAACAAGCGCGTCTAAAATATCGTTCTGTCGTATCGTCAAGTATCGTTTCGTGTCCTCTGCTACGCTGGTGAGAGAGGAGAGGTCGGAAGTGGCGCACGAGATCACGAGCGATTGTAGTTTCAACTGCAAATCTGTGCTGAATGGTGGTGCTGAAAAAGAAATGATACAAGGTTTTTATCTGACGGCTTTAATGATAAATGATGATGGGTGTCGTTCATTGCTGTATTGGGTTTACACCTTCAGATGTAATAAAAATAAACGCAAAGGCCCACACTATGATTTTCCCTTGTGTCGTGGGTCCTTTGGAACTCACATAAAGACAGACAGGAACACTTACTCGAGAACAAACATCTGCTTTTTACACAAATATTTGCCCCTACCGGGAATCGAACCTAGGACCCGTCGCTCAAGAGGCAGCGTCACTACCACTGGACCAAACCGGCCGCCATATCTCTTTGAGCAGAAGCAATGTATGAATGAAATTGATTGAGTATCATAGCTGGTAAGAAGAGTATCATGACATGACCCATGGTAGCCCTGATCACGATTGATCATACTACTTCTATTAACAACGCTATCTATCGTCGAGCAGACGTACTGATTAAATAAGTACCTCTTCTCGCTACCAGGGGGCGGCATCAATTTAAGTCGCAGCAGCGGGCACAGAGCCCTTTTTTTCCTACCGAGACAACCGCAATTTTTGTAAATCATAGACATAGAAAAAATAAGTTAAATGTCAGTGTTGTACATCTAATACAAGTTCCGTCATTTCGCTCTATTCACTATCCCTGTAATTTACAGCTTTTGCACAGTGACTTTATCTGAACGTATAATTTTTTAAAATAATTAACGACAAGAATTGAAATCAGGGTCGGCGCGGCGTGTCGGAAAAGGGGCAGCCCATTTTTGTGTGACTGCTCCTTTTGCGACACCCTAACCGAAATCAGTTCTGATGCTTTTATGATGAAATCAAGTTGATTTTACAATTTATCCTAAGGCTGCAAACTGGATGCCAGCGATTAGCGGAACGACAGCTCCGTTATCATCGCTCGCCACGCGCTGTACAGAAACTTTTATACGCTTGTAACGAGCGATGTAAACATAAAACCACCGTCCTCGCTCGCTGATTGCTGACAACTAGTTTCCAGCCTAAAGGAAAACAGTATAAATCAAAGTCAGTGAAACAAAAACCAACCTTGACAGTGAGTGTCCCCCAGGAGATCAGTAAACAGCTGCTGTAGAGACACTGGTTTATTTTCTTCAGCAGGCTCCACCAGAAGGGATAGCAGCACTCTGTCAGTTTGAATTCTGAAACCAAATTTTGAATAATATGAAATAGTTACCGAAAATTAATAGCCCACTAAACACATGGAAAAGTACCTCGTCACTGGAGCACTGTCCAGCTTTTTTATTGCCAATAACAGCGCCATCTAGCATTGAATAGAATAACTAATGTAAAGAGCGCCCCTGCCAGTGATTGGAGGAAGCTTTAGTATCACTATTCACCACCAAGCAGCTTATCTTTTTTAAGGGCGATGTATCTATCCACTTTCTCATTTTACGCCGAAAAACACGCAATAATTAACTAAGACCGAGGCGTTTCATTGCTCCTGCCATCTCACCTCAGCCCTCTAACTATTCCTAAGCATAAACTTATGACAAGTAAAAACTAGGGTCATTCAAGTGCTGTGATCCTGCCAAAAGAAATCTTTTCTTAGGCGCTGTTTATACATAAGCGAAGTGGTGCGGTAATCAAAGCAACGTAAAGCGGATCCTAAATAGCTACGGACCAAAAGTTTTTTTGCCGAAAATAGAAGTAGGGAAAGTCATCTGCCGCCTGAAGGATGAAAAAAACCTTTGCTCCGTAACTTTTAAGATTCATTTTACGTTACGTTTAGCGCCTTAAAGTGTTTCTTCGTACTTTTCTACCCCTCATATCACGCTTCTTCTTCTTGTCGTGTAGGTATAGTCAAGTGTGTGGCGAACTTGGTTAACCCTGGTGTCAGATTTTTCAAACCGCACAACGGCCTCCGACTTGGTTTTAACGACTGTAGTCAATCGACAACAGCCGGGACCGACAGCTTAACGTGCCCTCCGAAGCACGGAAACGCTCGTGGTAAATTGCCACTTTGGTCACCCATCAGGTTACCTGCCTCTGTGTACGTTGCTTAACCTCACTGATCGGCTGAGATCAGTGAGAGCCACTGGGCTACGAGCACTTCAATGGCCCAACCCAAACGGGAGGCTAAGTAACTCGACAAACATAACTAGTGCTGCAAAGGACTTTAGGCTTTTAGCCCTAAATTTCAGCCTATCGAGTCCTTTTTGGGACTAGACCAGTAAAATAGGTCTTTAAAAGCTTCGTCATTTAAAAAAAGTTATAGCCATTTTTAAAATAGTAGGCTTTAAAAAAGCCTATAGCCTTTTTTAATGAGGGGTTATATTACATAACCCCTCATTCGATTCAGATATTTAAATGTACTTTTTTTTTGCAAATAAATATGGTTTTAAAATAAACTAATTTCTTCTTTAGTTTTCTTCCTTCATACTAATAATTTTCATAAGACTAACATTAACAATGGTAATACTTACTCTGAAAGTATATCTCTTGGTATGCTTATATTAGAGTCACATATTTTGTTTGCTGTTACAAGGGCTTCATCATACTTTCCTGAAAAAAAGTTAATTAATTTATGTTAAACTAGCTTTCCACCCGGGATTTAGTTCCCGTGGGAATTCGGGAAAACCATTTAACCTATGTCCAATATGTCCATCACGGATAATGTAGGATTCGGTCCAGTAGTTTCGGAGCCTATTAATGCAAACAATCAAATCTTTCCTCTCTATAATATTAATATAGATGTCTTCCCAGTGTATATTTAGGAAGACACATAACTTTTAGCTTTGAAATATGCCATAGTTCATTAGCTTTAGAAAGTGAATGTAAAAATCTTCAAAGTCTTAACAATGTTACCATACCATTAAATAATAATTAAATGTAGACATTGTATTAAAGTTCTCAAGGTACCTTAAGAAAAATGCCCCAGATATGTTAGTTGGTTTTATCAATTAGATATCTAGAACCCTCCAACAATATTGTCACCCAAGAGTACATATTGTCACCCTAGAGTAGAGAAACTTATCGTACTTCAGAGTCTGGTCTGGTTTTTCCCTCTTATACATTTGTGATAGGAACTGTACAAGATTAGCAGGCTCTGGAGTGTATAACGTAGTTTATACAGTAAAGAGAGCAATCCTTACCACAATCAATCTGTAAATTTAGTAAATTCTTCATATACATAATTTTTATCCTAGTATGCTCAACCATTTCCAGGGCCTGTTCATAATAAGCCACAGCCTCCAGCTTGTGGTTCAGGGAGACAAGGTTATCAGCCAGCTCCATGAAGATTGAGGTCCTGATCGGGGACTTATCAGGGTATTTGTTTACTGCTTGCATGAAGCAGCCAATGGCGGCCTGGAAATAAATGCAATTCTAAGTAGGTATGTGGTGTATACATTTGATATATCTTATACTATATTCCATCAAAGATAAAATAATATTAATTGTAGCTATTTTTTTCTAGGAGTGACTGGAAAATAATACAATATACCTATTTTATTTGAATACAGAGACATACAGTACAATCAACAGAACATAAAAACTAATATACAACAAGGCGGCCTTATTGCTAGGTAGCAATTTCATCCAAGCAACCTTAGGTTAGGACAGCAGTAAGGTCCTACCTGATAAGAAACAATGATATGATAGTCCAAACAAAAGACTAAACATTTACCTCAAGATTCTCTCTATCCGGGCTATAGAACTTTAGCACTTTCAGTTTCTTTTCAGCTTTTATGAACTGGCGAGCAGCGGCGATGTAGTACTCAGCTTCTCCTAGGAAGTTACCCGCTGTCGCCTCGCACTTTGCCGCTCCCACGTAGGCGTGACCAGCAAATGCCGGCTGCTCAGAGTGCTCGCATTGTATTGCCAACGCTATGAACTCATTCGTAGCCTCAGATATATTCGGCTTCCTCATAAAACGTCTGCAATATTGGATAAAAGTGTATTGTGACTAGGACTCCAGAAGCACTTCATAAAATGTTATTTTACCAGCTAAAACTTACTTTTTCAGCTTTGTGTTAATGCTCATGTATTGTTCATTAAAACTAGCACCCAAATCTGTCGACATCGTGGGATAATGTGCACTTATTTAGACTAAAATAAGTAAATTAGAGAATCCTCGAATTCGCAATCAGCTGTGACAAATATGTAAAATGCGGTTAAAACATTTGTAAAGATATGTTTGTTTGAGTGAGAGAGTTGATATTGGTATAAGTTACTCTATGATATTGGTCTCATGATGGTCTCATGTCAATCTTTAGTTTTGTCATACACTTTTTTCAGCTGAGAAAAGCGAATTTAAAAAGTCAAAAAGCATGTCGGTTTCATCATTATATTTTTTTAAAACAAACGGGAAAATGTTGGGCTTTTGAGTACAACTATCCTTTTTCTTTCATTATGCACAAGAAAACATTATAAAAAGACGATTCCTGCACAAATCCTTGTAGAATCATTTCAAAGAAAAAAAGGTCCTAGCCACCTACTGGACAATATTTCGTAAGGGAATCGAATAGTCCCTTTATCTGTCAAAAAGCTTGACGTTTGACGTGTCCTGTATTTGGTTATTACAATTTTCAAGTTATTTTAGATTTTATGCGATGAATTCGTAATTCTAGTTGTAGTTTGTGATAACAATAGAATTAAGGGAAACTTCCAATATGGATTTCTTGAAAAGCGGCCTGAAAACTGTTCTCGGTGCACCGGAAACTGGTCACCAACCTTCTGGTGCAGAAACAGTAAGTTTTTCCACATATTTTACTGTTTTTATAGCTAATCTTCACGTTTTAGTTTGCTTTATCATCTTTGATTCTCACAAAAACTTTATCTACAAAAAATATTTGTCCATATGGTAAGTTTTTCATAACTTATTTATCAACATGTTTGTCCAATTATTAAAAATAATATCCTTGGAGAAATGTCACGGAGTGCTCAGCTCATATGAATGTTATTTTTAATCAAATGGAATTTGGCAGTCAAGGTTTACCTACTGCTTTATAACACATGTATGAAAATTGAAAATTTATTGCAGCATTTTTAGCAAAACTTATATTTAGCATTAATGACACCTCAATGTAAATTATATTTCGCTCATAAAATTAGAATATAGTCTATTTAAATGTTCTACAGCTCCATTATAATAATAAAAGAGATACCAAACCAGTGTTGCCATATATACGGATTTGTCCGTATTTGTACGGATTTTGCAAGTTCAATACGGATGAATCAAGATTACGGATTTTTATACGGATTTACTCTAAACACAGAATTAGCTTCAAAAGGACCCCGTTTTCGAGCCTTCTTTACCTAATTTTGACCAATTTCGTCACAACACTGGTGAGTTTGCTCCACTGTTGTGCGGCAGTACAGCAAAATTTATTTAATGAAGACGAAACCAAGAAATAAATTATGTATCTCAACGATAACGGACCCGCTACTACTAAACAAATTTTAGGGAAATTGCCCTCTTTTGATTTAAATCTTGACTCAAAAATGTTACGTTGAATTTTTATACGGAATTCATATCGAATTTCAATCAAAATACGGGATATTTATACGGAATTTCAATAAAAACAGAAATACGGATTTTATACGGATTTTAGTAATGAAAATACAGATTTCACTTCTACTTCATGTGGCAACACTGTACCAAACCAAAGCACTGGCATAAGTTTGACTTACAGATGAAAGTCAAAGAATGAATCATTAAAAAAGTTAATTGTTATTTATAGTGTGGTAATCAATAGTTTTTTTTATGTCTGTATTCCTTGGAATCACAGGGACTTTTGTTCTGGACCATATTGATGTTAAAAATTTAATTATTTTACTAATAGCTTTCTTTACTGTAATTTTATTACTGATTCTAGTACTTACTTACTTTTATTTTTGTTAAGTATAATCTTATATTTAATTATTAGAATTTTGTAAACCATTCTTGATGTTGCTATGTAAAAGTGCAAGCTATGCTCACCTATATATTAAATAAACACTTAGACATAAGATTCTGACTCTAGAATTTCTGCTAATGTGTGTATTTCTTGTTGGTGATCCATAAACAAACAAAATATTATGACTGAATTAAAACATAATTTTCATTTGTTTATTTAGGAAATATTGCAACTTTTTCATAATGAATAAAAAAAACAGGTCTTACTACATTAGCCTTTTTCATTAACATTGTATCAATGACAGGGTTCGAAAATATCCGATATTTATTATAAATATCAAAAAATGATATATATCGGATATTTTCTTGTATGACAATCATATTATTATTGTATTGCATTATTTATGCAAGTTTACTGTTTGCATATTTAATGTGTTTTTCAAACATAATGAATTATTGAAAGAAAACTAAAATATTATTGTTTTATTTATTTAAGTAATTAAAATATTAGAAAAATCAACTGACAAACATTAAATATCACAAAAAATCAACTAAAAAAACCCATAAATGTAGGTGTTTTCTTATACTTTAAGAAAAATAATGAAGCCATTGACTGATTTGAATTAATAAGAAGATTTTATTGAGTTAATTTTTCCTGATGTAAGTATAAGAATTTTTTTTAGTTGTTTTTTTTGTGATATTTAATGTTTTTCAGTTTTTTTAATAACCTAAATAAATAATACAATAATATTTTAGTTTTCTTTAAATAATTTATTATGTTTATAAAACTAATTAGACATGCAAACAGTATAAAATAATAATATGGTTTTCATACAAGAATGGATATACAGGGCTTTAGGTAAATCACTTTCAACCTCTCGGGTGGTAAATCAGTCCATAAAACTGAACAACTTTCCCAAGGAACAAAGGTCGAAGTATAAAAAAAAATTGACTTCCCATACAAACTGTGTCAGCTATCAGCTGACACAGTTTGTATGGGAACTAAAAAAATTTTTCGTTTTCCGACCTTTGTTCCTTGGGAAAGTTGTTCAGTTTCATGGACTGATTTACCACCCGAGAGGTTGAAAGTGATTTACCTAAAGCCCCGTATAATAAAACAAAAACATTACAAAATAACTCAAAAATACTGTCAATCGCCAGTAAGATGCTGCTGTTCAGTGTTGCTATTTAAGGATTAAAACTTACTTTTAGGAAGTATAACTTAACTAAACGCCATCTACATTTGGGAAGTAGAAATACAACAGCAAAATCTACTTATTAATATCTTTCTAAACCATATCTTCTATCTTCGAAAAGTGCTTGATATATATCGGATATAAATCATGATATATATCAATGATGCTCTTTTTGCAAAAAAAAACAAAAAAATATTCTCTTGAGTAAGCCAAAATTTTTTAGTAGCTACTAATATTATAATTAATATAAAACTCTTAATAATTATAATAACATTACAAGACAATTGAAGTGAAAAAAAGGAAGATTGAAAAAGAAAATGTGATAATGTGTTTGTTTCTCCTTCCTTCACGGCATAATGCAGCAACAAATTGAGCAGATTTTTTGCACAGAGATATTTCGCTGTCACTGGCGGAAAGCTACTAACTTAAAAAGAGAAAAAGGAAAAAGTCATTCTTAAAATAAAAAACAAATCTTTTTGGAAAATTTTTGTGAGTTTTTCTTTTCTTTCAAAAATTATACATATTTTTTGAGCTGATTTGATAATTTATGTTAGTGACGATGATCATAAACCTAAAGCCAAGTAACAGCTCATTCTGATAAATTTACAGAAAGTTCTCTGTTAAGTAGTCTTACCTCAATGCCTGTGTGGGCTATTGATAAGGAACAAAGAAATAGACATAAAAATGCTTATAAACAATGGAATTGAAAACCAACTCCGTTTTGGTTGAGATAGTCTTTGTAGCTCTTTTTAAACCCTTTTTTAAACTCGGTCAGGCATTGTAGCTTTTTTAAAAAGCTTTTTCTAAAGAGCCTCATCATGTTTTCTTAGGGCGTAAATTGCCCGTGATTCCAAGATTTCCAAGGAATATAGACAAACATAACAATAATATTTATAGAAGAAATATTGCACCTGCTCTTGGTTTTCACTTTCGACCTTTTCATACCCTAAGGTTACCTGGAAAAAATCGCTTGAAGCGATAAGGTCGCCTGTATTGTACCTTTTTTCTATTTTATTTGTAAGCTTTGTTACATTGTTTTGTTAAATTGTGCAATAAAGTATATTGCATTGTAAGAAATTTACAGAGGCCAGCGCATCAGGTTACTCCATTTTCATTAAAAAACCGCTCTTATTATAACAACACAAGAGTTCATGTGATAAACTGAGTTGCGGCCATCCGTACAGATGAATTTATAAATTGTTGTTGCAGGAATAGGTTAAGTTAATGGATGATACTAGGCTCAAAGGTTATCCCGCGATACAGGTTCGCCTAGTGTGGGGACCCAGCAAGCAATCCACTATTGTAAAACTGATTTAAGCAAATAAAGATTTTTGTATTTTTTTGTAATTTTACTTATATGTTGTTAATTGTTGTAATTAGGTAGAGCGACTAGTGGACCGAGTGACCAACTCGACGTTGCTAGAGGACCGGCGCGACGCGTGCCGCGCGCTCAAAGCGATGTCGCGCAAGTACCGCGTAGAGGTCGGGGCGCAAGGCATGGACACTCTTAAACAGGTGGGTAGTGTGTGTAGCGTAAATATATATATATAATTAATAATGGGTTTGCTCTTGACCACAATCTAGTTCAAGGGCAAAGACGCGGTCGAGGATGTAGCGAGCTCACCCAGAAGAAGCCTATTCATTCGAACTTTAAATAGAATAGAATAGAATATATTTATTGCTAGAAAACAGTATAAATACAGGATGTTCATATAATACAAGCGCAGTGTTTTCAGCTTATATCGAAGCGTGCAAAATATAAGGAAAATTAAATTAAAATTATGTCAATCAATACAATACAATGTCCAATAAAAAAAAATCAAAATATGCAATTCAATTAAAATTATGCTAGTTAATACAATGTCCAATAGAAGATAAATGAAATAAAATGTAGATAGTAAAAGTAATAACAATGTCAAGCATGGTCAGTTAGCAAATCATTAATGTCTAAATTCAAGATATTCCTTAGTACTATAGAAGCAATGTTAAAGTAACCATGTTGTCAAATTAAGTTTAAGGGAGTCTGCGGTCATCATTTTGAAATTGTCAGGTAGTTTATTAAATAGTACAGTGCTTAAGTGAAATATATTATTTTTATATATGTACTTGCGGGCGGGAGGCTGATATAGTAGGTTAATTATGTTTTTTCTAGTTGGCCGTGCCCTGACCTCACCTCGAGTCCTCCAATACTTCGGATTCGATGCCACAAAAACACAAACTTCCCTTATGTACATACAAGGTAGTGGTAGTATGTTTAACTTCTGGGAAAGGGGTTTGCAGCTGTCATTCTGGAAACTTCTGGAAAAGGGGTTTGCAGCGTAAAGAGATTCGGGCTGTACGAACTCGGAAATACAGACGCAGGCAGGGAATTCCATTCCAGTGTGCAATATAAGAGATGATGAAAAAGCTCTCAGTATGAATCCGCGGGATTAATAAAAAAATTAAAGTACCATGTTATTAAGTTTCTCGCAGGTGGATCGCTGTGCAAGTCTTATAGATAGATACTCTTTACTGCAAACAGTCATTAAAAAAATCTTATTATTCTATGGTGCGAAAATATCTCGGCTAGTCATAGTGCGCCACATGTAAAATAAAAATAAATAAATAAATTTACGCGGCGGTTTGCTGTTGGCTGCGTATCCGTTACGTCAATTCAACGGTGAAAAGTATTCAAAGCAAACGAATATTACCAATGCTACTTTTCAAATTGATAAACCTTTCTTCTTCCGATGATTTTTGTAAGAAATTATTTACGTTCACGACTTACGACTTTTGTCCCTGTGTCGTCGGGGTAATCGAAATGTGAGCCAGAGATTTTTAGGTCCTTTTTTAGAGTTTTTAGTCATTCTTTTTGGTCAGTCACACGAGTTTTTATACCTTACAGGTGCT
This sequence comes from Aproaerema taeniolella, assembly GCA_949987775.1. NCBI lineage: Eukaryota > Metazoa > Arthropoda > Insecta > Lepidoptera > Gelechiidae > Aproaerema > Aproaerema taeniolella. The sequence goes on from OX465257.1 coordinate 1,214,410, forward strand.
AGAACTAGACAGGGCTGACAACGAGACCATAAACTACGCCCTCGACACACTCAACAACGTGATGTCCCCCGCACAGTTCGAGGAAGAAGAGGACAACCCTCACGTCCCCATGAACATCGGCGAACAGTTCACTGAAATGTTTATCAAAGACCACCACAACATACAACTGGTGCTAGACCTACTAGACGAATACGATTTTAGAGTCAGACTCTCTGCCGTACAACTACTAACGTCCTTACTGACAAACAGACCCAAAGACATACAAGAAATCATATTAGTTAAACCTATGGGAGTATCCAAAATGATGGATCTGCTAGCAGACTCCAGAGAAGTCATTCGTAATGAAACTTTGTTGCTATTAATAAAACTGACGAAAGGCAACGCTAATATACAGAAAATCGTTGCGTTCGAAAACGCTTTTGACAGACTATTCGAAATTGTATCTACAGAAGGATACTCTGACGGCGGAATTATAGTTGAAGATTGTTTGTTACTGATGCTCAATTTACTAAAGAATAATAGCAGCAACATAAACTTCTTCAAAGAAGGAAGTTACATACAGAAGATGCTGCCAATGTTTAACACTCCAGATGACGCAGAAGATTTGGGCTGGTCTCCTCAGAAGGTTGCGAACGTCCACTGCATGCTACAGATCGTACGGACTTTAGTTTCACCGAGCAACTCGGTTCAAATTATATCCAATTGCCAGAAGATAATGAAGAATGTAGGTCTGTTAGATGCCTTGTGCAACATCCTTATGGCGAGTGGAGTTCCAGCTGATATACTGACAGAGACTATAAACACGGTGGGGGAAGTCGTGAGGGGAGACACGACGAATCAGGACTTTTTAGGGAATGTTATGGCGCCCTCAAATCCGCCGAGGCCAGCTATTGTTGTGTTATTGATGTCTATGGTCAACGAGAAACAACCGTTTTCTTTGCGGTAAGTCGAGACTATAAAAACTGTACAGCTTAGCCGAATGGTTAAGCAGCACTTGTACAGCTTAAGCTGTAATATTGTTGTATCTTCTCTTTTATTAGTCCCGTTTCTCATTCGGGGTACTCTTGACAATGATCCAGGATTTGGCAGGTCAAGTAATTACAGTGGAGCGACTGCCACCTGACCTTCGTGACCCTGCTAATAGAGGAAGCTGACAAGACTGGATTATGAGTACACCTTCAGTCTCCTAATATACAGTTTTCCTCCCGATGTTTTCCCTCGCCGGCAGAGCATCGGTTAGTGTGCAACTAATGGGCATAACTCAGAAAACGAGTCACTGGTACATGATGGCACTGGGGATCAAACTCGGTACCTCTTGCTTACGAGTCCGACTCGCTAGCCGTTAGACCACTAAAGCTGTAATATAGTTGTATAGTGACTTTTATTACTTTTAAGCCGTGTAGAAGCTTCGTCTGATTTGAAAAGAAGAATCAGGTTAGATTCGTGTCAGGGGATATGTTCATTTTACACATTTTAATTATTTATTTTATTTGGGATAACAACAGGTTAACACATTTATCTTAAATTCAAAACACGCATATGCATTTGTGTTCGTATTACACGGGAATTCGCCTGTGAAATGATGAATGTAAAAATAATGGGGTGATCATGCCTCTCAGGGCAAAGTATGAAAGTTCTTTATTGTTTCTTCAAGTTGCTATGTTGAACGTTGATAAGTACTCGTATAAGGTGAAAAGTACTTGGTAACGAAACCTTATCAGAAAGCCTATGTAAGTATGTAACTGATTTCAAGCGTAACATTGTAGAATAATGTTACAGTGCTAAACGGTTAAATGACTCGTTACCACGTACCGGAAGGCGCAGCGTAGGAAGGCCTCCCACAAGGTAGACAATTGCGGTTTGCCGCTGGATACGGGGGACCTAGAGATCCCTGGGGGATGCCTATGTCCAGCAGTGGACGTCTTGCGGTTGACATGATGATGATGCTAAACGGTTTGGGTTTCGTAACTGAAAGCTTGTTTCGAGCCTACAGTTTTGCTCCTAAGGTCCTTGCGTTTTGCATGATTCTTACTGCTATACTTCTTTGTTCATAATCTTTGAAAATTACGCCACCCAGATACTAAAAAGAATCACTGTTTATCTATGTATATATGTTAATGTAAATATTGTATGTTCTGTACGAAAATAAACGCCTATCTATGTATAACGATTATAAACTAATGTATATTAATATCTTTATTTTCTATATTCTCCCTTTTTAGGGTTATCGATTTAGAAGGGCGAACATTAGGTTACCGCATGTGTGTACTGTGCTGTTACTATAAGAACGGTTTCGCAGTGTAACCTAGCCTCTGTACAGACAACAGCACGTCAGTTTACCTATTTGCACTACGAAAGCCGCCGCTATTACGAGCGAGATAAGGGTGACCACGGCAGCACATCAGGCAATACATGTTGACCTTGACGTAGCCCTTAAATTTACTTATTTTATTTGTAACTAGCATCCCGCTCGGGACTTCGTTCCTGTGGGAATTCGGGAAAATTATGTAGCCTATATTAGTCCAGGATAATGTAGCATCCTAATGGTGAAAGAATTTTTCAAATCGGTCCAGTAGTTTCGGAGCCTGTTCGTTACATACAAAAATACAAATCACATACATGACAGATCACATGTGATCACATACAAAAATACAATCACATACATGACAGATCACTGTGATCTGTCATGTATACATGACAGATCACAGTCGTTACAGATTACCTTGTATCTATCTTTTTCATTCTAGACTATAATCTTAAACTTAATTTATACACCAGTACAAATTAAGTTTAGGTAAATACAAACGCACTAAACATATTTTGACGAATAATATATGATATAACGGTAATAGCGCCGGCTTTTGTAGTGCAAATGGGTAACCTAACGTGCTGTCTGTACAATTAATTGTAAATTAACCTTTATTAATTGTAGGTGCGCAGTTCTCTACTGCTTCCAATGCTACTTATACCACAACGAAATGAGCCAAGCGGGTTTAGTCCAAACCTTACTGCCATCCTCGACCGACGTATCAAGTCTTACAAGTGGGCAGCTACTCTGCGGGGGCCTATTCAGCTCCGACGCCCTCTCAAACTGGTTCTCAGCTGCGGCTTTGCTCAGAGCTCTCTGTGATAATCCAGCGCAAAAGGAACAATTGCTTCGAGTTCTCCTGGCGACCAATATAGGCAGTTCGCCGGTCACTTTGCTGCATCAGTGTACTTTGCTGCTGCAGCAGACGACTAAGTTGCAGTCTAAAGTATGTTGTAAAAATAGCACTTCTTTTTTTTATCGTGTAGGTGTAATCAAGTGTGTGGCAAACATGGCTAAGCCTGGATTCAGAGTTTTTAAACTGCACATTGGCCTCTGACTTGGTTTTAACGACATAAGTCAATCGATAACAGCCGGAACCGACGGCTTAACGTGGCCTCCGAAGCACAGAAATACTCGTGATAAATTGTCACTTTGGTCACCCATTAGGTACCTGCCTCTGTGTACGTTGCTTAACCTCACTGATCGGTTGAGATCAGCGAGCGCTACTGGACTACAAATGTAAATAGCACTGGCGTATCCATACCCTTTTCCGTAATCGCAGCATTTACACTTAACAGCGTAATCATTATAATTATAAAGGGGTATGACTATATTGTTGGAAGCCTGGCCTTGAAAGACACTTGGTAACAAAACCTTCAGTGTTCTGTGAAGTTTATGAAATATCTAATAAACATAATTTGTTAGCCCAAACTCAACCTTGCAGATATTCGTATTCTTTTTTTAATTTTAATCAGTCCCCACCGAGCGGCACGGGCCTCCCTTCAAAACACAAAAGGCATTTTAGGCCATAGTCCACCACACCGGCCCAATGCGGGTTGGTAGACCGCGCGCCTTTTGAAAACGATTTTTCTCACGTGCGGGGTGCGGGTTTCATCGCATGTTTTCCTTCACCACTGTGCAAGTGTTAATTAATGGAAAATCCGAAAAGATGAACTTAGTGGTACAAGCCCACACTAGGATTTGAACCTTCAACCGTCCGATTACAAGTCTGGCTCATTACCAAATGGGCTATCACTCGTACTCTAGCCGTCCGAAATTATCCAGATGCCTTATATCTGTTTCTTTCCCGCAGGTAGCGCTGATAATGCTGCTGTCTCAGTGGATGTCCTACTGTCCACCCGCGGTGAGCGCTTTCTTACGAGTGCCTGGTGGTGTTGGATACCTCGTCAACCAAACCTGCTCTAATGAACACGACGAAAACGAATACCTGCTGCAAGGTAACTTTTATACAACTTAAGGCTGTAATGGAGCTACACAAGTTACATGGGTAACTGTTGTACAGCTAGAAGCTGTATTAGAGCTACAATAAGCACGTAATGCAGCAGTGAATTGTACTAGCAATGTTTTCCTGTATTCAAGCCGATCCCTAACGAACATTTAATTCCTGGGTAACTATTTTACAGCTAAAATGTATTAGGACTACGTTTTAGATAACTGCTGTACAGCCAAAAGCTGTATTAGAGCTACAATATACCTTCTAATGCAGCAGTAAGTTGTACTAGCAATATTTGCCTGTATTCAAGTCGTTTCCTAACGAACATTTAATTTCTACTTTGTTTTACACTGCACTATATCCTTTCCATGTTTTTTTTCTGTATTTAAATCTAGATTTACAACATTTTTAAAACGCATTCTATCTAAGGCTCGTATTACAGAAGGTAACTCAAATCTTATTGATCTTTACTTAAGTATTGATTGTGGTTTTCTCCCACCATTAAAATGACAAAGACGACTGCTACTTAAGTATAGATCAGAGTCTGAGTCGCGTTCTGTAATACGGACCTATATCTCGTACAGTCAAGAGCAGGTCACGCTTTACACTACCAATTTAAGCTGAGCTCTATTTATACTGCGCGCCATACAATGCAGGGCCGGTCCATAATCTAACTAAAGAGTCAAGCTTGACGTGCTCTTGAGTGTACAAGTTAACTTGAGACCTGTGCCGACGACGTCACCTTCAATGTACGGCGTGCACAATGATGACATATCGAAAAAGATATACAAATATATAGATAACATCTTTGTTACGGATACGTGTCTCGACTCTCTTTTGATATTTTATCATTTCGCACACCGTATACTAAAGACTAGCATCCCGCTCGGGACTTCGTTCCCGTGGGAATTCGGGAATATTATGTAGCCTATGTTACTTAGGGATAGTGTAGCATCCTACGGTGAAAGGATTTTTCGAATCGGTCTAGTAGTTTTTAAGTTTATTCGTTATACAAAAATACAAATCTTTCCTCTTAATAATATTAGTATAGATGACGTCGTCGGCTCAGATCTCAAGTTAACTCGTACGGGTTATAAAACTGTAACATTTTGTAATTAAGGTCTGTGCGCGTTCCTGCTGGCAATCTGCATCCACTTCAACGACGACTCCGTAGAGAACTACTCCAAAGACTCGCTCAAACAACTGCTCGTCAAGCGGATCGGCATGGAGACGTTCATCGCCAAACTCAACGAGGTTAACATTTTGTCTTAAGGCGACTACAGCACTTAAATTACGATTTTAAGATGCGTAGATAAAAGCATGACGCACTGCATTAAATCGAAGAAAAAAAATACTACGGTAATATTCAGGACATAAACTAGATAAGAGTTTGCTGAAAACATGATTCAGCACTTTTGGTTCGATAGAAAAAGCTCACAAAGTCACCTCTAAATACCCAATATTGTGTATCTTTTAAGCTGTAAAAACGATAGTAAAACGCACACAGGAACTTGAATTTGCTATCAAAATGTTCGTGATTGAACACTCTCGATAAGTAGTTAACGCATTTTTCGATTTAAGCTGTTACCTTTCCATAAATCTCATTTTTCTAGCTTTCGAACATGTTTTTACGCACGCACGCTTTCATAGTCCGTAAACTTCGTGTATCGACACTGTTCGCACTGCCGGCCCAGGCCTGTTGAGAGACGGAGATGGCACTATTCCTATGTGTGCTGCCTTTATCGGGTGCTGTAGTCGCCTTAACTACACACACACACCGGCACATTTACCAGAACAACTTATGTTTTTCATACAATGAAGTCAACTTTAGACTTTATAAATGGAAATTTTTATTTGATACTGTTATTAAAATTCTACGCTTAGTTTAGGTCAAAATTTTTGTCTGTTAAAATCAGATATAAAACATACAAGAAGTTATCAAGAATGTGCCGCATGACCAAAAGAGAACATTGCAAAAACCTGTTCGTACAACTTCGTATAAAAAGTTTAAAGAGTTTTTTCTTCTATTGGCTACATGAGAGGTTCTAAGATTTTGTCAGTTTTTGTAAAAAAAAACAGACGACCATTTTAAAAATTTATTTGCATAAAGAACAGTGCAATAATGCACGTAAAATGTTTATTTTTAGAGCTCCCACAAGCTAAGTCGATTGTATGAAAAATAGAAGTTGTTCCGCTAAATGTGCCGCTGTTTATAGTTGGAGTCATTCATTCATTCATTTATTAATCGATAACAAAATAAATTGTGTCCGATACATTACATTAATTAAGATATCAAGAGTGTTTAAAATCTAAAAATTCATTTAAACTATAGAAGCACCCTTTAGTTAGCATAATTTTTAACTATTCTTAAATACATGAACTCTGTTTTCTGTCTCTTCATCGAACGTAATATACATTAGGGAGAAATAGATCTAGTGTAAGTAAAGTCTTATGATTTTGCTAGGATTAAAGATTAACCACATTAAATAAGTCATAATTATAATATACGAAGCATTTTGTTGATTGTTTTGTCTTTTTCTATGACGAAACCTGTTGCGGATGCGTTTATTTAAAAACTGAATGAATGATAAAATTGATAAATTACGAAATAACTAAATTACGAAAACTTTTGCGGATGCCTTGTACCTTTTTCTTCAAGTGTTATGCAGAAAACAGCCATCTCCTCTCGAACCTGACCACTTGGCTTCTTTGTGCATAACATGATCCTATTAATGTTTAATTTTAACGTCCAATTAAATTTTTTATTGACATTAGAATTAATGGATTATTAATTTTGACATCGAGATTATTAGCTAGATATTTTTGACATGTTGTTAATTTATTTCTGATTGATTATTATGTTTTTTAAGTTAAATGCGCAGAACACCTCAGCTTTAAGATCACTCGTACTATATTCTAGCAAATAAATGGATTTATTTATTAAAAAAAAATTAAATATATTAACGTAGGTTTCAAAACACGAGTTGTACAACAAGGCTGCGAAGCACCCACAGCTGCGGGTGAAGTCGTCAGCTGAGATACTCATCGACTACGAGTTCTGCAGGCTGTTTAAAGTGTTGGAAGGTGAGAGTTATAATTATGTTATACTACTACTATATCTATATATATAAAAGAAAGTCGTGTTTGTTACAACACTTATAACTCGAGAACGGCTGGACCGATTGCCATGGTTTTTGATTTGTTGTATTTCTCTCCGTCCCGAATAGCAGAATAACTATTAAAAACATTGGAAAATTGACGGGAAAATTCCCACGGGAACGAAGTCCCGGGCGAAAAGCTAGTCTTCTTATAAAATTGGAGGTCCTGATTCACTGACTCAGCAACGCCCAACCCAAACCCTTAGACCTAGAAAGCTGAAATTTGGCAAAAAGTTGTCTTTTATGACGTAAGCAAGCACTGAGAAAGGATTTTTCGAAATCAACCCCTAAGAGGGTGAAATGGGGGTTCAAAATTTGTATGGAGAAAACATTTTTTGGACATTTTGACTCGAAACTTCGTCAAGGTATACCTTGAAGCAAATAAACGGACAGGTGTTTCGCGATTTTTCGAAAATCATCCCCTAAGGGTTGAAGAATAGGGTGATTAAAAAGAGTTCTTTGCGCGAGCGAAGCCGCGGGAAAACGCTAGTATATTATTTTAATTTATTTTAAACATTAAACATCATTTGTATCAACAAACAAATTGGAACTGAAGTATAAATACATAAAACTAATTACAGACGTTCACTTATAAAACAAAGTCCCCGCCGCGTCTGACTGTCTGAACGTGATAAACTCAAAAGGCATTGAACGGAATTTTTCAATGGAACTTTACTCAGCAACATTTTCTATTTTTCTTTCATGTAAAATTAATGACGCGTGAATTAGGTAATAGATTGAGTGTTTTGAGTGAGTTTGGGTGCATTGAGTATTACTTTGAGCGCTCCCGTAGAATAAGTTTCCTATTGTTCAGTTGGTAATCTTAGACCATACACTCTATAGACGGAGTACTTATGACATCACAACACTTTTGAAAGAGATGCAAACATGTGAGTTCCTACAATATAGTAAGAGATAGGTTACTTTGACGCCATCTCTTTCTGCGTAACCTATATTTTGATGTCACGAATTTCAATTCGTGACAAACAAAGTGTTTGATCTGCAGCTTCTGTCAGTCATTACGGTTTTTAAGGTTTTGTGCATAGAGTGTATTCGTTTTTGTGGTAAAATTGTGGGAAAAGAGACTCCAAGTTGTTGTACAGCTTTTGTACAGTGAGGTATGGTTGGGTGCAGGGAAGGGTAAACTATTGCTATCTAAAAGGGGCGTGCTACTGGCTCCGTCTATAGTGTGTATGGTCTAAGTTGGTAACGATTATTTCTTGTGCGTCGATTATCAATTGACGGCCGGTTTGGTCGAGTGGTAGTGACGCTGCCTCTTGGTCGGCGGGTCCTGGGTTCGATCCCCAGTCGGGGCAAACATTTGTGTGAAAAGCAGATGTTTGTTCTCGGGTCATGGGTGTTTGTGTTTGTCTTTATGTGTGTTCCGAGGGACCCACGACACAAGGGGAAACCTTAGTGTGGGCCTTTGAGTGTGTAGCGTTTATTGTTTATTTATTATTATTTTTAACTATTTCCCGGCTTTCCAGGCGTCCTAATCCAAAGTCTAACAGTGAAGCAAGAAAACGGGTTAGACCAAGCAAACGACAGAGAGACCCCTGAAAACGACACTTTAGAACAATACAAGACTCTAATCAGACAACAAGACTCGCGGCTGCAGGAGCTCATGTCGCAAGTCGACGCCTTGTTGCAGCAGAACCAGGCGCTGCAGGTAGGGAACTACCATCGGTAGTAGACACATCGGTAATTGTAATTGTAAGACGGGCAGAAGCGCTCGTAGCCCAGTGGCTCTCGCTGATCTCAACCGATCAGTGAGGTTAAGCAACGTACAAAGAGGCAGGGAACCTGATGGGTGACCAAAGTGGCAATTTATCACGAGCGTTTCCGTGCTTCGGATGGCACGTTAAGCTGTCGGTCCCGGCTGTTGTCGATTGACTACAGTCGTTAAAACCAAGTCAGAGGCCATTGTGCGGTTTGAAAACTCTGACACCAGGGTTTGCTAGGTTCGCCACAAACTTGACTATATCTACACGATAAGAAGAAGATTGTAAGACGGGCTGGTTTTCGCAACTCGACGTCAACATGCGCCTATTTTGCGTGACTTTTGTTTATTAGGATGGCTGTCAGTCTAGCCACCCCAGCTCCTCCAGAGACTGCAGAAGTCCCTTAGGATCCTCCACAACCTCCGACAGGGCCCCGGGTGTGCCAGGTGTTTGTCCGGTAGTTGTCCACCTCCTTGCAGTTGAACACGACGTGGGCGGCCGTCTCTTGCATAAAGGGCTGTCGGTGATACCTAGAGTGTATAGGTGTTTTCAACACATTTGCTCATAAAGTGGGTCTTATGTCATTGTTTTAAGGTTCATAATGATATGTATTACCCAGCCCGCGAGTAATAAAAATAAAGCACAAGTACGTAATGGTTTTTTTTCTTAATTTCAGCAAAGAGATCAGATGATACTTTTATATTTAAAATTAAGTCTAAATATTAAACTATTTGTAAATAAAAATATAATTTCACTACATAAATCATTTAAATTTAACAGGAAATTATCATTTATTTATGCTAAAACGTGAAAATAAACAGTTAATTATTTATTTATTTTTGGCTGTATGGCATACTTGTCAATGTGAAACTCATTTTGCGAGCGAAAAAAGAAAAAAACTATCGCGCCTCTTTTCAGATGTTTTCACTTGGTTTTCACGAACGGCATTTGTATTCATCAGGTTGTTATTGTTGTCAGAAATACAACACAAAAAATTTATTCTTCAAGTGCAGAACAGGAAACTTATGTGGGTACACCGCCAGAAATACTTTCCGAGACGCAACATGCAAGTGATAGCTTGTTGCCATCAATATCAAAGGAAAGTTTTTATTTCTTTCTTTCCTCGCAAATGTGTTGAAAAACGTCGTATGACATGCGTGCGCATTGGATATTACATTCTCGGCTCCATTGAGCCCTCTAATGTAATATCCAACTTAGCACACTTGTAGGATAATGTACTATTGTTGAACATACCATGCCCTGTTATTACGCTCGTAACCGCTCGAAGTTGGGTCTTCTTTAGCTGGAAGAGCTTGCGGGAGAAACGTGTATTGATTGCAGGTAAGGCTTCCTTTGATTGTCGGCATCCCTTCTGGACACATCGGTAGTAGACACAATAAAAGGCATACAGCATATACAGGTTGTGAGGGACAGGTTAGCAAAAACTGAAGCCCTAAACTGAGACCGTCCTTCTGAATAATTATCCAGTGGAATTTTCCTCGGGGAAATTTTGGATAAATTATGTAGCCTATATTACTCAGGGATAAATAATGCAGCATTCTAATGGTATAATAAGTGATAGCAGGGATAATAGGCGTGAATGTATGTATGTATTCTAATCTAATAGTAAAATAATTTTTTAAATCGGTCCAGTAGGTAGTTTTTGAGTTTACAACAATACAAATCTTTTCTCTTTGTAATCCCTACTAATATTAAAAATGCGAAAGTAACTCTGTCTGTCCGTCTTTCACGACTAAACTACTAAACCGATTTTGATGAAATTGGGTACAGAGATAGATTATACATTGGGCAAGGACATAGGTTATATTTTATCCCACAGCTGGGCACGATATAACTTGTAATCCACGCGGGCGGAAAGCTAGTTATAAATAAACGCTACACACTCAAAGGCCCTCACTAAGGTTTTCCCTTGTGTCGTGGGTCCCTTGGAATACACATAAAGACAGACACGAATACCCATGAGCCGTGAACAAACATTTGCTTTTTACACAAATATCTGCCCCGACTGGGAATCCAACCCAGGGCCTGCCGATCAAGAGGCAATGATACTACCACCCGACCAAACCGGCCGTCAAAAAAATTCATTACTTTGTGTTTCCTTAGTCGCCTTTTACGACAGCCACGGAAAGAGATGGGATGGTGTTATTCTCAATTGATCACCACACGGCACCGCGGTATCGGTAGAAGACACATCGATAAGAGACACGATACAAGACATGCACATATTTTATTCACCTTTTATTGCACACCTTACTGAAGAGGACCGAAAAATAGGGTTGATTCTTCTTCTTCTTATCGTGTAGGTCTAGTCAAGTATGTGGCGAACTTGGCTAACCCTGGTGTCAGAGTTTTCAAACCGCACAATGGCCTCTGACTTGATCTTAACGACTGTAGTCAATCGACAACAGCCGAGACCGACAGCTTAACGTGCCCTCCGAAGCACGGAAACCCTCATGATAAATTGCCACTTTGGTCACCCATCAGTTTCTCTGCCTCTGTGTACGTTGCTTAACCCCACTGATCGGTTGAGATAAGCGAGAGCCACTAGGGTTGATCACTGATATTGAATCCTTTTTTTTTTACCAGCCCATATACGTCCCCCGCGGGGCACGGGCCTCCCTTCGAAACACGAAGGGGATTTAGTCCATAGTCCACCACGCGGGCACAGTGCGGGTTGGTGGACCGCTCGTCCTTCGAAAATGAATTTTCTTGGACGGGCGGGTTTCATCACGATGTTTTCCTTCACCGTTAAGCAAGTGATAATTAGAAATCCGTACATAAACCCGAAAAGACGAATTTAGTGGTACAGGCCCGCACCAGGATTTGAACCCACGACCTTCGGACTACAAGTCTGGCTCATTACCAACTGGGCTATCACCGCTTTTTTAATATTACATGCAAACTTTCGCGTTTTTAATATTAGAATACTTACTACTATTAAAAATGCGAAAGTTTGTATGTATAAGATACATTTTTATTCAGTAAAAATAGCTCAACATTAACATAACATATACAATTTATGTTGTAACGGTCGCCAATGCTCACACTAGGAACTCAAGGTTCCTGTGCTGAGACTATGGGCAGTGTTCCCATTAACAAACAGTAGAAAAGGATACAAAAGTGGAGCTATCAATAATTTTCAACGTCAAAAACGTAAGAGTCACCGACTTCAATCCCAAAAAGACAATTTTTTCGAGAGTTTCCCTCAATTTCTTCAGGATCAGATCCTGGTTCCCTTACCATGGGACCACCCTTGGGATACTCCCTTTCCAATAAAAAAAGAATAATCAAAATTGGTTCATAAACGACGTAGTTATCCGCGGACATACATAAAAAAATAAAAAATAATATACGGTCGAATTGAGAAACCTCCTCCTTTTTTGAAGTCGGTTAAAAAAGAATATTACAATAATAAAAATTTTGTATGTATGTATGTTTGTTACTCTTTCACACTCAAACTGCTGGACCAATTTTGATACAATTTGGTATGGAGGTAGCTGACACCCTGGATTAACACATAGGCTACATTTCCCAAATTCCCACGGGAACGAAGTCTCGGGCCTCGGGCTATAAGCTAGTAATGCATAATTGTATTTTGTGAATTTTTTCTTTTATTTTTCCAGAGCGCCTTAAACGAGTCCCTAGCCTCCAACTCGCTGCTAAGAGACGAGAACACCTTACTGAAGGCGCAGGCCTCCGCCCACCAGACACTGCCCAACCTGCAGACACACGCGCACGCACAGCCCGCTGCTGATGACACGAAACTAAGGTAACACTAAAAAAATAGATTAAACCGACTTCAAAAAAGCGAAAAATAAAGACAACATCATTTAATGTGCTACGTAGCACCTACTGATTTGTTTAAAGTTGGTGCAAACTTCGGCCTATCAAACTTATTTGATGGCTTGGCATCGACTTCAAACAGATCAGTAGGTTTTAGTGTAAATAATAGAAAATACATGAGAAGCATTGTGAGTGCTTATTAAATACGATGTTTGCCCTCGATTTCCCTGAGATTCCATTAGATCCTAACTTGGTGACAACAATTGGACCACCTGGGTACCTACCACGATCGTTTAAAAGCATTTCTGTTTAGGATCCAACTTTGAACTGCTTCGCAATTGGAATGTTTTTTAAAATGGTACCATGATGGCGCTGCTTTTAAACTGCTCGGTTGTCTATGGTCCATTTTAATTGTCTACATAAATTGTCGCTGGTCTGCCTTTGAATCGCAACAGCGCCAAAATCGAATCGCTTATAAGCCATCATGGTACGAATAAGCGTTGCAGACTTGTTTAGGTCCTAAATTGGATCGCGCTAAGCGATCATGGTAAATCTCCTGTGGAGTATACTCCTCCGAAAAAAAAAAAAAATCCGTCCACAAATGGCGAGGAAATCGGTGAACATACATAAGAAAAAAGATACATACAGTCGAACTTCCTTTTTTGAATTCTGTTAAAAATTCAAATATAAGGACAGCTTAACAAAATGGTGCAATCCACTCATAACTAAAACTACTAAACCAATTTCAAAATATATTTCACCATTAGGATGCTACACTATCCCTGAGTAGCATAGGATACATAATTTTCCCGAATTCCCACGGGAAGGAAGTCCCGAGCGAAATGCTAGTAGATAAACTCTATTAATTTATTGTTATTATTGCATGCCATACAGGAGACGTATTTTTGAACCAATAGAACTTCAATTCGCATACGAATTGACAAGATTCGCATGCAATTCACGTACGATTCTTGTATTGGAATTTGTATTTGTTCAAAAAAACGTCCCGGTATGTTACATCGCACATTGTATTTTATACTACCATCTTATGTAATTTCTTTACCTGTAACATTGCAATAAATGTTTTAAAATTTGTATAATTTCAGAGAATACGAAGAGAGGCTACACAGTCTGTCAGCTGAGTTGTCGGCAGCACAGCAGGAGTTACACGCGTCGCGCGACAACGAGTCGCGGCACGTGCTAGAGCTGGACAAACTCAGGAAGGACCAGGACGACTTGCTCGAGTTACTTGCTGATCAGGTTAGAGGAACTTATAGATGAGAATAGACTTTTATTTGTTTAAAGCGCGGTCATCGCTGTATTTACGGTTTTTTTATTATTATTTTGAAATGGGTTATCCCTTGGCCAAGGTCATAGGATGAGGTCGACGATGGAGCGAGTTAACCCAGAAAATGCATATAAGGCACTGGTACTCCCATGCACCAACGGAACACAGCAAGCTGTTTGGCGTCGGACTTCGGTAGGAGGGTGGTCGCGAACCAGACGGCCCTTTACAGAGCCTACCACACCGTATGAGACCATAGGATGACATCTCAGATTCAAAACAAACTGTAGTGTCGTTGCCTGGGATGGATTACTAGGAGGCAGGTCTCATTTGTGTTTTCTTGGTCGCCACTTACGACACCCACGGAAAGAGATGGGGTGGTTGGTGTTATTCTCAACCGATCACTACACGGGAAGGTTATTTTTTATAGCTGGCGAAAATTAAACGTATTCTAGTTTAATACGCTGTTTAGTGTACTGTACTAAGTGTACTGTAGCTTATTACCTTGTAAAGTATGCAATTACAGCCTGGCAAGAAAGTCGTGAAAATAATGGCGGCGCCACTATCGTGCCTAGTGGCCACCCTATATACTGCGACAATAACGGTTTTGATACCTTAACTTAAATACAATTTTTTCACCTACCTACCTATTAGCCGATTTTGTGAAACATTAATTACGGGAAAACCATTATAATTATGCTATACATCATATTCATCATAATTCTTTTGAAAGGTGTCAAAAACATACATTTTCATATCTCATATTTCGCGATTATTCTGCCAGTAGGTTCATGGTATGAAGGGTAAAGTAAAATAATTAATAAAACTTTTGAATGTATTGTAACGTAATTATTTTTAATAAAATAATGTTTTATTTGATTCACTATAGGTATATTATACATTTTAATTCAAAATTGAAATAGTTTAATTTTATAGAACATTCAGAATGTTACTTAAAATAAGTTAAAGTTACATTAAATACAACATATTCGTTTATTCAGGAAGTTACATTACATACATACATATTCGTTCTTTCGACTGTACTGGCTCTACGCCTACTCCCAAAGATGTATTATTCCCCACAGAAGATTAGACAAGAAACTCCTAGGGTGCTCTTTTTAATCTCATTCCATTTTTACTTTTTTTCTAATTAACTAAATGTGAAATAATTTTAGAGCTGAGCAGTTTATTCCCATGGCTGCTTGTCTGATAGATAATCAGACATATTGTAATAGCCCTTTTTGCAAAGTTTTTGTTTAATTATTGTCTTTTTGTCAATGGGAATCCTATTATTGGTACACATGGTTTTGAATACACATGGGAATCCTATTATTGAAACGTATACATTGACTCATAAAAGAGTTCATGACCTTGTGGAGACGAATGTCTAGTACATCCAGTTTATGCTTGGTCCTAGTATTTACATTGTGCCTATCACTATTTTTCGTTAGTTCCTTGTCTGTCCGAGGCAAGTTGTTAATTATTACTATATAAAAATCAAACAATATAAAAATGTCAACTGATCAAAAATTTTGTGAGACAATTTTATGTTTCGCAATGCCCGTATCCTCTTTCTATTCGGAATCAAAAATGCTTTCATCTAAATATTCCACGCTAGAAAAGTCTTCATCAACGTCTTCATCTTGGCGTGACCCTTCTCTAATAGTCTGCTGGTTATTTTCGTCTGTTTCACTACTGCTGCTTTCATCTTGGAGGTTAATAATTATTCTGTCAATATCGTCATACAGAGTTTTTCCCCTTTGGTAATAATCCCTCTCTATTTTCATTACGTGTTGGCATGAATTTCTCCAGTCATCAGCAGAAATGCTCTGAAACACTTGTTCAGCCACAGCCTAAAACAATAATATAAACATAAAATACTTGGATATTTCACATGAACCTTTTTTAATCAAAATAAAATATTAATATATTAAAGATAGTTCTCCCGACGCCGTCTGTCCGAGGCAAGTTGTTAATTATTACTATATAAAAATAAAAGTACCTTGATGTCAACTGATCCAACATTTTGTGAGGCAATTTTGTGTTTCGCAATACCCCAAATCAGTTCAATCGGGTTCAGGTCACAGTGGTAAGGTGGGAGCCTTACCACTGTGTGGCCGTGCTCACTTAGGAGTTCATCTATTTCGTAAACGGGCTCAGGTTTGTGTCGTTTAACAAGCATTAGCAGGTTTGGCTTCCTTGTTGCGGCTTCAAATGGTATATTATTCTCTGACAACCAATGTTTTATTTCACCGACTTTTGATGCACAGTTAGGTGCCTTATTGCGAATCACTGAGTGGTAGGGGGCGTTATCCAGTACTATAATAGCAGGTTTAGTCAAATTTGGTATTAGTTTTTCGGTGATCCATTTTTTGAAATTAGTCTTATTCATTTCGGAGTGATAGTCTTCTTTTTTATTTCTCCCACTAAATATTAGTAAGGCATTTGGTACAAAACCATTTTCACTCCCTGCATGTATAATTATATACCTAAATAAAAAAGAAAACATATTGTATAAAAACAAAGTGTCTACAAGATATAAATCCTTACAATATTATAAACGCGAAAGTTTGAATGTTTGTTACTCTTTCACGCAAAATCTACTGAATGGATTTTAATGAAACTTTACAAAAATATAGCTTATGTATCAAAATTACACATAGGTTTCAAAAATTTCAACGAGAACGAAGTCCCGGGCGAAAAGCTAGTACAAACAAAGAAACCCTTGGTGAAGTGAAAGTGGAATACAGACGACGTTTCCATGGGAAAAACTTTTGGGCATTGTGGAAAGCCTTGAGGGCGGCCTTTGCCTACTGCTGGCATCTATGGGCCGATTATCGATGATAAATTTGCTTACTCGAAACAAAATTTTATTACACACATTTCGGTTGGATATATAGACAGATAGATAAATTCTTTATTGCATACCTTAAAACTATAAATGACCAAAGGGCGGCCTTATCAAATAAGGTAGGTATTGAACTTTTTCATATAACAGGGTTCAACAAAACTACTAACCTTTTGCCTTTGGATATATTTTCTTTTATTCCACTCACGTCGAAGGATTGCCAGCACTTTTTTAATTTGTAGGAAGTATGGACGTAGCTTTCATCAAGATAAATAATTTCCTTTCTCAGTTCTTCGGGTAAATTCCTGTTTTTCATAATTTTTTCTAAGTAAACTTCACGCTTCGCTGCAATATTTGGCTTTTCTATCAAAGCTTGTCTATCTGATTGACACTTTTTGTACTTAAATCCCAGGGCTTTTAAAACCTTTCTTAAGTGTTCACGGCTTCCATTAAATCCAAGTTCTTCTTTAACTACCGGCAAAAAGTTCCGTAGAGTTGGTGCCTAAAAATTATAGTAAGTCTCACTGTACTCGAAATAAACGAAAGAGATCGAGTTTCCTGAAATAAAATAAAACACTACTTATAAGTTTTAGTTACTTACAATCTTTTTTACCGTGTAAAAAAATTGGACTTTTTGTCGGATCGCACACAAATCAAAATTATCCAATCCTTTTTTAGGTCGCCCCGCTCTATGTTTCCCTGGTGTGGAGAAAACGCCTTTGTTTCTTTGTCCTTCCAGCACAATTCTTCTTACAGTACTGACGGATGTGCCTAAAAAAGTGGATACAGAGAATTAACTATATAAACTCAGTAGGTATTTAAAGAAATGATAAAAATGATATATATAGTCATCTAACACCTGCACAATACACGAAAAATTGTATTCTGTAATTTATGCCATATCAACAAAAAAAGGATCAAACTTGTTCGAACGCGCTCCTTTGTTACTGTATTTGTAAACAAAACCTCAAATTTGTGGGTGTTCATTTCAAATGTAAACAGTCATTCTATGAGCGGTTTTTTCTACCTATTACAAGTTGAATCACACAAATTATATATAATTACATAAATAAAACCACATTTTACCAGTCATATTAGCAGTTCTTCTATAAACATCGTTGAATTCGTTGAATTCGGATCCTGCTTCGAATTCTTCCAAACATTTCAAATAAACTTTAAAGATGATTCCTCTAGCAGAGCTCCGAATGACACCCCTGCTCATTTTAAACACAATTGGTCACCGAAATCACCACAATAACACAATAAAATAGAAAAAAACACAATTAACTATTATCGTGTAAAAGAAATGACACAATACGTACCTACTTGACGTGATTGATAACTGACAGAAAGAAAGTTACCAGTTATAATATTTTTTAGTTCTGTTTCAGGACTTTCTTGCCAGGCTGTAAGTATGTATCTATCTATCTGTGTATTTAAAAGTAACATTTTTTTTTGCCAGCCCATATACGTCCCCCGCGGGGCACGGGCCTACCTTCGAAACACGAAGCGGATTTAGTCCATAGTCCACCACGCGGGCACAATGCGGGTTGGTGGACCGCTCGCTAAGCGAAAACGAATTTTCTCAGACGGGCGGGTTTCATCACGATGTTTTCCTTCACTGCTGAGCAAGTGATAATTAATGAAAAATCCGTACATAAATCCGAAAAGATGAATTTAGTGGTACAGGTTCGCACCAGGATTCGAACCCGCAACTATCCAGTTACGAGTCTGGCTGATTACCAACCGGGCTCATCACAATACTATTATAACTAGATTTCCGCCAGGGACTTCGTTCCCGTGGGAATTTGGGAAAATTATGTAGCCTACGTGTTAATCCAGGTTGTCAGCTACCTCCATACCAAATTTTATCAAAATTGGTCTAGCCGTTTGAGTGTGAAAGAGGAACAAACATCCATACATACAAACTTTCCCGTTTATAATATTAGTAAGGATTATAACTGTTTGTTTAGGATGCTAAGCTAAGCGAGTACAAGATGCGACTGCTGTCACTCGGGCAACCAGTCGATGAAGACTTGACCGGGGCGTAGCACTCACTGTTCGGAAGCTATCAGCGAGGGTAAGCAACAGTCACCGATAACAACTTGATGGTTGAACGTATTTGGTGACCAATCAATATTTAAAATTTTCTTGTCACAGAACAGGAATACACGAACTCTATGGCCTGTATTACAGAAGGAGACTCAAGGCGTGATCTTTACTTAAGTATTAGTTGTCTCTTTCTCTCACTATCAAAATAACAAAGACGACTGCTACTTAAGTATAGATCAGAGTCTGAGTCGCGTGCATAATGCGGACCTGTTTCTAAAGCGTCCCCAAAACAATTATTTGCCAATGACAATTGGTAACAATTACATCGCGAATGATGCGACAAATGATCGTTTTCGTCGATCGAATGAAGCAATTGTCAATTCTTCTTCGACCTATTGCCACCCAATGCTGAGTGTAGGTCTCTTCCATAGTACTCCACTCTCTTCGAGCTTGAGTCTTTCGCATCCAGTTCTTCCCTGCAATCCAGGCTAGATCGTCAGCCCATCAATTGTCAATTACTACTACGTGAATGATTGCAAATGATGATTTTGATTGAAGGCTAAGATAAGATAATTATTTATATGGCAAATGACGGCAGGTGAAAATCGTTTTGGCCTTCTCTGAAGCGACGACTGTCCGCGTTCCCGCTCGGCGACAACTAAGGCATGAATGACGGACCTTCAATCGTAGCTTTAATCGCCCGTCATTTGCAGCGATCATTTAACGTAACAATTGTCATTTGCAAATGATCGTTTTGGGGACGCTTATCGATTTTCGAATCCGATTTTTAATACAGAAAACGCAAAACGCAGCCGCCGCCGCATTGAGAACGCGACTCAGACTCTGATCTATACTTAAGTAACAGTCGTCTTTGTCGTTTTGATAGTAAGAGAAAGAGACAATCAATACTTGAGTCTCCTTCTGAGTCATGGCCGAGCCGTAATGTGAATAATGCTTTAACGATTCAACTTCCAGATGAATAGAAAAATTTAGTACCTTTCAGTTTTGCATAAATTATTCTGTATTTAAAGATTGTAAAGTTTATATTTTATTAATGTACAGTCAACAGCACATCAGGTTACCACAAACTGTCAAATTTCACCAATAGAA
The DNA here is from genome assembly GCA_949987775.1 of Aproaerema taeniolella. Taxonomy (NCBI): domain Eukaryota; kingdom Metazoa; phylum Arthropoda; class Insecta; order Lepidoptera; family Gelechiidae; genus Aproaerema; species Aproaerema taeniolella. The sequence continues at coordinate 1,234,650 of OX465257.1, forward strand.
AGTAAACTCTAATGCTTGAAGAGAAAATTGAAAATCGATTGAAGAAATTTGACAGTTTTGGATAGCATGATGTGCCGTTGCCCCTGTACTTAAATTATTCATACTTACGTATACATTCAATAATTACGTATAATAATAATATTGCGTATTTAAATAACCTTTAGATGGATATATGTAATTGACAGATGATTGTATTTATTTCTTGTTTTTATTTATTTAAAAAAGATTCATTAGATTATTTACATACTATACTATACTTACGTACTGAAAATGTAGTTAATCGCCATTTGGAAATCGTGATTTATAGCTACTGTATGTGATTCAGGAGTGTATCTGTTACAGTTAAAACTCGTTTTAATAGGGATGTTGACAGTGTTTGATTTTATGAATGTGAAACAAAAATTATGCTAGAAATATATTAATATCCGAAAACAACATTAAAATTGGTTTATAAATGAACAAGTTAGCATTTATATTAACGTAAGGACTAGCTTCCTCGTTTTGTGGAGAGCTAGCTATCTCGTTTTTACCTACGCAAACAAATGGCGGTGACGTCACATGCCAGTAAGTGCATCTCTTTGTTGTTGTTTAACAGTTTCCCCTCTATTGAAATTTAATAGCTTGTAACTTTTTTATTTCTCAATAGTTTTCAAAAATTATTTCGGTTTTGGGTTTTGGAATCAGTTTCTTTTTAAGATAAACAATAACAAAAATTTGTCAACATCCCTATTTTAACTAACTGCCATTGTGAAAAGTAGAATTAATTGATGTTCAAACCTAACATATCCATATTTTCAATCCCTACTAAGTTTCTTTAGTACTAATTTTAACTAAGGTTCGCGGTTGGAACTAGTTTAAACTAAAATTAGTAGTAAATTCTAGTTATAACTATAAAATTCTACTTTTTACTAAACTAAACACCACAGACTTATATCGAGCGAGATAGACGGTAAAAGTTTGCCTACCTTGCGTGTAAAAAGTGTGATCCACGGTCACAGTTTTGTCCGACTTAAGTCAGTCCGCTTGAGACCTATGCCGTAAATGGTAATCGATTTTAATCGGATTTACATTATTGTTTTACTTAATTAAGCGCCTTTGAAGCGTTTCCGCGCTTGATTTCCCATGACTAAATCTCGCTCGTGACGTCATTTTAGGTACGAAAAATTCGACACGCTAGGTTCTCATACAGCTTGAAGCGCTCTTTTCGTCTATCTCGATATAGGTCTGTGCTAAACACTGGTTTTAACTAACTTACCTATCTAATATGTTTATATGTTGAGTTAAACCAGTTCTTAGTTACAACGCTTGTTTATAATTAACTGATGTTCAAAAATGTGGAGCTCCACACCAAAAGTTTATATATATTTCAATTTTAAACGATTCTTCAAAAAACGCCATAACATTTTATTTCGCCCACGGTGAAGTATGGTAAATATTACGTTTTGGTGCAAAACTTAGTTTTATCAGGCCTGTAACTTTGTATGTATGACTTTTAGGTGTGATTTTATTTTGTAAAGTTATAGGATTTATCCTTGGCTACCGATTCTCATACTCAGTTTAATTTTCACCTGAAGTGGAAATGTGACTTTTTGGTGTGGAGCTCCACAAATTACCTTTACTGTCCATATTTTAAATCCTTAACAAGTTTCTCTAATACTAGTTTTAACTAAGGTCCAAAGTTAGAACTAGTTTTATCTAAAAGGACATCAGTCACGGCCCATACAAAAAATACCAAAATGTTTAAAGTGGCGGCCAAAAAATTTAGTTTTTATTTCGAAAGAAAACATTTTTTAGTATGATAGCTAAGCTGTACGACCATTACTAGATTTGTTTTTGACACTTATAAATCTGGATTTTAAATGTTCCGGCCATAGAAAATAGTGTTTCAATAGATTGTGATACAAAACATTTTACGTATTAGGTTAAAGATTTAAATTCTAGATTTAAAAATTCATTTAAGCTCGAAAATCCAGATTTTTAAGCTTAAAAGCGGAAAATTCGTAAAGGTCGTACAGCTTAGCTGTCATAATAAAAAATGTTAAGAATAATGTGTCCTTTTGAAATAATAATTTTACTTTTTTTGGCCGCCACTTTTAAATTTTGGTACGTTTTGAATGATGTCCTTTAAATAAATACTTAAAGAAGAAAATTTTTGTTTTGACTAAGGCAGTTAGTTTTAACTAGAGAAAACCACGTTATAATTAATAACGGGTTCTAACTGTAGCATAATGTAACTTAAATTATTTTAAAAATGTAAGTTCGCCAAGTTTTGCGTATTTAAATATTAATTTGTGTGTGCATTATTTTCCCATTTATTTTGTGCTAGATTTGATATTGTTTTACTTTTCTTGTTATTATTAAATCTAAGTTTGTATTAATAAATGACATAGCGAGCACTGGGGCGCCTGGTGATGACGAGTATTATTAAGTTTGTTTTGACTGTAAAAATGGGATAAATCGTAATATATTAAAAATATTGCTGTAAATAATTTGTTGTTTTTTTTTAAACTTTTCACAAAATCACGAGAGGAGACACACATATTAAACTATTCGCTTTCCGCTCGGGACTTCGTTCCCACGGAAATTTGAAAAAATTATGTAGCCTGTACAGGGTGTTATGTAATTCGATCTTATTCTCTCGGATGGTGAATCAGCCCATGAAACTAAACAACTTTCCCTAATGCCGAAATACGAAAATTTTTTTTTTACTTCCCATACAAATTGCATCAGCTGATAAATCATTTTGTATGGGAAGTCAAATTTTTTTTTTCGTATTTCGGCATTTGTTCTTAGGGAAAGTTGTTCAGTTTCATGGGCTGATTCACCACCCGAGAGGATAAGATCGAATTACTTAACACCCTGTATGTTAATCCAGCGTGTCTGCTACCTACCAAATTCTATCAAAATTGGTCCAGCCGTTTGAGCGGGAAAGAGTAACAAACATCCATATATCCTTAAAACTTTCGCATCTATAATATTAGTAGGATGGATGAATAATCCGAAATAAAATGGAAATAAACTATTTTTTATTTTTACATTTAAGTTAAGGAAGTAAGTATGTGGATTTCTTGCCTTATTAAATAAAATAAAAAAATTCAGACAACCGGAGGTGGAGAAATATCGTAAACAAACGAAAACAAAAAATAAATATCCCATCCATGCACTCTCGTCTTAACCCCGTTGTGGTAGACAGAACGACATGTCGTTCTGGAATTTGACGTCATTAGATGGCATAAGAGTATAGTGGTAACAGATTATCAGCCTTTCGCCCACAATACTGCAGTTCCTTCGCGTCCTACACTTAAGTGGTTTAATCAGTCCATGAAACTGAACAACTTTCCCAAGGAATATAAGTCAAAATACAAAAAAAAATTGAATTCCCATACAAACTTCATCAGCATAGAGCGCATTTTGTATGGGAGAAATTAAAACTTCTATCCATACAATTTTCCTTGTGTTGATTCGGAAGTCTAATCTCATGAGAAGTCTCATTAGCAGGGAAGCCAGGCGTCCGAAAGCAACGGATCGTATGATCAAATGGCACGTTTATGAGAGAAATTTATACTAATATAAAGAGTTGAATAGACTCCCGAAACTACTGGACTGGACCGATTTGAAAAATTTTTTCACCATTAGAATCCTACATTATCCCCGATGAACATAGGCTACATAATTTTCCTGAATTCCCACGGGAAGGAAGTGTCGGGCGGAAAGCTAGTATTTCATAAACATATCTCTGTAGGTAACGTAAATAAAATAAAACACAAACAAAGCATTCAATATACAATTGTATTTATCCTTTAAACAGGTAATAAATTAGGCAATATCACTAGACTTAACAAATAAATAAAATATTTGACCTATTTATATATCTATCTATATCTAGTTTACATTATATAGTTATAGTACATGACAGTCTCAAGGTACGACTTTACAAAATATACAACTAAAGGGGTTTGAAACTTTCTGACATACTTATCTACCCGCCGCCATTTTTTTTTTCGAAAACGCGGCGCACGTTGAAAGTGGTATGTATGGGTAGAGGACACATAGATGAACAAAAAATGACAAAAACCTGGTATTCTAAAGTGTCACGTTACCGAGATATTCAGAAGTAAAGATCGACATATGAGTACGACATCTTTACTTGCGAATATCTCGGTAACGTGACACTTTAGGATACCATGTTACTGACATTTTTTGTTCATCTATGTGTCCTCTACCCATACATACCACTTTCACCGTGCGCCGCGATTTCCAAAAAAAATAACTGGAGGCGAATGGATTTGCCAGTTTCCATATAAAAAGTTTCCATATAAAAAGTTTCGAACCCCTTACACATCTTTACTTCTTTTAAGGATTACTACCTAATTTGCATTTCTGACGATTTGACGAATCCACATGGTCAATCTATACAATTCGATCAACTTTCTTAACTGGATTTATAATAAACGTGATGGTAATGATGAGGATACAGAAAAAATTTCAAAGGCTTTTACTTTATATGGGGGGGGGGGGGAACTTTAAAATGACCTAGCAACTTTTTACACGAAAACTTAAGAAAAAAAACTATGATGACTTTGCAACTTTCCCCAAAAAACCCTTTCCACATATGAATTTCAAAAAAATGATTGACTTTAAAAAAAAAATTACTCAGTAACTGTTTTTTGAAACTGAAAAGTAGGAACTGGTTAGATTTTTACAGACACAAAATCTTGGCTATAGTCATAAAATCGCTACTTGCTCCACTCCTGTGGAAAAACCATGTTTAGGTATCAACACCGTGACCCCAGCGGCAGCAGGATAACCATATTTAGCATTATATCTTAGGATGTAATTTTCTCTAAGAGTCAATAAAATCTTCCCTAGATTTCATGAATGTAGCCTTGCTCTTTACACCTGAACTCTTTTGCGAAGAATTTTGACGAAATACAGGGTAAAAAAAAACCTAGCTATATTCAAAATCCTGAACGTATCACTTTTTTTTTTTTTTTTTTTTTTTTTTTTTTTTTTTCGGTGGGATTTTTTTTCCTAAACGTAGACACCACTCGGGCGCACCCCCTGAGCGCTACTTGCACCCCTCGCGTACCTGGTGTAAGAGTAATGTCTACGTTTAGGCAAAAAATGAACTATTCCCATTGAAAAAATATTTAAAAAAAAAGCATAAATATGTTCTTTGAGTGATACTGGGTCAGGATTTTGAATATGGCTAGGAGGTTTTTTTATCACCGTTTATAGGTATTAAATTACTCGGCAACTAAAGAAGCCTGGAATTTTCACTGATGTAGTAAGAAGCGAAAGAGGTGTGTTTGGATCGTAGCAAGTGGCAATCTGTGGTCTCTGCTTACCCCAATGGGGCAAAGGTGTGAGCTTATGTATGTATGAATTGCAAAAGAACCTATTCTGTAGCGTGTCTCGTTTCTGCTCGTTTTAGAAATATTTTGATAACTACTTGTAAAAAAAAATTGAGAAACTTTTTAACAAAATAATTTAACCACCGAAAAAACTGAAAAGCAAAAAATAATAAACCTTTTTTATTAAACCGTAATAATAATAACTAAGTTCTTAAACTAATGTTAGTTTAGTACACCAAAGTAATTTTGAGCTAGCGCCAAACAAGAAAATTAATTAATTAAGTACCTACGTAAAGCTTGATGCGCGGCCGCGGCGCGACTCAAAATTACTAAAGTATACCTTACATTAGGTTAAGAACTTAGTTATAAAATTAAATAAAAAAGGTTTGTTATTTTTTGCTTTAAATCTCGGCGGTTTATTTTTTTAGTTAAAAGTTTTTTTAACGCCACAAAATTAAATAAATAATTTTGTTTTGACTACTTATATCTTGTTTTGTGTGGCAAATAAATAAAATGAAATTGTATGGGGCGCTCGTGTACTATGACTTGATCGTAATGTGTCGGACTTCTCTGTCTAATAAACGACTATGAAGCCTTACATTGGCGTATTTAGGGTTATTTTTCAGGGGGAGCTTGGCGTACAACGTCAACGGCACTCAGCTTACCACAAACTGTCAAATTTCCCCAATGGATAATAAACTCTAATGCTTGGATAAAATTGAAAATCGATTGAAGAAATTTTACAGTTTTGGATAGCATGATGTGCTGTTGTTCCTGTACTCTAGCTTAATATACTTATATACGCTGTGTATCTGTTACACACAGCGCCATCTATTGGATTTGCACCGTACTAAGACCCTAACTTGGTTTGTAATACATATTTAGTTAACGGTGCAACCAATAGATGGCTTGTATAAAGAACGTTGTAAACGAACATAGTTAATAAGGCGCACTGTAAACGCGTTTATAACGGCTTTATAAGCTCAGTACCGGAGGCTCTTGGCCTCTTTCGCTGCCTACCACCGAGCAATAAACACTCTCTAAATTCGATGTAACATTTTCATTTCCCGGGTCCGCCAGTATCCAAAAGTAACTAAATGGAATGTACCTACTACATAAAATAAGGAAGTATGTAGATTTCTCGCCTGTAGATAATCATTTGATTTTTGTGTGAAATTATTATAGAAATCGGTCCATCCGTTTAAGACCCACGATGCCACAGAGAGACACTAAGGCCAGCGTTCACCAAAAATTTAACCAACGATTAGCAGCTAACCAGAGATTTGACAATGTCATTTTCATACTTTTTTTTGGACATTTTGTCTGATTAGCTTCTAACCGTGGTTTAACCGTTGGTTATATTTTTGGTGGACACAGGCCTAAGATACATATCTACAGGGTGATAAAAACCTGCTAGCTATATTCAAAATCCTGAACCAGTATCACTTACACAACTTACAGAACACTTTTTTTTTATTTTTTTTTCTTTGGATTTTTTTTTCCTAAACGTATACACCACTCGGGTGCACCCCCCGAGCGCTACCCGCACCCCTCGCGTGCCTGATGTAGGAGTAATGTCTACGTTTCGGCAAAAAATGAACTATTTCTATTGAAAAAAATATATGTTTTTCAAAAATGTGTTCTTTGAGTGATACTGGTTCAGGGTTTTGAATATAGCTAGGAGGTTTTTTATCACCTTGTATATACATAAATTCATACTCGTTCTTTTGACTCTACGCACGCAAACACAGTTTACAAAGTTATTAAGTTTTGTACCTTCCCTAACATTGAGTAAAAATTCTCCAAATACAGGTTTTTATTCATGTTCAGGAATGAAACTACGGATTTAAAACACGAATTCTTATCCATATCATTGGCGGTAGTGTTTGTACGAATCGTGCATAAAAAACATTCTTTGGTACTATTTGGACAGTCTAAAAAGACACAATAGTTCCGTTTTGGACATCTTATCAATAATTTCCTATTGATGATTTTCTGGATCACTTCAATATTTACTCCCTTTGCGTTATTTATTATCTGTTGTTGCAAATTTTGCAGAAAATTTGTATTGACTTTAATAATATCCTTCTTAGGTAGGTGTGATGTAATAAAATCCCCTGCTTTGTTAAAATCCACCACTTTAGGTATAGATTTTAGTGTGTCCCATGGAGATAGAATTTTCTAAAAGAACATTAATTAATGTACACTATCTATTAATATTGTAGACACAGGGTGTAAGGGACGGCTTACCAAAAACTTAAACCCTGAATGGGAGGTTTTCTTTTTGGGTATTAAAAAAAAAAAGTATTTCCCCAGAGCTCTCTAGATGGCGCTGAAATGACTCCGTTACTAGGTGCCAAAGCCAAAAGGCTTGGAGAAAAGCATTGCATCAAATATTCTGAGTTTGTTTTGGCTTTCCAATCATCCTAGTTTTCTCGCGCTTTGTTATAATTCAGTTTTGTTTTTTCGTTGTTTTCGTAAAATCGTCTAAATACGTATGGTAGACGTGATATTGATGTGATGTGACTATAACGTTTCGTTTTATGATCTCAAAATTACGTTCAAGTGAATTAATCAAAAATAATTTAACGTTCCGTTCCTTGCAGTAACGTACATAGTTTAGCGCCATCTATCCAGCGACTGGGGAAAAATTAAAAAAAAATAAAAAGAAAATCCCTCATTCAGCTATATTATGCACGGTTGCGTAGTTTTAAAGATCTAAGCATACATAGGGACAGAGAGACAGCGGGACTTTGTTTTATACTATGTAGTGATATTGGAGACACAGGGTGTAAGGGGACCGCTTACCAAAAACTTAAACCCTGAATTCAGATCATAATTCTGAATTTTTCTTAGGAATTTTTTTTTTAAACATTTCCTGCTTAGCCATTTTTTTAACATATAAATAATTGTTTTGATTACACTCCATTCCTCATTAAAAAAAAACATTAATAACAGCGTAAAACACAAAAACCAGCAATGTAAATTGCATTCTGAAAGCGGCGCGGGGGCGGGGTAGGTACTACGTTTCATTGCGTAGCGCCAAATTAGGTATATAACGAAAACTCGTTAACGTGACGTTGCTGGGACAATATAATTACATAAAAGCCGATCATAGTTATAGGCAGTTCAACCATTTAAGTATGTCTCTTACATCCTGTATGTATTTACATTAGTATACATAGTAAGCTGAAACAAAATCGAAATTATTTGATATATAACTTACCGTATTGGTTGATGTTAAAATAATTATTAATAAAATAAACGGACGAGATATTATCCGAGGGATTATTGAATTATGTCTTGCAAGGATTCTTAATAAAATCATTGTCGACACTAAGACTCGCACTATAATACAACGTAACTACACTGTTAGCAACCCACTTAAAAAGATAGAATTTAGTAAACATACCTAATAATAATCTTGGATGTATTTCCTAAACATTAGTGTTTAAAGAAAAAAGATAAAGACCCATGTTTTGTGTTGTTATATGATAAACATAATTTTTTAGTTTTCTTTTACAACATTGATATCCGCTGTTACATAAATTTTAAAAAAACATTAAGGTCCGTATTATCTATACTTAAGTAGCAGTCGTCTCTGTCGTGTTGATAGTGAAAGAGTTGATTTAATATTTAAATCAATATTAAGTATAGATCAAAACTTGAATTTCCTTCTGTAAGACGGGCCCTAGATTTCAGAGAGTTTTTCTATACGTCCTTTCTGAATAGTCTACTGAGCAATCTACTGAGCAAGTGTCCACTATTTCAAGATTCCGCAACCGTTCTCCGACGGCCGATTCGGCATTGGACAGTTCGTCTACAGGACATTACAGAGCACCCTCAAAATAAAACGACAAGTACCTACTACTTATAATCTGAATAAATTTTATCTTCATCTGAGAGTCTGAATCATATGCCTCCGGTCACTTTTACTGTTGATTTAAATTTAAATTAGCATTTTATTTTAGCACTTTATCGTATATTACAAAACTCAATAAAAAAAACTAGCATATTTTTGGCATTTTTTAAGCAGCACTTCAGCACATTTCGTATCAGTCTAGTTTGCAGCACTGGTCGTGCAGATGCGCCAGTGGCTACTAATCTACGCGACTGGGTTGGCATTCCGTTGTCACCCCTTGATGCTTGGCACCCGGGGCGGACCGCCCCCAGCGCCCCCCCTTATGCCGTCACTGCATTACAGGAGGGTAGATTCACCACTCCGATGACAGCTTGCTGAGGCAACAACAGTCTACCCGTGACCACGGCGCGTGCAACCGCGTCAAAACAAAGGGAATAGGTAAATAATCATATATTTAGACGCGAATTTAGACCCGTTTTAGAATTTAATCATAGGGAATTATTTACTTACGAGCAAAGGCGTCGCTAGCCTTTACAAAGGCGTCGGAGCAATCCATACTAATATTATAAATGCGAAAGTAACTCTGTCTGTCTGTCTGTCCGTCTTTCACGCCTAAACTACTGAACCGATTTTGAGGAAATTTGGTACAGAGATAGATTAGAGCCTGGGAAAGGACATAGGCTACATTTTATCCCACAGTTGGGCACGATATAACCTGTAGTCCACGCGGGCGGAGCCGTGGGTGGAAAGCTAGTTTAATACATATATATTTGGAAGTTTTATGTATACCGAGTGACTTTATTCCGAGTTTTGACGCGCGGGATTTGCGACCTTGGCAACGCCTTGCTTAAGGGTCAGCTCACACCGAGACGCGACGCGACGCGACCGATCGACGTTGCGAATAGAGCTAAGTACTCAAAATTGAACTTTATTTAGTACATAAAAAGATTGTGAGAGCGGCGAGGCGCGGCGCTGCGTGGTGCGACGTGTTCTAAATTCTCACTTGTAATAAATAAAGTTTAATTTTGAGTGGCTCTATCCGCAACATCGCGTCGCGTCGCGGTGTGAGCTGACCCTTAAAGCCCGTCGCGCGCTTGTTTAGGCCCGTACGATACGAATCCTGCACACACGAGTGTGCAAGAATCGCGCGAAGGTTTAATAACAAGAAAATAAGACCTTACGGATTAGTCAAACGCATGGTCGTTCCGGACCTTTCCTGACGCAAAAGAGCCCATTATTACACTGTCCATGTTGCCGGGTTGTATAGCATCGGACAGACCTTGCGATAGGCAAGCCCGAGGGCGGCGTGCTATCTCGTGCGACGCCCTATCTCTCTGATCATCGAGCCCCACTCACATATATGTATGTAGATATATTTATACATAGACATACCTATACATATAAGGTCCTAATTTATTAGTGACTTTCCTTCAAAGACGTTATTGTATAGGTTAATAGTATTCCAAAAAACAACGTAAAATTTAATTATCTTAAAATAAAATTTAGCAAAAAAAATAAAAAATAAAATTTCCATTTAAAGATAAAGGAATGGTTCTCTATCACTTGAAGCCGGCCACTCCCCGCTCGCCCGCTCTACTACTGCCATTATTATTTACGTTTGAATGGATGGGTTTATTCATCATAGTAATGAAAAAATATCATAACAAAATTTTTCAAGACCTTTTCAATTTAATATTATGCCTTTGTTTTTTGACTCAAATGATATATTTTGACCTACACAATAACGTGTTAAAAGGAAAGTCACTAATAAATTAGGACCTTATATATGTATGTCGAAGTACGAGCTAAGAACTACTGTGGCGCCATCTATTAGCTTTTTGTTAAACTTGTAGGAAACGTCAAGCTTGCTTGGGTAAGGTTGACACGACTGGCCCGACTAATTTTGTAATGGCAACATTAATTTTATTTCAAATAGCAACCCTGATTTTAATGTGGCAAGAGTCGATTATGTTGGTAGACCTGTAACACCGATTCTGATTGGTTGAATTTTTGAGCGGGAATCGGTTGGTAGCCTTGATTATGGAACGAGTGGAGGTGACCGCTCGCAAAGAGAATATAAACACTAGCGTTTTACCGCTCGGGAGGCATTATTCGAAAAGTCGTCGTCGAGTAAACAGCTCCAAAGAGCTGCGGCCAGTTCGTGTCAAACTTGCCGCGTTCCCTACTATCGAATCTTTGCGAGTTTCTATTTCATTTCCACCATGGCTAACCTCCTGGATAACGACCCTCCGTTATCAGAAGTGGGATATAACCAGGCCTGCCCACAAGAAAAGACGAAGAATGCTGACGACGAAAAATGGCGTTTACTGTTGGAGCAACAGAACCGCAACTTCTTCACTCTGGTGAGCAGTTTTCGTTTTATTATGACTCTGGTGCAGAGTGCTCACTAGTTAAGGAATCTGTAGCCTGTAAATTTAAGGAGAAGCGTATTGACGAGACAGTGACAATGATAACACTGAATAAATCTGTATACTGTTAACATGTTGAACAAACCTGGTTTTTGATCATTTTGAAAAGATTTGAGATTATTTTGTTGGTGTTTTGCATGGCTCGAAGTAACCGGATAGAGGTTGCTTGTTGATGTAACCGGATAGAGGTTGCGAGATGTAGTGACCGGATGGAGGTTGCTATTGTGTGATATGGGACCGGATGGAGGTCGCCATTGTTGTGATCGTAACCGGATGGAGGTTACGTGTTGTGTTAAGACCGGATAGAGGTCGTTTGTGTTGAAGCTTATAACTGGATGGAGGTTATAAGTGTGGTGATGATGACCGGATGGAGGTCAGAGATTGAGCATTGCAAAATTTTATTGAGAATTCTGTTATTTTATTTTATTGAGTGAGGTTTTGTTCAACATGATAGCTTTTGTTGTTTTTTTTGATCCTATTATAAAAAATGGAAGTTTCTTTAATTTTGAAAACAGTTTGTAAGGATGTCTATTAAAATCTGTAATGGTTTTGATAAGACCGCCTTTTATTTCCTGCTAAGGCCAGGAATGGCCGAACGATGAGAATGTATACTGTTCAGAATTTTCTTTCTTTCCAGGTACCTCACACAGGGACGTGTGAGTTGTCATGATGGCCGTGTCGAAGTACGAGCTAAGAACTACTGTGGCGCCATCTATTAGCTTTTTGTTAAACTTGTAGGAAACGTCAAGCTTGCTTGGGTAAGGTTGACACGACTGGCCCGACTAATTTTGTAATGGCAACATTAATTTTATTTCAAATAGCAACCCTGATTTTAATGTGGCAAGAGTCGATTATGTTGGTAGACCTGTAACACCGATTCTGATTGGTTGAATTTTTGAGCGGGAATCGGTTGGTAGCCTTGATTATGGAACGAGTGGAGGTGACCGCTCGCAAAGAGAATATAAACACTAGCGTTTTACCGCTCGGGAGGCATTATTCGAAAAGTCGTCGTCGAGTAAACAGCTCCAAAGAGCTGCGGCCAGTTCGTGTCAAACTTGCCGCGTTCCCTACTATCGAATCTTTGCGAGTTTCTATTTCATTTCCACCATGGCTAACCTCCTGGATAACGACCCTCCGTTATGTATATGGGGGGGCCAGATGGGAAGGGGTTATCCCGCTGGGGTCACGGAAGTCACGGACATGTTTTTTGCTTAAGTGATAATACCAGGTTTATGGAAATTGGATGCCAACTAGTTAAGCCTTTCACCAAACAGATCGGATGTACCTATACGGAAAAATAAATGCAACAATTAGGGAAAAATAATCAGTTTGATAAAATCCCCTAATACGTAGTCTTTTAAACTAAGTTGATAAAGAACATTTGTGACCGTAAAAATGGAAAGGTACAACTGTAGGGATATTCGTTATGGTTCGGCATAGTTAGGACGGCCCGCGACAAACTTTCGCGTCACGCCACTCAGATGACGGTGAAACTTCACTTTGATTGCGCGAGGGCACCGCATAAAAGCTGGCTCAACCTCTGGTGTTGTCATTTCGAAATTAAAAATAAGATTGAGTTAAAAAGAGCGACCCTCGTGGAGTTTCTGGCCTATTCTTTTCTTGAGGAAGACTGCACCTTTGCGACTATTCGCAAAAGTTAAGAATGCTAATGTAATTCATTATTTTGACGCGTTTAAGCAAAATTCTGTATGTTCTATGAAATAAAGCTATTTTTGCCTTTGAAAGCACGAGGGTGGTAGTCGTCACACCTGATTGCGCGAGAGCATCGCACAAACTGGCTCACCTTCTGGTGTTGTCATTTAGAAACTTTTTAACATTTGACGGCCGGTTTGGTCGAGTGGTAGTGACGCTGCCTCTTGATCGGCGGGTCCTGAGCTCGATCCCCAGTCGGGGCAAACATTTGTGTAAAAAGCAGATATTTGTTCTCGGGTCATGGGTGTTTGTGTTTGTATTATGTGTGTTCGAAGGGACCCACGACACAAGGGAAAACCTTAGTGTGGGCCTTTGAGTCTGTAGCGTTTATAGCGTTTATTATTATTATTTAACCGCGGCGCATTCCGCCGCGAAGACAGTATTATTGGGACTAGCTTTGTAAATCGCTCTGATTGACAACCCCAAAAGTAATACAGTGGCCAGCGCATCGGCAGCTCGAGCACGTGCTCGCGCGGTCCTGTAAAAATGACAACATTGACAACGCCAGAGTGCGAGCAAGCCTTTGCGCGGGGCCCTCGCGCAATCGAAGTGAAGTTTCAGCGTCAGCCGAGTCGCGTGCCGTATGAGTTTGTCGCGCAAATTTCATTGTAAAACCGCTCTTATCGCAACACCACAGATTGCAAGCGTGTAGTAACCTTTTACTATACATATTATGATTTCATTTTGAGTTCAGAATGCAGGATAGTGACTTTTAATTACATATGTATAATATTTGTACATTTTTTTAAAGTATACATAACTTTGTTTGATTTTCCATGCGATATGATTAACAATAACTGGGTGGGAGCTGAAGTTATTTTTCATTAAAAAAATTGAGGTGACTTTACATTAGTAAGCGAAACTTTAGGACGGATTGTCTCATGAAACAGAACGACTAGCTACAAGGAATCTGTCAGTCGTCATCAGCCCATATACGTCTTCACCTCAGGGCACGAGCCTCCCTTCGAAACACGAAGGGAATTTAGTCCATAGTCCACCACGCGGGCACAATGCGGGTTGGTGGACCGCTCGTCTTTCGCAAAAGAATTTTCTTGGACGGGCGGGTTTCATCACGATGTTTTCCTTCACCGTTAAGCAAGTGATAATTATAAATCCGTACATAAATCCGAACAGACGAATTTAGTAGTACAAGCCCGCACCAGGATTTGAACCCGCGACCTTCCGATCACAAGTCTGGCTCTTTACCAACTGGGCTATCACTGGTTAAGGAATCTGTTTTCTCAAAAAAAATTCGACTGCCCATACAAAGGCTAATCAGCTGATCGCATTGTGGTTATGAAGTGATTTTTTTTCATATTTCGACTTGCGTATGTTCCGTGGAGAAAGTTGTTCAGTTTTGGGGACTGATGCACACCCTTAAGTTTCGTTATCTAATTTTAAAATCATCCAATACGAGGGAAGAGACAGCTTAGCAAAAACTGAAACCCTGAATTCAGACCATTTTCTTCAGGAAATTTTTTTTCATGTTTTCTTTTTAAAAACTAAATGATTTACAGTCTGGCAAAAAAGAGTAGAAATTAATAAGTGGCAACACTGTAGTGTCGTCCCGTTTTTCTTAGATTGATTTGAAAGGGACGACGCTACAGTGTTGCCACTTTTTTATTAGAATACTTTCCTTTCCATTTTGTTGTAAAAAACAATCATAACAGCGTAAAATACGAAAACCAGCAATGTGCATCGTTTACTGATAACGGCGCGGCGCAAGGGTGTCGCACACGAGGTGCCATGTCGCGGTACATTGCGTAGCGCCGAAGAAAGTAAATAACGAAAACTCCTAAACTTAAACGTTTCCGGGGAAAAACTTGTAGGGGAGACTGAGGACACTTGATCTTTCCGACACACTTGGTACATTAAGTTTTTACAGTAACTAATTAATTTACTAGATCAATTTAAGTAGCTCTGTCTACGGCCTGGCATCTAGACAGAGTTCTTAGAGCTACTTTAAATTGATCTAGTGGGTTTAGTTACTGTAAAAACTTAATGTACCAAGTGTGTCGGATGGATCAAGTGTCCTCAGTCTCCCATACCCGATCGTAGTTATGCATAGGTAGGTTCCAACATTTAAGTATTTGCCAAGCTATCCCTTTCATTCTGTAGAAGATGAGAAGTGTTGTAGTATCAGTTCAAATATTTAGGGTGACCAACCCACTCAACAAACATTGCTTCCCTGAGTAAAAACAGACTGACTAAAAAATAAATAGAGGGTATTTTTTGTAAAAAAGAAATCCTTCCAGCATAAACGTACCCCAGCTAAGTGACGTAGAAATAAAGGCCAACGCACAGTAGTACGCCGACGACGAGAAGCACCATGACTAGTATGAATCTGTCTTGAAGCGCGCGAACCATCATGGAGTTGACCAAACGCGAAGACCTGTTTAGCTGCTCATCTGTTTCGCGAAGCTGGGGACAATTACATTATAACTTAGGGTTTGCGGATGTTGTTTATGATCCATGTAGTAAAAGATCTTGGCAGAATATCAATGTTGCGGCACTGCTGCAACGTTCTGCTGAGCCAAAACCTATTTACTGGCACAGTACAGACTCCACTTTCTAATGGTTTTACTTTCTTGTGTTTTTCTTGTATGCTATTTCTTGTTGTGTGTTAATGTTTTAATTCCTTTGTGTATTGTGTTTCTGTGAATAAATGTTTTATCTATCTATCTATATCTATTCGTCAAAATACAAAGCGTCCAAAATGCATGTCTGTGGTTTCGTAAGCGTATTCCACCACGCGAGCAAATCACATCTTTATTAACCGAGCAAATATTTTGAAAATGCTGATGTTTAGAAAACTTAAAGGTGCAACATTGGTCTTCAATATTATTAAAACAAATCTCTAAGTTATCTCTACGGTAAACTAGACCGGGCCCCGATTCTGTAACTTGTGTGTCGATGGAATGGAGGCCATTTTATCTGTTCAGGTGTTATCAAATTGAGAACGCTCGTGATAAATTACCACTTTAGTCACCCATCAGGTTCCCTGTCTCTGTGTACGTCGCTTAACCTTACTGACCGGTTGAGATCAGCAGCAACATGCAGTGCGTGCAGACCGTGTGGTGATCGGTTGAGAATAACACCACCCCATCTCTTTCCGTGGGTGCCGTAAGAGGCGACTAAGGAAACACAAATGAGACTTGCTTCATAGTAATCCATCCCAGGCAACGTCGTCGTACACTTCATTTTTTTCTGAATCTGAGGTGTCGTCCTATGGTCTCATGCGGTGTGGTAGGCTCTGTAAAGGGCCGTCTGGTTCGCGACCACCCTCATACCGAAGTCCGACGCCAAACAGCTTGCTGTGTTCCGTCGGTGCGTGGGAGTACCAGTGCCTTTATAGGCATTTTTTGGGTTAACTCGCTCCATCGTCGACCTCATCTTTTAACTTTATGGTCAAGATTGAGATCAAGAGTCAACCCATCTTAAAATAATAAAAAAAGAACCTGCACGCAACAAGACCTAAATGGACGCTACTCAATCCGCCGTCCAAGTGACTACGTTCTGAGGCGCAACATTGTAAATAATTACTACTTGCTATCTATTCGCTAAGAAGAAGAACTAATGTAGCTATACGTCCAACTCACCCGTCCTCTAGACCGCTGTATGGTCTCCCTCTGGGCGCTGAGGTCCTGCAATACAGCGGCCCCAATCTGCTCGGTCTCTAGCACCACTCGGTACCCCTCGGTCAGTGTCTTCCCGGTTCGTTCGAGGCGCTCCGTGTTGTCTAACAACTTGCGTTGCTGCTCGTTCGCCCCCCAATCGTCGTATACTTCGTCGGTGTCTAGGTTGTCTGTTGGAAGTATAAAACTCTTTAAACTCTGTTATGCAATCAAATTAAACGTCTGAACCAATTTGGATAAAATACAGGGCTTTAGGTAAATCACTTTCAACCTCTCGGGTGGTAAATCAGTCCATGAAACTGAACAAATTTTCCAAAGAACAAAGGTCGGAATACGAAAAAATTTTTTCATTTCTCATACTCTGAAAGTAGTGTTATTTTGATCTGATTATTGGGTGGAAAATGCTGCTGCCCTCCAAACTCATACAAATTACTTCCCACCTAAGGGCCGGAATGAACTTTATAAATAGAACTGCTGTCAGCTGTGAAGAGTTTTATGCTCAGATTAATGAAATCCATTCGTTTTATGTAAAAAAAAACTAATTAAAAAAAATGCTGCGGCCATATGAGTTTCTAAACAGCCAGTGCGAACTTAGCGCAAACTTCTTGGAGCGGAATAAGCCGCAACAATTACGCGGTGAATTCCATATTTAAAATGTAACTTTTAATTTCACGAATTGTCCTAATTTGACAATTAATTTTAAATAGGTACAGTAGTACTAGTTGTTTATGTAAACTATTTATTGATAATATATAATAATATTAGTAAATATTATTATATATTATCAATAAATAGTTTACATAAACAACTAGTTTTAATTCTCGCTGCGCTCGGGCGTCTAAATACCTCGGGAATTGATTCTTTCCACCCTCGCTTAACAATCTACTATTTTAGTTCCCATACAAACTGCGTCAGCTGATAGCGCATTTTGTATGGGAAGTCAAATTTTTTTTTTCATACTTCGACCTTTGTTCATTGTGAAAGTTGTTCAGTTTCATGGACTGATTTACCACCCGAGAGGTTGAAAGTGATTTACCTAAAGCCCTGTATAACTAAGAACCATGATTACGTCTCAGCTTTCAAACGAAAAACCTGTATCAAAAGCAGTACATTGGTTAACCTTTTCACCGCCAAAGTCTGATATATCAGACGTTTAAGTTTCGTGCCCTCGCCGCCAGTCTGATATATCAGACAAAAATATATATATTTTTTTACTTTAATATCGTTCTCCAAGCGTTCGCCATACGCCACGACATTAATTTTTTTTTAAATTTTTTGATGTCGTGGCGTGTAGTGGGAGTTTTTGACGAAAACTCTTGGCGCTAAAAGGGTTAAGGAGCGACGATTTATTTTTTTATTATAAGATGCGTTAACTCTTGACTTGACCTCAATCTTGACCAAGATCATAGATGAGGTCAACGATGAAGCGAGTTAACCCAGAAAATGCCTATAAAGGCACTGGTACTCCCACGCCGCAGCGACGAATAGAATAGAAAAATCTTTATTTTATAGGACATTCAGGATGTCACTTAAAACAAGTCAAGATTACAATGAAATACATACAAACATACATTAAACGATTTAAATACATAAATACGCATTCGTTCTTTTGACCTACTGACTTTCGCGTCGGAATTCGATGCCACAAACATACACGTTAAATTAAACTTATAATACCCCTCTCTCTGTATAA
This sequence comes from Aproaerema taeniolella, assembly GCA_949987775.1. NCBI lineage: Eukaryota > Metazoa > Arthropoda > Insecta > Lepidoptera > Gelechiidae > Aproaerema > Aproaerema taeniolella. Next base: position 1,253,336 of record OX465257.1, read on the forward strand.
AACTAAAAACCTTCCTTGAGTCACTCCACCCATTACTGAAAACCGCTATAAAACGGTTCAGTAGTTTTAATAATATTATCGCGTTCAGAGAGCAAGACACGGCGCGCGGCGGAGGAGAGACTTTGTTTTATAATACACAATAGGTACATTATATACATACGCTCACGCCTGCAATCCCTAACGGGGTAGGCAGAGCATCAGTGGTTCCAGAAAACCACCCAATGCCACGCTTGACACAAATTAGGGTGATACAAATGATGAGGGTGAGACCTTATGTTTTATAGCATGTAGTATTGTTTAAGGTTCTTGCGGTTATTTTCACTAGTTTTGTGACTGTGTCTGGTAAAAGGGACCACTTTGAGGGTAGTCAATAAGAGTGAAAATTCAAAAAAAGGACAAATGTGACTGTGTCTAGTAAAAGGGACCCTCAAAGTGGTCCCTTTTACTAGACACAGTCACATTTGTCCTTTTTTTTTCAGGGATAGGCTGAAAGTGACAGGCTTCTTTTCCATGGCAATGAAGTCTACATTACATTAAATACGCTCACGCCTGTAATCCCATATGGGGTAGGCAGAGCATCAGTGGTCCAGAAGCATTTAATGCCACATTTGACATAATTTCTGAGGGTTATGAGACATGATGTATAGTGGTGAGTGGTTGTCAGCCTTTCGCCCACAATACAGCAAAACCCTTGCGTCCCTATTACTGACTTTTACAGTATACCTGGGAAGAGTTGGCAGCTGGTTTTTCTTTTCTTTCACTCCCAGTCCAGCATGGAAGGATGAAGTCTAGTAATAATACTACCTGTTCCTTTTGATATCCCATAACTCCAGGGTATCAATGAGACCACGTATATGACTCAAATAGCATATAAGTACATACATTATTGATCAATAAATAATTATTTTTGTTTTTCATATAAAATAATTTGGTAAAAGTGTGAATTTCCTATAAAACACGTTTACATAAGAAATGACAACGTCGCATTATAGTATTCTAAATTATGAATGATTGAAACTAATTTATCAATGAAACTTAGGACTTGTTTTATGGGAGAAAGATTTTGAAATATTTCAATTTTGATTGATGATTTCCCCGAAAATACCCATTAAGAACAGTTCCTTGGATTTTTAAAATTATTTTCATTCATAGAATATGCCCTTAGAGTTATGGGATAAACGGAACAGGTTTTATAAATAGCTCACAGGTCGCAGAAGAGTTGTTGAGGACGGAGCGGTATTCGTCCCGGACCCGCTTCAACTCGGCGCGATACGCCTCCACGCGGGAGCCTGCGCCCGCGCCGCGGCATTCTAACTCTAGCTGTTCTAGCTGGAAATTATAATAACAACATTTAAACATATTTGTTCCTACCAGAAATAAGGTCACTTTGTGAATCCTGCGAATACCCCAGAATGATTCTGAACTTCTGGTCGGAGCTGAGGTGGCTGGAATAGCCGCCCAGACCCATAATGGGTCATCTTAAAGCCCAAATGCAGAAATGGGAGCAGCTATCAACTATAAAACATATTTGTTTAAAGAACAAACGTTTCTAATTTCTATGGTGCAATATTTGTGACGTACTAAGAAAAGGACGTATTCGGAGAACCCAATCCCGATGAGTGTATATGAAGCCAATTATGAATGTGAGGAAACAAAAGCGATGTGTTGGATCATAGCAGGTGGCAATCTATGGTCTCTGCCTACACCAATAGGACAAAAAATTTTTAATTGTTTAGAAAAGCAACAAAAAAGAAAATTTTAATAAATACCCAAACTAGAGTATGAATCAGTTGTTTGGTAGAATATGAGCCAGAAAACATCCAGTTATGCCTATTTTTACCATTAAATCACATATCCATCTATATATATATATATTTCTACTTTTCGGTTACAGGGTCATGTTTTCTACTCATAATAAGTAAATTTTAGTTTCAGACTATAGTAAACAATTCTGCTAAAGGCTAAATTCATGGTACAAAAATGTAAATTTTAAATTATCTACTTTAAATTTATTTGCAAACTGATTGTGAGCACTAATGTTGTGTTTTAAGCATCTATTCAATAATGTTTGTAACAATGTATCTTAAATTTATATAGTATAGAATAGAGAAAGAAAACATGTAATAATTTTTTTTAATATGTACTTACCAGATCATTTGCTTCCTCAAAATTAGCTTGTATTTCTTTTGATAACTGGTCACGGTTATCTAAAATCATAAATAAATGTAGAAAAAATCAATTACGTTTTCCACGAGGACATTATATTTAGCAGTAGATGTAAGCTTTAATTACAAAATGGGTAAAATACCAACCTTCATTACCAACTTTCAGCCGTCCTATCTTAGCTGTAATATCGGCTGTAAGAACCGAATATTGTTGTTCATAGCTCTGTATCAAAGTTGCCATCATCAGATATTCATAAGTATCGATTTAAAACCATTTAATAGAACATAATTTGCAAAAATAAAACAGTACACGAAAAATGCAAAATCACACAAAATCAACTATGATCTGTCTAAAAAACATTTAATTGGCGCTAAGCAAAAGCTCTAAATAGAATAAAAACGAACTAAGTCTGGTACTTGTTATCTCTTTCTAAAGTACCTTTTTCAGAAAATATTGTACCACAGAAGCGTAAATTGACAGTTTTGAGGGCTTCATCGTTTCATGATCATGGTATTTTATTTTTAAGGTTCCGTAAAATTTTAATTGTAAAAATTGAAACAATGAAAATCTATTTTCACTTTTACAAATCCGCGGCGTGGTGCAGTAGGTAAGTCAACGGCACATCAGGTTACCACAAACTGTCAAACCCCAAAGGACAGTAAACTCTAATGCTTGGAGATAAAATTGAAAATGATTGAAGATATTTGACAGTTTTGGATAGCATGATGTGCTGTTGTCCCTGTACAAAGGGTCACACATCAGGTGCATTCTATGCTGTTCTGATAAGAACGAATTCTAATGTTAAAACGGAATGACCCGATGCGCTAGTAAAATGGTTAAATTCAACAAACTTACGGTTCATTTGTCTAAATTGTGTTGTTTGTATGTGTAAAGTCCAGAAGAGCTAACTAATGAACAATCGATGAAAGATTTCAACTACATTTTCTGCTAGTAAACTTAGTTCGATGGTTGATAAATTGAGTTTATGACGTAGTAATAAAGGCTGACAAAGAAATAAAATAAATTTACTGTATTGTCATAAATTTTAACTGTCTCTCCTCTATTTTTCTTACTGTCTTAGATTCTTTGTACGGAATATTCTAAGCGAGTTTGACTCGAGCTTGCTTAGGTACAGACGGCCGCAAGTCAGGTTACCACACGCGTGCACTCTGTGCTGTTGTGATAAGAGCGGTTTTGCAATAAAAATGGAGTAACCTGATGCGCTGGCCTCTGTACTTAGTCTGTTTCAACTTTAAATACGTTTTTGCCCGCAGTTTTATTTTAGACTGATCATAGGCATCTTAAAACTTCAAATCATTGCATCTTGATAGTGATTTGTTTATTTTTTATATATGTAGGTATACTTGCAGAATTAAAATTGAAAAAGTAACAAATGAACTGAACAGACTGTTGCGTGGGAGTTGTTTGCAGGTGGGGGGAGGGACACAGAAGAGTGAAGGGGGGGTGAGGTGAGGTTACATCAAGAGAAGGGGGAAAGAGGTGAAGTAAGGGGGTGGGGGAAAAAAGCGAAAAATATTTCGTTTCGTTGGGCGGAGTAGTGGACGCGAAATTAAATAAAAGTGGTTATAAATGAAAGTAAAAGCAATTTTGGAGAGATGTGACTGAAAAAGTAATTAAGTGTCGTCATTGATTATGTCCACTATTGAATGGATTGCCGTACTTACCCACCTTGAACAATAACGTAAGTTTTTAATTTACATTGGGTGTCATGTAGTGTTTTGCCAATTTTTATTTTAGATGAGACGAATGATCTTGAAAATAACATGAAAGTAGGTAGGTACATCGTTTGATCTTAGTCAAATGGAAAACAAATTCCCACTCGCATCTACTTTCGCTGGCGAGTTCACTATGCGCTGAGAATATGCATATTTGAATAGATAATGTCCGTTTATGGCTAGTTCATTATTTGTATGATAATTTGAAGAGATGCAAACTGTAGCCGGAGCTTGTTATATACTTTTTTCCTTAATTCAGTATGTCGATGATGAAATACCTGCTCAGGGCCTCATAGGTTGTCTAGGTAGGTTGCTTAGGCTTAGTCATAGGACTAAATGTTAGTAGGTAGGTATCTGCTTATTCAACTACTTGTAAGGTTGCTGTGTAATGCAAGGCATGTAGGAATGGTGTTTTTACCTCAAATAAAGTACCTGTTCTCATTTCGGGAAGTAACTCATACCTATTTCACCAGCAGTATATCTGCTGGATATTTTTAATGCTATACAATGTTATTTGAGTTCATTGTCTCTTATTTCAGATAAAGCGCAATGTCTCGAAACTGTGATGAAGATTCAGGGCGCAGCTCCTGCTCGGCTGCCTCTGTAGGCCTCAGCCCTATTATGGACCACCATGAGATAGACCATGACCTACACCACGTGAAACGGCGCCAAAAGACTCAGACAACAGGTAATACAGATCTTAAAATCAGTATGAGACCCAGAAGTTGTACCGGTCTCATTAAATCTCCAAATGAACAAGACCCATTCCCCAGCTGTAGACTACCAAGGCACCACAGAAATGCTGTCTTCCATCTTTTTGACACACCAAGGATGGGAGGATTAAGCAATGCACACTCAACTCTAGAAATTGCATGCAGTACTAAGTTAGAGGAGCCCGTTATTCAAACCAATGCAGTTTCTATGGCTGCAATTGGTGATCACAAACTACATAGACAAGCACCATTGAATACAAATTTTAGAAGAGGAAAACCTGTACAAAGAGCGGCATCCAGATTGTACAAAGCAGATTCAGGGTTTAAAGGAAAAGAGGGTTGTACTGGTCCAGAGTTCATCGTTAGAGCTTCACAGCCAGTGAAACATATGGATTTGACACTCTCAGCTTTTGCTGAAAAACGAGTTATAACGGTTGTCTTGCTAAATGGTCAGAAAGTAGAAGTATTATGTGACCCTAACACTATCACAGCGGGACAATTATTTGAAGCTGTGGTGCACAGTGAAAAATATGAACACAATTTTATGCTTGGTATTGCAATTCTAGTTGGTGGTGATTTTGTATTCCTACCAGATGATTACAAAGTTAAAAAAGTTGCACCGGATAACTGGCATAAGTCAGGAAGCAAGAAAAAAGTTATTGAAGATGTTCCTTTGACTTTGTTCTTGAGGATAAAGTTTTTCTTGCCTAAAAACATTTCTTCTAATATTCAAGGAGGGGAATGGAGGTACAGAGTGTATTTACAACTTAGAAGAGCAACAGTTGAAGGTCAGTTAACTTCTACCATTCAGAATCTCATATTGTTAGCAGGGTATGCTTTACATATAGAATTTGGAGAATTTTCATATAGAGAACATGGCACAGCAGATTATTTCTTACTAGAACATTACTTGCCAGAGACTTCTATTACAAATGATATGGCAGACATTAAACTACGCATGAAAAGAGCCCATGAATCGAGAAGAGGATTAGATAGAAACAAAGCAATCATAAATTTCATAACTTTAGCACAAACATTTCGTGACTATGGTGCTCATTTTTACTCAGCAATATGGGCTACTCGAGATGGATTTTGTAGAGATGTCTGGCTGTCGATTGGACCAAGGGGAATAACGATATATTCTCGAAGCAGTCACATCACTGAAGAATCAGGAAACCGTACCAATCGCATAGTTCTACAGAGTTTACCTTGGCACCACATCCATACATTCTATTACAACAAAAAAAGCCTCTATATAATACCAAATTCCTATTCTGGCTTGTCGAAAATTGGAATAAAATATAAACTCAAAATGGCAGACAACAAGAGCTATTTCTCATTTTGGTTAGCATCACTGCATCATCGCTTGTACCTGAAATTATATGCTAAAGATGACTTTCTGAACTATTTGTCAGAAGACTTAAATTGTCCTGTGAATATAGATGGCAGTCCAAAGAAATTCGAATGTAGCAACTATCAGGATAGCTATAATTTGGCTGTTAGAAACCCAGTCAGAGCAAGAAGGCCTGTCAGACGAAGATTTAGGGTGGATATTTTTGGGGACAAGAAGGCTCAAAACAAGGAAAATGAAAAACCAAATACAGAAGAATTACTACGACAAATATTATCTCAGTCTAATGAGGAAAATCTGATAACATCCAACATAAACTCGGCTGGCGAATCGTCTAACGACGGGCTTTCTTCCTCGGAAAGTTGTAGCATTCCCAGAAGACACGGCGTCAAGATGGGGACTAGAGTATTCAGCGGGTCAAAGTCAGTTTTAGATAACAGACTTACTATATCACCAGTCAAGAGCCCTGTTAGTTGTTTTAGATCAGATGGGGATCTAACTAATACTCAAAGTGATTCCGACGACCTAAGTTCAGAACAAAAACAACATTGCAATGTGAACAGTATGAAACTGTTACCAGAAAGGCAGTATAACCAGAGTCTATGCAATGCCCCGACAGCTTATGTATTAGAATCTCCTAAAGTGTACCCAGAAGTATTTAGTTATAATGCAATTAATAATGAATCTGTATTGAACACTTCTTTATTTGAGAAGTTGGATAATATGGGATGTGTGCAAGGAGAGAGAGTATTTGTGACTGCAGTAATAGAAAGAGATGAAATGAATGCACTTGGACTACAAGTTGCAGAAGGATCTGATGGAAATGTATACATAAAGTCAATTACGTCAGGTAGTCCAGCAGATTTATGCAAAAAATTATTACCTGGCGATCAAATTATATCTGTTAATGGGCAAACATTACTCAATGTGAAATATGACAAAGCTTTAGGAATGTTGCAATCGGCGCCCCATATGGTGGAGCTAATCGTTTTGCAAAACGCCAACAAGAATTCCATTTTAAATAATCAATGTATTATGAAAGAACTAGATAGTAATGATTCTTTAGATACTAAGAAAAATTTCAAAGATAGTGTCGCTAGTACCTTAGATTTAGAGTTAACTGACGATGAATTGCTGAATGAGGAAGCTTTAAAAACGATTTATGCTCTTATAAAACTGACAAAAGAGAAGGTCATAAGTCGAATGAAAGACAGGAGTAGTAGACAGAGTCCTCTAAACAAAAGTAATTTGCAGAAATGCTTTTCGGAGAACAAAGTTTACGAGGAATCAGACGTAGGGAACTATTCGTCTCAAGAAAATACGCCTGAAAGTAAGAACGGCCAAAAGTTTCATTCATGGCGGGGCTTGGTAAACAGCCGAACGAAACGAAGGCCTTTGAGCTTAAGTATTCCATCAGGAGTTGATTTATCTGACAATTATTTTGACGACAATTCAAATGACTTGCTCAAGAAGTCTTCTTTAAAGTCTATCCAATCTTCCTTGAATAGTCTTGATAAGTCAACGAAAAGCGGTTCGTGTAAAAGCGTAGCGCTTCCGAGGAATTTCGGCCTTGGTAGAAGGTGGCTCGGACCTGTCAAGTATCCCGTAACTCCTTGCAAAAACAACAATAATACCGAAAATAGTGCAATAACAGACGATGACGTAGTCAAGAGACATTTCGTATATGGTGCTGGAGATTCAGATGAAGATCAAATATTTTTGTAATGATTTTTACAAATTCCATTAAATATTATAAGTACTTATATAGGAAATGCTACATTATATACCTTCTGAATATTATACCTAAGTACTTACCTTTTGTAGATAATATTATATTAGTTTTAAGAAATATAATGTTATTTTAAGACGAAAATTTTAATAAAAGGACCTTATAAAAAAAATTCAAGATTTGATTTTTCTGTTATTGATCCTGATATCAAGATTGACCCCAGACATACATTGCTTCTATACAAGTACAGAGAGCAGCACGTAAGCTAACCCATTTGCACTACGAAAGCTGGCGCTATTACAATCGAGATGAGAGCGATTTCAAGGCCAACATGTATGGCCTATGATGTGCTGCCGTGTGTACAAAGTTATTTTCTCTGGAGGTTGCTTTGTATGCGATATGTCGCATACATTGAAACAATTCTAATCAACTTCGTCTTATATGTATAGAATTTGTGGCGTCGTGTCGGGTGAATGAACTCGCGAGAGAGAACAATGAACTGTTGCTAATATTATTCTCACATAGATCTAGTCAAGTAACAATAATGTACACACGGCAGCACATCAGGCTATACATATTGACCTTGACGTCGCGTCGCCCTTATCTCGCTTGCAATAGCGGCGGCTTTCGTAGTGCAAATGAATAACCTGACGTGCTGCTGTAAGTACATACACGCGAAGCCATAAGGCATTTTCTTCGTTTTCATTTTTTTTTTAAATTTTTCATTATAAAAGATGAGATCGAAGATGGAGCGAGTTAACCCAGAAAATGCCTATAAAGGCACTGGTACTCCCACGCACCGACGGAACACAGCAAGCTGTTTGGCGTCGGACTTCGGTAGGAGGGTGGTCGCGAACCAGACGGCCCTTTACAGAGCCTACCACACCGCATGAGACCATAGGACGACACCTCAGATTCAGAAAAAAATGAAGTGTCGTTGCCTGGGATGGATTACTAGGAGGCAGGTCTCATTTGTGTTTCCTTAGTCGCCTCTTACGACACCCACTGAAAGAGATGGGGTGGTGTTATTCTCAACCGATCACCACACGGTTAGAGATGAAGAAAAAGAAAAATAATTTGAGGGATACGTAGTGCAAAAGGAGTCTCTATATAATTTCGCCTCCATGTAGGTATTTTGTCAACTACAGGACCCTATACTAAACGTGTTCCCACACGATCTTGGTTCAATTGGTGTGTTACCACTAACTGATATTTATAGACCTAGTATGGTCCAATATTAGATTCATGTAGTTAACTTATTTTTATTTGTACTTACCGTAAGACTAGTAGGTACCTATGTCAGTCTATCAAATTGATGGATGTAATGGGCAGAAATAAAAAGTACCTACGTGATATATGTATAACCCCGCATAACCCCTATTGAGAAGGTTAGGTTCTTTGTTAAATTAATTAGAACGAAAATGAATCATAGAAAAATAATCTGTTTATCATGATTACGAAGATTGGCAAAAGAAAAATACAGTGAGAATATAGTTGGGAACGGTCGGAAGAGGGCGCTAGGCAAACGTACAGACAGCAGCACGTCAGGTTACCCATTTATTGTTCTACGAAAAAGTAACCGAATCCGACGAGCGTATATATATTTTATTTTAGGATGGATTAACTTTTGATCAAGAAAAAGATTTTTTAATGCAGAGGAAGCGAAGAGGTTTTTGGGTCGTACCAGGTGGTAACCAGTTGTCTCAGCCTAACTCAAACCAGGATACACTTAAGAGCACGTCAAGCTTGACACTTTGGACCGGCCCTGCATTGTATGGCGCGCAGTATAAGCCAGAGCTCAGCTTAAACTGGTAGTTTAAAGCGTGACCTGCTCTTGACTGTACCCTATTGCCTACTGACGGACGGCGGGTTTCGTGCTGCTTCTGAATCGACGACGTCAAAACAGATATTTGTGTGAAAACTAAAAACGATGGTAAACGGAGGGGATCTTGATGTTTGTCCCAGTCATTTGTATGAAAAATCAGTCATGGCACAGCACAGAATACAATAAGTTTAAGTTATATAACAGTACAGTAGCTTCAATTACTTATTTGGTAGAAGTATGATAAGTGCACTTGTGCGGTGTTTCTCAAATTGCACCACCCTATCGCTTTGCGTGAGTGTCACGGTGACGGAAAATATCTCTGTGAACAGCCTTTCATCTGTTTGCATAATCATCAAGATAGAGGAGCACGTAACTTTTCACTCATATTTTTTTTGCATAATTTTTGTAGTCGTAAATAATAATCAATAGTCATAACATAATTTTTTTACGCGTAACGATGTTTTTTCATGACAATAATTTCGAAAAATATTCCCACTCAGTCAACTGAACTGAACAACTAGTGGGAACAAAGTGTGCGGCGTTTATCAGTGTACAGCGTACATGGGGTCATTTGATACTGATGGTATCTATTGTTCAGTACTTATGATTATTGCTAGTGGCATTCAGTTAGATCACTACTCGTCATTTTCCATTATTTGACACTTTCGTCAACCCTGTCCGTAATAAATAACAATAAATCTTAAACGTTTTTGTGCTTCACAGAGCACTTATAACGTCTCTTCATACCCTATGTTTCAAGCTTCGAAACACATTTTTATGGTTAATGAGCATTATGGACTTCCAAGTTTATATGACCGTTCAGAAAGTTTTACTTATACGAAAAAAATTATGCGTAAAAAGCTAAACTTCGTCTTGAACGATGAACTATGATACCGCGATAGCTTGATAAGGCTTATCTTTCCGCTCCACAAAACCTCATAATAACTATTCATACCTAAGGTTTTCTTTGCCTTCTATTACATAACATTTACTCATTGTGATATATCTAATTATAGGTAATAAGAATTCGGAAAATGTATATTTTCCAGAAAGTTCTTATTGATACTATGTATCATCACTTTCGTTTAAATGAGAGTGAGAGTGGTATGGGAATGGAGACTTTGCCATACTAGTGTGTAACTAGCTTTGGCTTGAGTTGCACTTTATAAGGACAGTTATAGAAAAGCAGTAATTTAGAAAACATTCTTTATTTAATAAAAATAACACCATGCTCGTCACATTCAAATAAACTAAATCTATGACAGCCGTCTCTACATTTGTAACCGCAGTCAGACTCAACTGAAAAAAAATATTCATTCATCCTTTAAAACTAATTAGTACTACAAATTGCAATACCTTAATAACAGGCGATTCAACTACTTGTAACAGTTCCATTTTACACTTTATTAAATGCACATAAAGGCTAATTTACATCATGCCCCCCATTCCCCCCATGCCGCCCATGCCTGCCATCGGGTTTGGTGCTTCTTTCTCTTGTGGAATATCGCAGATCACTGCTTCCGCTGTCGTCAGTAGCGACGCGACGCCACTCGCGTCCGTTAACGCTGTCCTGACGACTTTGGTTGGGTCAATAATACCTTTCTCGATCATGTTCACATACTCGTTGTTTAATGCGTCGTATCCGAATTCAGGCCCGAGGTCTTCAACTTTGGCCACCACTACTGAGCCATCGATGCCGGCATTTCGTGCGATCGTCATGCAAGGCATGCGGAGAGCCTTCTTTACAATGTCGACACCCGTAGCCTGGTCGTGGTTACTCGCCTCAAGCTCATCAAGGATTGGAATGCATCTGAGTAGAGCTGAGCCACCTCCGGGCACGATTCCTTCCTCTACTGCTGCCCGAGTCGCGTTCAGTGCATCATTCACACGATCTTTTTTCTCATTCACCTCAACTTCACTGGAACCACCTACATGTAGGACTGCAACACCTGAAGCTAACCTAGCTAGACGTTCCTGTAATTTTTCCTTTTCATATTCTGATGTGGTTTCTCCAATTTGGTCTCGAATCTGTTCAGCCCTTCTGTCAATATCAGCCTTTTTGCCCTTTCCTTTCAAGAATAGTGTATCATCTTTTGTGATTGTGACTTCACCAATTTGTCCGAGATCTGATAGTTGTACATCTTCCAATTTTACAAGGTTAGCTTCATCTTCAAATACAGTACCACCAGTTGCTATCGCCATGTCGCTAAGGCAAGCTTTGCGGTGGTCACCAAAGCCTGGTGCTTTAACCGCTGCAACTTGAAGACCAATCTTTAGCCTATTTACAACCAAAGTAGATAAAGCCTCACCATCAACATCTTCAGCCACAATGATCAACGGCTTTCTGTGCTGGTTGGCCAACTCTAAAGCGGGGATGATAGTCTGCACATTACTGATTTTCTTCTCAGAGAAGAGGACCAGAGCATCCTGGAACTCAACTTTTGCCCCCTTTGAAGAGTTGATGAAATATGGTGAAATATATCCTCTGTCGAATTTCATACCTTCGATGACTTCTAGCTCGTCGTTGAGGGTCTTGCCGTCCTTTACGGTGATGACTCCGTCGCGGCCGACTCGCTTCATGGCGTCAGAGATGAGTTGCCCGATGGCGTGGTCGCCGTTTGCCGAAATGGTCGCTACCTGGGCAATCTCTTCCGGCGTGGTCACTGGCTTCGACATGCTCTTCAGTTTCTCCTTTACGGCATCCACTGCCATCATAACTCCTCTTCGGATTTCAATGGGATTTGCGCCTTTGGAGATTTTTTCGAAGCCTTCTTTGGCGATCGCGCGGGCAAGAACCGTCGCAGTCGTGGTGCCGTCACCAGCTTCCTCATTTGTGTTATTTGCGACATTCTGTACAAGTTTTGCTCCGATGTTCTGGAATTTGTCCTTTAGCTCGACACCTTTGGCAACTGTCACACCATCTTTTGTTATCTTCGGTGATCCCCAAGATTGCTCTAAAATCACATTTCTGCCTTTTGGACCCATTGTGACAGCGACAGCATCTGCTAAAACGTCCACACCTTGCAGCATGAGTGCTCTTACATCAGCTCCGAATCTCACATCTTTGGCATAAAATCTCGCCAATTGATGTGATTTGTGCAGTGAGAGCGTTTGACGAGCGACACGAGGTAAGCGCAACATTTTTATTTATAAAGAAATGTTTTATATTTTAGCGCTAGAAAGTTATTCCAACCTCGGTTTCCAGAAGATTCTCGCCGGAATTGCAAAACGTGATCCTTCGCCGGTTGTAGGTTATACAATACAGAGTAAAAAAATGTCGTGTCCAGAATTTTGTATGAAGAACAACGCACTATTGGCCGATAAACTGTCAAATCATTGTCGCCAAGCGGCACCCACAAGTATTTGGTTACTGCCCTCTATTTTAAAAATCAGAATCGAAGTTTTCTTCAGCATCGATAGGTGGCGCTACAAAAGATTTCGATAGTGATGGACTACCAATGATTCCAGCTATATCGGTTTTTGAAATGCTTACGGTTTTTCCATAAACAATAGAAAACAGCTGCAAGTCAAAATGACAGTGACAGCCACTCACTGTCAATAATTTTCCACGCGCTCCGCGTTCGCGCTAGTTAGTAATGTGGCGATAGTTTACCGCATTTTTTAGTTGCGGCTTGCAGAATTTGTACGTGTACAGTGATATTGACTCCAAAATGCGGTGACTCTTTCGCAACAAACTACTCCATCTGTCATAAAGCTCGTGTTTCTCTTGTTTTCCACACAAAAGCGCTGCTACTGCTGCTGTAAAGTCGTGTTACATAATGGAAGCTGAACTGTAAGTTATTTTTTTCATCTTCCTCCACTACAAATTACGTTTAATGTGCTTAATTATAAGACTAGTTTTTTATTGACAAATTAATGTGTGTAGCCAATGATAAATATTAACTATGAACCTTCTATCTAACCTTGTGTGTTTGCAATTTATAATACCTATTCGAGTGGAGTGTTTAGGAAAATAAAGTTTTTTATGCTGCAATGACTTGCTCAGAAAATCCTCAATTTTTAATTTAGCAGAGTGGTTAACCCACATAATATGCTGATTTTTAAATAGATTTTAAATATTTATAGTATTAATACTTACAATAGAGAAGTTAGTTTTATAGAATAAGATTATTTTTCAACACATTTGCTCATAAAGTGGGTCTTATATCATTGTTTTAAGGTCCATAATGATATGTTTTACCCAGCCTGTGCATAATAAAAATAAAAGATTAGTACTGTTTTTTTTTTACTAAATTTCAGCAAAGAGATCAGATCTTATTTTTTATTTAAAATTTAGTGTAAATAAACTATTTTTGAATAAAAATATGATTCCACTAAATTATTTAAATTGAACAGAAAATTGACATTTATTTATGCTGAAACGGTGAAAATATATAATTTAGTATTTTTTATTATTTGGCTGTATGCAAGCGAAAAAAAAAAAATAATCGCACCTCTTTTCAGATGTTTTCACTTGGTTTTTACAAACGGCATTTTGTATTTATCAGATTGTGATTATTGTCAGAAACACAACATAAAAAATGTCTTCTTCAAGTGCAGAACAGGTAACCTACATGGGTACCTACACCGCCAGAAATATTTTCCGAGGCGCAATATGCAAGTGATAGTTTTTTGCCGCCAATATCAAAGGAAAGTTAATATTTATTTTATTCCTCGCAAATGTGTTGAAAACGTCGTATGACACGGGTGCGCATTGGATATTACATTAGAGGCGAGTTTAGAGCCCGAGCCGAAGATCCCCCCATACTTAGCACACTTGTATCATAATGTACTATTAAACAAAATATTGTCATAGTAGTGAATAAAGTTTTTATTTAAAATATTTTTATTTTACTTATTTAGAAAATAAATGAAACTTTAGTGTAGGCCGACTTTTACTCAAATTTTTATTTTAGCAATTTTTTTACTAGCCTTTAAGATCCCACTAGTATTTTACTGGTATGTATTGACTTTAGGATAATATTAACTTATCATCAATAAAATATCTTGCAATAAACAGAAATCTGTATTTTATGAGTTTCAAATTTAATTTAAATTAAGTACCAAAAATGTAACATCACAATCAGTGTTTCCATATGCAATCATCAGTTAACCAAGTAAAGAGTAGCTGATGTAAGAAAGCAGTAAAATGCCCTGTTTTCTTTTATTGGCTAAATTGATCTGTTATTAAAGAATTGTCGCTTTAATAATAGATTTTTGACTCAGCCCACCCCAATGGGACAAGGCATGAGCTTATGTTTATGTGTAGTGTATGGTATGCAACAGTCAAGAACGTAACTGCTCCAGTAACTACAACAGGGGAAATTTCACTCTACTTTTGACTCTAAGGTTTGGTAGACCTTAAAGTTGGCAATAGACATGCAATAAAGTGAAATATTAGATACCTTAATAAATTAATAGTACCCTTGTGGGAGTCAATAACTCAAAGTGAGCCAGTCTTTTCCAACCTGGTCTATGTACCTTTTTTAAAATGAAATCTAATTACCTATATCCAGGCCACATACGATGTTTGAAGTCAGTGCTAAGCCAAATAAGTTTGATAGGCTGCCTTCGCACCAACTTTAAACAGATCAGTAGGTACTATGTAGGACATTAAATGATTTTGTCTTTAATTTTCGATTTTTTGAAGTCGTTTTTTTTTTTTAAAGATTATAATTGATTTAATTTCTGAATAACTCTGGAGCTGAGCAATTTATTTTCATATAATATCCAAAAGTTGTTATAGCCTTGTAGATTGTAAGAGGATTAAAGTTTTGTGTATTTATTTAGGGCTACTATTATCTGGATTGACGAAAATCAAATAATGAGGTCAATAACTTCATCTACAAGTTTTACCTTTGTGCAGTCCCCAGAGAAGTTTATATGCTTCTAGTTATTAGACCATTTTGAACATACTCTCTTTGACAAGGCGCAGACGCAGCATTTTAGCTAAGTACGTGGACGCCAGGTGATTATCTACTCAGTGAGTTTGATACACGTAGCTAAAATGCGCCGCGTGCGTGCGCTGCTGTGGGTCTGCGCCTTGGTTAGCAAGTAGTGTTTTTTGATTATTTTCGTCTGTTACCAGGTGTACCTTTTAGGTGGCTGCTTTTCCGTTTTCTGTAACACAATGAGCCTACCTACTTTCCGAGTTCCTAGAAAGACTCCTTCCTGCGGTCGCTCATCATGACCCATAATCATGAAGTTCATGACCCCCCAAAATTTAGATTTCGAACACAACATAATTTTCCTAGTTTGGCCCTCTCAAATTAAAAAAAAACTTCGCGGTCAGTGCGCTCGCGCCATAAGCTCATAGATGCATCGTAAATTCATAAAGTGTCAAAGAATCTTGATTTAATCCGCCGCATTGTACACTCTATAATAACATAAACGTGTTTTTGTTTTTTTGATTATGTTTTTTGATGTGCAATAAAGGGTGTTGTATTGTAATCAGTCATGCACATGGGTGAACAGGCGTAGTTTTTATCTTTGTTTGTACTGTGTGCGTATTTCATAGTGTTTTTTAATGTAATAAAAAACTTCTTTTGAAGAAAAAGATCATAAAGCGCTTCTAATATTGCCTAATTATTTCTTTGCGTATTCCTTCCAATGGTAGTAAGAGCCGTACACAGCCGGGATGATGGCTGAGTACGCTTAAAATCTTTGGCTGTAACAACGCCAGTTTTTCGCAAGCATTTTCATCTATGCCGTGAAATCCCGGTGCCTTGTTGGGCAGGCTTTTAAATAATCCTATGAATTAAGGCCCGTTTTATAGGAGACTCAAGTCGTGATGTATTACTAAGTATTGATTGTCTCTTTCTCTCACTATCAAAATGACAAAGACGACTGCGGTCAGAGTATAGGAAAGGGTGCGCAAGGCAATGGTACTTCGCAGGCCGCTGCCGCGGCCCGCTCGCTTCGCTCGCTCGGCTCGTTAGGGATCGCAGTTCCAATCTAACCTTATCGGGTTGGTTGGGTTTGGTAATCTGCCGCGACCCACACCTGTGATATTTCGTGTCACAAAACACTGACACCAGGATTAGTTAAGTTCGCCACACACTTGACTATACCTACACGATAAGAGAACACTCTTTCACTCGGTCACGTAGTCCTCGTTGCCCAGGGGCGCTCATTGTTCGGAATCGATCAGGGACAGGAAACATAATGGGTGATCAATTTCCCATAGTGTCAGTTTATCACGAGCGGTTCTGTGCTTCAGAGAGACCGTGCCGGCTGTTGTCGATTGATTATTTACAGTCGTTAAACCAAGTCGGCTATGTGGCGGTTTTAAAACTAACACCAGATTAACTCATGTTTGTTACATACCTGAAGTCAAAGTCAAAATAGATTCATTTCATAGAACATTTAGGATGTTACTTAAATAAATGAATAAATAATAAACGCTACACACTCAAAGACCCACATTAAGGTTTTCCGTTGTGTCGTGGGTCCCTCGGAACACACATAAAAAGACAAACACAAACACCCATGACCCGAGAACAAACATCTGCTTTTTACACAAATATTTACCCCGGCTGGGAATCGAACCCAGGACCCGTTGATCAAGAGGCAGCGCTACTACCACTCGACCAAACCGGCCGTCAGAAAAAGTCGTTAAATAAGTTTTGTTTATCCCCACTCTATTTTCCCCTGCCATTGCTTCTCGCCTGTTTCCATGGGCTATCGTTATCTGAGTTACCTCCTCGTGAGTCGAAAGTAATCATCAGTGATCAATCCCAGCTTCGTTAGCTGAAGATTAATGTTGAAAGATGGTAGGCCAGCTTTCATTTTAAAATTCCATGATTCTATCCCTACACACACGTCTATAATCCCTGCCGGTGTAGGCAGAGCGTCATGTGGTTTGACGTCACATTTGACATAGAACATGAGGTGTTAGGTTGCTAGCCCTTCGTCCAATATACATTTTTTTTGTTAAATTTATCCCTTTCGGGAAAGGCAAAGGAAACTATGTCCATACAGCCATGTCTTCAGTAAAAAATCTTCTTTCTTCAACTTAACCTAAGCCCTAAGCTCCTCATGTTCTGCGTAAAACCGGATAGCGTCTGTTTTACGAAAACTGGCGGCGAGAAGCACAACCGCGAGGATCTTTGTCGGTACCAAACGGAGCAGAAACACTGTTATCACTTGAATTTTTCATCACTACACGAATTTCAGTAAATTTACTGCATAATACACTATCACTATTACACATTAAACAACTTTTTCACGCCGAAAACGAAAATTCAATTGACAAAGCAACCGCTCACGCCGAGTTCCCGCCGAAGACCTCGTCCACGATACAGTAAAACCCTGGCTTACATAGACATATACTTTATTGCACACCATAGATAACACAAAAACGTTACAATAACAGACAAGGACAGAAAACAGAAATGTACAAAAAGACGGCCTTATCGCTAAGGTAGCAATCTCTTCCAGGCAACCTTTGAGTAGGGAAATAATGGAAATAATATAAAACAGCTGGTGGTGGCTAACAATTAAAAAAATAAAAGAATAAAATATATTTATATTATATTACATAAACTACAGCTCTAATATTTAAGTACGTAAAAGTAAATTAAACCAAATACATAAATAATATTATATACTATTTAAAAAGAGACGTATGATAACAGAAAGGGTTCATTGGGTACCTACAGGAAACGGAGTTGGGCTTTGACTCGTAACTTAAAGGATTCTAGGGAAGGAGATCGTCTTATGGATTCAGGATAGATACGGATAGACTGTACCGAGAAGGATTGAGAGAGGAAGTTAGTAGTGTGAGGAGGAATATTTAATGAAAGATTATAGCAAGAGCGGAGATTTTACTCTACTCTATTTACCGTTTACTCTACATTATGCCTGGGAAGAGTTGGCAGCTGGCACATTCTAAGTTTTGGTTTCACATAGTCCTTGTTTGATTACAAAACTTTCACAATTTCAATTTTCTTTTGATCCCATCAAGTAGAGATTCTATCTTACAATAAATCTCCTTATTTTATTTTAAACATGAAGTTAGATTTGACAGGAAAAAAGTGAAACTGTCAATTTTGTTACCAAATATAAGTAGATCTAAAAGTAAAGTGTATTTTGAGAAAAATATTACATTGATAAAATATTACAGTGAGTCGTGATAACTTTGGATGCGGAATGTTTTTAAGATCGGCTTTTAGAAGATTGTTATCAGTGGGCAAAATTATAGTTGTGCCAACGTTCAAAATTAGCGCTAAATATTGTCCGAAGCCTCCAGGCGATACTTCTTGCGAGTTTCCTGATCCCGACAATACTGTGTTAGTTTAGTTCTAGCTTGACTTCCTACTGATTATTAGTAGTAATATGTAAAGTTTATTTCCAGTGCATGGTCGAGTTGGATTTACTTACGAACTGGAATGCATTTGCCCTTTAATCTTGTCATTACAAGATTTGATTTAGTTTGCTTTGTTAGTTTGGGGCAAATCTCATTAGGCACGAGGTTATTCCGCCTGCCCCTTTCTTCTACCGGACGTCCAGACGCACCGCGGGGTACCACCCCTGACTTGTCGAGGTTCCTCGAATCCGTACTGAGCTTTAATATTGCGCACCGCTAAGAAATGGAATTCTCTGTCTGCGTCTGTATTTCCGGGCTCATATAACCCGAGCTCTTTAAAGTTCGAGTGAATAGGCATCTTCTGGGTGAGCTTGCTATATCCTCGACCACATCATCGCCCCTGAGCGAACCACCCATTCAGCAAGTGTCTGATTGTAAACAAGTCAATCAGACACTTGCTGTTGTCTGATTGACTTGTTTACATGTAAGTTTGATGGCAATTAAGTATCATTGAGATGGTCTGATGACGGGACTCTCCACCTAATTGCCATTTCTCACTCTCCACGAGCCCAGAGAGTGAGCGTTGTCAGTTAGCACGTGCGCTTTTCCGAGTGTCTCCAAACAAAGGTCTGGTATACTATAGTATAGGTGTTTCGCCGTATCAGAACGATATGAGGAGAACTATTACGAAACGGAACGGTGATTTTCAATAATCGGAACGGCGGCGTCACGGTGCGTTCCGGTTGATTTCGAGCACTGTTTTATTTCACCGAAAACATTTTTTGTGAACTGCCCCTCGGTGGGGACGTATATGAGCTGAAAAAAAAAGTAAGGGCCTGAAACCTGCATTAGGTAGAAATGTTGAACGAACCGCAAAAACAAGTTGGTTTTACAAATTTATTGTTATAGTTAATATAAATAAGTATCACTTGCTCAGCGGTGAAGGAAAACATCGAGATGAAAACATCGTTTTCGCTTAGCGCGCTTTTTTTTTTTTTAATTTGGCAATCGTTCGTTTGGACATTTCTGCCAGTGTCCACCAACCCGCATTGACATTGGGCCAGCCTGGTGGACTATGGCCTAAAATCCCCTTCGTGTTGCCCCTCGGTGGGTACGTACATATGGGTTGATTAAAAAAAAGCAATTGATTTTAATTTTATTCTTGACAAACAGTATTGCAGAATTTTTTGCAGTTATTTTTCTTGTTTCAGCCAAGAAAACATCCTATTAGGGGTAGGGAACCCACTGCTGGACATATCAGCGACAGTGGATGAAGCACTTCTGAAGAAATATGGACTTGAGGCCAACGACGCCATCATGGCCGAATCGAAGCATATGAAGCTTTACGAGGAATTACAGTCCAAGTAAGTTATTAATAGCCGACGAAAAAGAGGGATGTTCTAAGTTTGACGTGCGTGTCTGTGCATCTGTATATCTTTGTATCTTCCCAGAAGGACATGATTTTTATACTAGTTTAGTTCCACTTATTCAATTCATATTTTTATGCGACCGGTTTCGATTACATCATCCAGGGGTGGAAAATGGTCAGTAAAGTCAGTATTTTGAGGATCAGGAGTGGGTGGTACATTTCCACATAAGTGGTCTGGTCTCTGTAGATTGAATCGGTCGCCGTAAATAGGCCAACGTGATGCGTACTACGTTGGCTAACGAAAGAGAAGAGGAAGAAAAGAAAATCAAAATGGCAAAAATAAATTAAGAAGTTCTTTCACTAATCAAAAATAATATATTGTTTGTTTTGTTCAAATTAATATTGTAATAGTTTAAGTTAATAATTTTTTAACAATAAAGTGTAGGCTACACACAAAAACATTTATCTTACTTATTCACAAACATTTTCCATTATATACTGGGTGAAAAAGAACCTCCTAGCTATATCCTGAACCAGTATCACTCAAAGAACACATTTATGAAAAAAAGTAACTAAATATTTTTTCAATGGGAATAGTTCATTTTTTGCCTAAACGTAGATATTACTCCTACACCAGGCACGCGAGGGGTGCGGGTAGCGCTCGGGGGGTGCGCCTGAGTGGTGTCTACGTTTAGGAAAAAAAATCCCCCACACCCAAAAAAAAAAAAGTGTTCAGTAAGTGATACTGGTTTAGGATTTTCAATAAAGCTGGGAGGTTCTTTTTCAACCTGTAAATGTTAACATACTTAAATAATAGCAACTAACATTCGTATTTCGATGTCAAACTGACCGACCAAGGGTCGGTATTCTAGAAATTTGGTCAGTAATAAATGGTCAGTATTAGAGAGTTGTAGTCAGTAAAATCAGTTTTTTTGGACATAGAATGAGTTTCCACCCCTGATCATCTTCAGGCGAGTCTTAATTTAAACTAAGATTTAAATCCTGATATTATCCAAAACTGTAGCAAACTGACGTGGCAGTGGGCCAACGAGAACCGACGATGTCTGTCGCAGAACCGACGAGCGTTGGAGTAGACAGGTTCTCGAATGGAGACCACGTCTTGACAAACGTAGCGTAGGACGCCCCCCAGCCAGATGGTCAGATGACCTAAAGAAGATAGCGGGTAGTGGCTGGATGAAAACAGCGGAAGATCGTGCAGAGTGGCGCACCTTGGGGGAGGCCTATGTTCAGCAGTGGACTGCAATAGGCTGATATGATGACGCCTGAAGAAGATGTAATCGAAACCGGTCGCATAAAATCTATACTTCTATACTAATATTATAAAGAGGAAAGATTTGTATTTTTGTATGTAACGAATAGGCTCCGAAACTACTGGACCGATTTCAAAAAATCTTTCACCATTAGGATGCTACATTATCCCTGAGTAACATAGGCTACATAATTTTTCCGAATTCCCACGGAAACGAAGTCCCGTGCTAGTCTATTATAAAGAGGAGATTTGTATTTTTGTATGTAAGGAATAAACTTAAAAACTACTGGATCGATTTCAAAAATCATTCACCGTTAGGATGCTACATTATTCCTGAGTAACACAGGCTATATAATTTTCCCGAATTCCCACGGGAATAGATTAAATAAATAAGTGGAACTATTTTAAAAATAATGTCTTTCATTGGTGATAATATGGAGTTCCCTCAAGCACCGACAACATAAAGTATAAACTACATTTATGTATCTGTCTGGCATCGTAGCTCCTAAACGAATGAACCAATTTCGATGCGGTTTTTTTTGTTTGAAAGATGACGTAATCAAGATGGTTCTTAGCAATATTGATCAAAATTGGTCTAATAGTTATAAGCGGTAATACATTTTTAATTTTAGGCCTGTATTAACTCAAACTCAAAAGTCTAGTTCATTGAACATACAAAATGTTACTTGAACATTTCAATATAGAAAAATTACATTAGCACTTTTGACTTTGCTCCTATTCGCAAAGGTGCAGTCTTCCTCAGGAAAAGAATAGGCAAGAAACTCCAAGGGTCGCTCTTTTTAAGTCAATATATAAATATTCTTACTTCTAATTTTAATTTAATTAATCTGAATAACTCTGGAGCTGAGCAATTTATTCCCATAGTGTTGATTCACTATCAAAATGACAAAAACTTCTACTTAAATATAACTCAGAATCTGAGTCGCGTTTGTAATACGGACTTTCGAGTTACATAACAGGTAGCACGACATAAAAATGACAAAATGATGTAACGCGTCCATATTAGCTCAGCTGAGACAGAGTTTTCAAACTGCTAGTTCTGACTTGGTTTAAGGCGACTACAGCACCTAAATTACGATTTTATGATGCGTAGATAAGCATGACGCACTGCATTAAATCGAAGAAAAAAATACTACGGTAATATTCAGGACATAAACTAGATAAGTAGTTTGCTGAAAACATGATTCAGCACTTTTGGTTCGATAGAAAAACCTCACAAAGTCACCTCTAAATACCAATATTGTGTATCTTTTAAGCTGTAAAAACGATAGTAAAATGCACACAAGAACTTGAATTTGATATCAAAATGTTCGTGATTGAACACTCTCGATAAGTAAGCTGTTACCTTTTCATAAATCTAATTTTTCTAACTTTCGAACATGTTTTTACGCACGCACGCTTCCATAGTCCGTAAACTTCGTGTATCGACACTGTTCGCACTGCCGGCCCAGGCCTGTTGAGAGAAGGAGATGGCACTATTCCTATGTGTGCTTCTTTTATCGGGTGCTGTAGTCGCCTTAACTACCGTAGTCAATCGACAACAGCCAGGACCGACGGTTAAACATGCCCTCCTAAAGCACGGAAACGCTCGTGATAAATTACCATGGTTCTAAAACCCATTGAACTTTCACGCTGGACTGGGAGTGAAAGAAAAAAATTTGAATGTACCAGCTGCCAACTCTTCCCAGGCATACTGTAAAAGTCAGTAATAGGGACGCGAGGGCTTTACTGTATTGTGGGAGAAAGGCTGACAACCTCTCACCACTACATATCATGTTTCATTCGTAGCATATTTTATGCCGTGTGGTGATCGGTTGAGAATAACACCATCCCATTTCTTCCCGTGTCGTAAGAGGCGACTAAGGAAACACAAATGAGACCTACCTCCTATTAATCCACCCCAGGCAACGACACCTCAATTTGTTCTAAATCTGAGGAGTCGTAGTATGGTCTCATGCGGTGTGGTAGGCTCTGTAAAAGGCCGTCTGGTTCGCGACCACCCTCCTACCGAAATCCGACGCCAAACAGCTTGCTGTGTTCCGTCGGTGCTTAGGAGTTCCAGTGTCTTATAGGAATTTTCTGGGTTAACTCGCTCCATCGTTGACCTCATCGATGACCTTGATCAAGATTGAAGTCAAGAGTTAACCCATCTTATAATAAAATAAAATAAAATAAAAGTGGTTTTGAACCACTGGTCCTCTGCCTACCCCGTATGGGATTACAGATGTGAGCGTATGTAATGTGTGTGTGTGAAAAATTTATTTTCACAATTGAAAATGTTGTATGCTTTCAGCTGTCCGTATTAAAAACCTGTTCAAATAAATTAACTAAATTATACGTTAATATAGAATTTAAAACGTTTACCTTTGAATGACCTTCATGTATTATTTAAAACAGTTTGATCTAAATTCATATTAATATCAAGCGTGGATTGCCATATTAAGTTCAAGCTGTACTTATTTGAAACCTATAAATACCTAAGTAGGTATTATGTTATGATTAATGAACGCTTAAGTTTGCGATGCGCGTTTCACACAGTAACTAACAATTTAACTTTTAACCGACTTCAAAAAAGAAGGAGGTTCTATGTTCGACTGTATATATCTTTTTTCTCATGTACTTCCTATTACTTACACTAAAAATGGAAAAATAAATAAACTTTTGAAGAAAAACAATTAAACTGACTTCAAAAAAGCGAAAAATAAAGTCAACATTATTTAATAATGTGCTGCGTTAGTACAGTCAAGAGCAGGTCACGCTTTACACTACCAGTTGAAGCTGAGCTCTGATTTATACTGCGCACCATACAATGCAGGGCCGGTCCAAAGTCCAAAGTGTCAAGTTTGACGTGCTCTTGAGTGTACCTACTGATTTGTTTGATGTCGGTGCCAAGCCGAATAAATTTGATAAGCACCGATTTCAAACAGATCAGTAGGTACTACGTAGCACATTAAATGTTGTTGTCTTTATTTTTCGCTTTTTTGAGGTCGGTTTAATTTTTTTTCTTAAAAAGTTTATTTTTATGCATAGACGTAAAGATTGCGAGTGAGCCGTGCCCGCCCCAGTGTGGTCTAGGGCCTAACTCAGGATGTTGGGCTACCGATTCGAAAGGTAGATTACTGATATTGAATATCGTATATTTATTCAGATAATATATTAACATACATAATATGGTAACAGAATTCCAAATCATAATTTGAAAATGGTCGAAAAATAAAAACATTGCCTGTCAAATATTTTTGTCTATCTCTTTCTTACAAAAAGGAATTTTATATTGAATTTATATAGCGGTACTCAGCTGTGACGTCACCGTTTAGTATTTCCCTCTCTATCTAATTGAGAGATTTAAACGTTCGTATCTTTCTTATTTTTTAAGATATTAAAAAACTATTTACACCAGGTTATTTATAAGGTATTTTAATCAATTAAATATTAGTCATATACCCAATTTTATAATGGACGCTAAAATACTGATAACTTATTTATAATATCAAATTATGACTTATCTATACAGTCCAAAAAGAAGGGGAGGCCTTGGCCCAGCAGTGGGAGAGAATAGGCTGTGACGTATTACAACCTTTAAATGGTTTCTTTACTAGATATTGGCGACTTCGCCATTCACTGTTTTAATTTCCATTAAAATACTTTGAAATCGGCAATCCTAAATTGGACTTGTTCCATCTCACAATTTACCCTCACAATTTGTGTCAAACGTGGCATCTAGTGGTTCTAAAACCACTGATTCTCTGCCTACCCCGAGTTATTATGGGCGTGAGCGTATGTATGTACGTAAATCTGCATAACACTATTTATATTTAACACACAGCATCGTAGACAGAGTATCAGTGGTTCTAGCAAACTACTTGATTGTGAGGGTTATCAGATGGAACTAGTTGTATAATGGTGAGAAGTGGTCAGCCTTTCGCCCAATATACAGCAAAACCCTCACATCCCTCTTACAGACTTTTACTGTATACCTGGGAAGAGTAGGTAGCTGGCACATTCTAAGTTGTTCTTTCACTCCCAATCCAGCATGGAAGGCTACAGATAACACGGTGTAAAATAGGTTTCCGTTTCTTTTTATGTTTATTTAGTTGTTTGTTTGTTGATTCATGTTTACTTGTATGTTTGATGTTTGTTTATTTCTGTGTTGTGCTCTTAATTGTGCAATGTTGTTTTAGGTATCAAGTGGAATACATGGCAGGCGGCAGTGTCCAAAACACAATGCGGATAGCGCAATGGATATTTAAGAAGCCCAGGGTCTGCGCCTATTTCGGGGGCGTTGGCCAGGACGAAAACGCCGACATATTAGAATCTAAAGCTAAGTAAGTTCTATAACACTTCCACGATTTGAACTTCATCAGCCCATAGGGTTGGCGAGGGTTTTGATATAATTGCAGAGTTTTCCTTCTCTGTGTGCAAATGAACTTGCTTGCATATTTACCTTAGGCGCCTTGTACGACACCTCGGTAAGAAAGAGGGTGGTCCTATTCTACTCTGCCGGGGACTCACACGTCTAAATTCGCGTATATCTTACAGCATTACATTATGTTAAATATTTTTTATAACATATTGCCTTCGCCAATTTCTCAATAAAATATTTTCAATCTTAACAACAACTAAGATATAAGGAGTATGTGTGTGGGTGTGCGTTTGCGTGAGTTCATGTGTTGTGGGTGTGTGTGAGTGTGTATTTAAAGCTGTGATTTTCTTTACCGCCCCAGGTCTTATTTACTGTGATCGTCTATTAAGTAACACAAATGAGACCTGCCTCCTAGTAATCCATCCCAGGCAACGACACTTCATTTTTTTCTGAATCTGAGGTGTCGTCCTATGGTCTCATGCGGTGTGGTAGGCTCTGTAAAGGGCCGTCTGGTTCGCGACCACCCTCCTACCGAAGTCCGACGCCAAACAGCTTGCTGTGTTCCGTCGGTGCGTGGGAGTACCAGTGCCTTTATAGGCATTTTCTGGGTTAACTCGCTCCATCGTCGACCTCATCTATGACCTTGGTCAAGGTTGAGGTCAAGAGATAATCCATCTTATGATAAATTAAAAAAAAATGTAAGTACAATCATGAGCGCCCCTGGGAAGAGCTTTGAATTTTGCGCCCCCTGAGTCCCCCTGAGGCTTATTCTGTGGGTCGGAAAAATGCGGGTAGCGCCCCTTGTAGCCCGTCTGGCCAGCCCTTAGTTACGACGCTAGTTGTCGGCTCAATTAAAAAAAAAACCATTATCAAAACTTAGGTCTGTATTACAGAACACGACTCAGACTTTGATCTATACTTGAGTAGCAGTCGTCTTTGCAATTTTGATGGTGAGAGAAAGAGACAATCAATACTTAAGTATAGATCAAGACTTGAGTCTCCTTCTGTTTTTTTATTATTGTGACATTATTTAATAATATTAATTTTATGACATTGTGCAATGATCGTAAATGTTAAGATAGATAAATAATTTATTTCAATTTTTTAATGAATAACTAACTAGAATAGAATAGAATTTGACGGCCGGTTTGGTCGAGTGGTAGTGACGCTGCCTCTTGATCGGCGGGTCCTGGGTTCGATTCCCAGTCGGGGCAAACATTTGTGTAAAAAGCAGATGTTTGTTCTCGGGTCATGGGTGTTTGTGTTTGTCTTTGTGTGTACCAAGGGACCCACGACACAAGGGAAAACCTTAGTGTGGGCCTTTGAGTGTGTAGCGTTTATTATTTTTAATTTTATTTATTTATAGAATGACATTCGCATGCTGATTGTTCATTAGCAAAACAAGCTTGTATTGACATTTCTTTGTTAAGATCTTTTTATAACATGTTCTAAGCGGAATAAATGAATTGATTTGATTAATACGGGCCTTAGTATCCTTCTTACTGCCTTACAGTATGCCTGGAAAAAGCTGGGGAGTTGATACATTCCATGCCTTTATCTACTTCCAAACGTGGAAGTACCCGAGCTGTTATCTAATCATGTCAATATTAGATCAAATAATAATAAATTGTTTATGATATTGTCACTCAGAATTACACGATAACACGTTCTGATTGAAATAATCCGCCATGTAAGTAGTATGAGATTAAGATAGGGTAATGTTGATTTACTTACAAATGCAAAGTATACAAATTCGTTTATTTCAGCAAACATCCTTTTTTTTATTATAAGATGGGTTAACTCTTGACCCCAATCTTGACCAAGGTCATAGATGAGGTCGACTATGGAGCGAGTTAACCCAGAAAATGCCAATTAAGGCACTGGTACTCCCACGCACCGACGGAACACAGCAAGCTGTTTGGCGTCGGACCTATTATTTATTCTGTGGTCTAGGTGTGGTAGTCGTAGGCTCTGTAAAGGGCCGTCTGGTTCGCGACCACCCTCCTACTGAAGTCCGACGCCAAACAGCTTGCTGTGTTTCGTCGGTGCGTGGGAGTACCAGTGCCTTACAGGCATTTTCTGGGTTTACTCGCTCCATCGTCCACATCATCAATGACCTTAGTCAAGATTAAGGTCAAGAGTTAACCCATCTCACAATGAAAAAAATAGAACTTTCTCACAGACTTCAGAAGAATGAGTGTAAGGCTGCGACCACACTCACATTCAGCCTTTGTTATTTAAACTTCTTGATAGATTTAGTTACATAAAATAAATGAAACCGTAGACAAAATAGAATATATGATTTGGCAGTTCGAAAGAGGATTGAATTTTTATTCAGGTCTGGGGCCCGAGCACACCCCGCGAGTCGCATCGCTCAGATGAGGGTGAAACTTCAAAACTGATGATGGTCAAAGAACAATATCTGTCAAAGTAAAGTTTACCGCCTTAAAGTTTGATCGATCTGTCAAACAGTGCTTGCTATCAACAACAAATTAATTAATTACTAAGGATTTCTTTAAATTTTAAAATATAAGAATGATAAAATATGTAAAACATAAGTATAAGTTAGTTAAGGTTATAAAAATATAAATCATTATTTGCAGTGCCCCAACGGGGTTCGTGATGTACTTATTATGCCATACAAGAACTGTAAAACTCACGAAGCAATAAAAGTTTGAATTTGAATTTGAAAAAACACGATACGCGATATTGGCAGCAACGGTCGTTCGTTTTATGCGACCGATTGCCATTCATTAACAAACCCTACTTATATTATAAATGCGAAAGTGACTCCGTCTGTCTGTCTATCTGTAACTCTTTCACGCCCATACTACTGAAGTGAATTTGATGAAATTTGGTACAGAGTTAGATAAGACCTTGGGAAAGGACATAGGTTATATTATATCCTACAGTTGGGCACGATATAACCTGCAGTCCACGCGGACGGAGCCGCAGGCGGAAAGCTAGTTCATTAATAAGTTGTTGAGAGGCGCGACTCGCGGGTTGTGCTTGGAATGCAGTGCTTGATAGAGCATCAATGTCATTGCCAAATAGCGTTGTTTTTGTGTCATCCTCACACATAATCTACCAGAAATTTAATTGGAATAATTATTAATAAGCAGGAAATTATTTCTCATTGAACGTAATTTGTAAAAGTAACATGGGTATATTACATTTTGAATTGGATTAGCGATTTATTATTACAAAATGGATTTGTGTTCACTTGAAACACTTCGCTAACAAAGGATGTAGAAGAACACACACGGAAGAATATTTAAACTATGATTATTCCTAAGTAAAAGGAACGAAGATATCACCAACTTAGATAGATAGATTTAACAGAACAAAACAATGATTAGTTCATAAAATATAATGTTCTGTCTTTATCTGAATTGAGTTCCGTGTAATTGAATCTTACGAAGAGTATTTTGTAGAAGTCTGAAAACTATTCATATGAAGATGAAAAATAATGTATGTTTAAAATTTTTCAAACAAATAAATAGGTATAACTACTAAATAGTTATTGTGTTCAAATCAATAACACATAAGTGTTGAAACCAACAAACATAGAAATGTTCAAACCATTATCATAGAAGTGTTTAAACCATAAATAAAACAGTGTTATCATATGAAGATAATAGGCTGCTGCATTCTCACCATTTTTTAACGCTATTAAATAACAATCTGTTATAATATGCTATGTCTATTAACATAGAACAGAAATCTTCAATTCAAACCCAAAAACACAGAAATGGTTATACTACACTTCATTATTATCCGGTGATCTGAATCACATGAAGCCTGTTACATTTATTGAAAGCTATAATAACAGCTTTTTATGTGTTACATTCAAACCAATAAACCAAAAGTTTTAAAACCGATAAACACAGGAATGTTTAAACCAATAAACACATGCGTGTTAAACCAATAAACACAGGAATGTTTAAACCAATAAACACAGCAATGTTTAAACCAATAAACACATGGGTGTTTAAGCCAATAAACACAGGGGTGTTTAAGCCAATAACACAGGAGTGTTTAAAACCATAAACATAGGAGTGTTTAAACCAATAAATACAGAAATAAACCGATAAACTCAGGAATATTTAAACCAATAAACACTGGAGTGTTTCAATCAATAAACACTAAAGGTAGATGTTTGGCATTCTTTTGGCACCGCAAGGTAATACAACTAAGTGAAAACGATGTATGTTCTGCAGATAACGATAAATGTAAAATCATGTTCCTAGATAACAAGAATCGACTATCTTGACATTTCCGTTTCAAGTCGTTTAAAGCTAAATAATAATCAGGTGACTTACAAGAATCATATCAAAATTAATAGCAAGTTAAACATGGCAATCTTTGACGATCTGATAAATTATGTATTCGAAAAGATTAATGGAATAATTTCTTATACATTCTCAAAACTCAGAAATGGCATTTTAGGATTTATTCCAAGCATTTTAGAAATGGTATTTGGATTAGTTTCTTCTATATGCTCAACAGTTTGGGGTATCATTTTCGGATTTGTTTCAAGGATTGCAGGATACATTTTCAGTAAATTAGTGGTACTTCTAATAGTCATTATATTAGTAGTAATGATTGTTCGCCGAATTAAGCAAGGTTCTAAAGATTAAGATGGTGTTACATATTTTGTCTTATTAAAAGATCACTAATAAAGCGGTTTTTTTAATTATAAGATGGGTTAACTCTTGACCATAAAGGTCAAAGATGAGATCGACGATGGAGCTAGTTAACCCAGAAAATGCCTATAAAGGCACTGGTACTCCCTCGCACCGACGGATCACAGTAAGCTGTTTGGCGTCAAACTTCGGTAGGAGGGTGGTCGCGAACCAGACGGCCCCTTCAGAGCCTACCACACCGCATGAGACCATAGGAAGACACCTCAGATTCAGAAAAAAATGAAGTGTCGTTGCCTGGGATGGATTTACTAGGAGGCAGGTCTCATTTGTGTTTCCTTAGTCGCCTGTTACGACACCCACGGAAAGAGATGGGGTGGTGTTATTTTCAACCGATCACCACACGGTGTTTTTTAAACTTACCTGGACTTCTTGTCATGGTCACCGTTTCAAAGCCTCACTAAGAATTGTTATGTTTGTTAAGCTTAGCGTCTCAGTTTGGAGCGCGCGCAATGTGAGTTTTTAAGGATTTTCATGCTGTCTCGATGCCTTCGTTGCCGGTCCTACACAAGCACGTAAAAACATACACTCACAATTAAAAACTCTATAGCTATGATTCTTATATCATTCGATACCTAGGTAATTTGCTATGGATTATTCTATTAATGGACAGTGTTAGCCTAAATTAGTTTTTAAATAAACAGCAGAAAGTGAAAAATAGGTCCTTTAGAGAGGCGTGCTGAGGGGAATTCTTCTCTGGGGAAGTCTGCACCTTTGCGAATAGGCGTTGAGTCAGTAGGGTCAAAAGAACAAACATGTTTGTAAGTATTTAATGTAACTTTGACTTATTAAATAACATCCTGAATGTTCTATGAAAACTATTTGAATTATATATCAAATAGTAACCTCCCTCTATAAGTAACTATGCCTCAATGACCTATTTAATGGCGAAAATTTGTAATTGGCTTAGAACAAATAACCGTGTATATCTATAGTTTTTTTTATTGGCTGTAAATCTTCCAAATAAAATAAAACAATAATAATAATATTTGGACGCGGACACCCTGTTTTTTTTTCAAGAAAGGGGACAAAACTATAGACCGATAGACCGGTCTATAGTTTTGAAAAATATATATATTTCGTTGCCTGATTTAAACAATATAAAAAAAAATGCAATAAAAAATACGTACTTAATTTATTATAGTTTTATTTTATTACAATGAACAATCTACAAAACAGCCTTGAGCGATCTCGAGCAGCAATAGTTTATTGATAAAGATAACACTTGATCCTGAGTTCAACAGTGACGTTCTTATCAGTTACAGTCGATAGCACGACAAGATTGACAAATACAGCCTTATTCCATTGTAGTAAAACCTAGACTGGAAGTCCAATGTGCTGTTGATCGTATGCTTTGTGAGAAGTTTAAATGTTTTACGTAAGAGTTTTTTGCTATTTCGCAAGCATAGTGATAGTAATCTGTATAGTTTATCTGATGTTCACTTTTTTAAATCGTGTCATGGCGGCATGTCACCTTGTTAGAAAAGGACACACAGCCTCTGTATTACATATCTCACTCGGCTGGTTTTTCAACTTCAAAAACACTGTCCCTTTCGGGAAAGGCAAAAGAATAAATAAATAAACGCTACACACTCAAAGGCCCACACAAAGGTTTTCCCTTGTGTCGTGGGTCCCTCGGACGCAACACACATAAAGACAAACACAAACACCCATGACTCGAGAACAAATATCTGCTTTCCACACAAATGTTTGCCCCGACTGGGGATCGAACCCAGGACCCGCCTATCTAGAGGCAGGGTCACTACCACTCGACCAAACCGGCCGTCATGTTCATACAGATTAGTTATGTTTTCAAAGAAACGACAATTTTACTATTCTTTATATGTTCTTTATTGTTCAGGCAAAGGAAAATTTCACAAACAGCCGTTAAAGTGCGATCAGGCGGGACACTGAAGTTTAAAAAATTATAAAACATTTACTAAAAAAAAATCTGACCGGTGTTTAATGATTCTTAATCCTTAAATTTTTAGAGAAAAATATTTAAAAAATATCAAAAAACTTTCCCCATTGTCCTGTTGAGCTGTGACCAAGGGCTTAAGAAAAAATTAAAAATTAACAAAATAATTGTTTTTGTCCTCAGAGAACACGGTGTAGACGTGTACTATCAGAGGATACCAACTGCTCCCACGGGAACGTGCGCGGTGCTCTTAACGGGAACCAACCGCTCCCTCGTCGCCAACCTAGCCGCCGCGCAGAAGTTCTCACCAGACCATCTAGATAAGCCAGAATGTAAAAAAGTTATAGAAAGAGCGAAATACTTTTACATTTCCGTAAGTAGATTTTACCGACTTGGGATTTTCACAGCTGTGGTGCCAAATTAATCATGCTGTCGATTGTATTACGTAACAACGACGCCATAGATGCTATTAAAGTTATTACACTAAGAATACTATTGATTTACGATTGACATAATAATAATAAAATGAATAAAAATAGTATTATTATTATCGTGTTGGTATAGTCAAGTATGTGGCGAACTTGGCTAACCCTGGTGTCAGAGTTTTCAAACGGCACAATAGTCAATCGACAACAGCCGGGACCGACAGCTTAACGTGCCCGCCGAAACACGGAAACGCTCGTGAAAATTGCCAATTTGGTCACCCATCAGTTTCCCTGCCTCTGTGTACGTTGCTTAACCTCACTGATCGGTTGATATCAGCGAGAGCCATTGGGCTACGAGCGCTTCAAAATAGTTGTTGTTCTCATTGACGGTATTATGTCGTCATTGACGGTATTATGTCGTCATTGACGGTATTGGAAGGTATTAATTTATTTCATTGTATATGTTACAGTTAAAACTAGTTAGTAGTTAGAACGCGTTTTTCCTAGTTAGAACTAGTTTTTACTTGGTGCCTTTGTTAAAACTAGAAATAATCAGTTAAAACTAGAATTTACCACTGACATATTTGATTTTCAGATAAAACTAGTTGTCACATCGAGCTATAGTTAAAACTAGCTATAGTTAAACCTCTCCCCCCGCGGAGATTATATCGGGGCAGAAACTGTAGGTTAGGTTTGTTAGTAGCCTAGCCTAACCAATCCGTTAAGGGTTGGTTAGGTTAGGTTAGGTTAGAACTGCGAACAGCAGGCCCGGCCGTCTCATTGGCGACTGTCGTGCGAACTATGGTCGAGAACGAGACGTCATGGAACAGTGTCCTCTCCTTCTGTGAAGACATAATTTCCCAGAAGGAGGCGGCGGAGAGAGAAAGAGAGGCGGACGCTAGTGCTCCCGCTATCCGCCGCAGAAGGCCTGGCCGCAGGGGCGACCGTCATCAATAAAGGCCTTGAGAAGGAAGGCGTGCAACGTGTTCCATGCACGCCTTCAAACAGCAGGCTACATGGGGGGAACTGGTCATCCCGCGAGAAGGGGTCCACTGATATAAGCGGTCCAGCGCCCGGTGGGGTCACAGACGAATGCTAACGCGATACCTGTGACCCCACCCCAGGCGGGAGAAGGAACACCTTGGGGTTTTAGTCGGTTCGAGTCCGACATAACCCTTCTATCGCCCCTGCGATGGGGGGATATGCGTGGGCATTTCCCCAAGTAAAAAAAAAAAGGTTAGAACTGCGACCCCCAACGCACGAGCCGAGCGAGCGAAGCGAGCGTGCCGCGGCAGCGGCCGGCGAAGTGCCAGAAAAGACTTTGGTCACGTTAAACGGTAAGCACAACAACTACATAACCCACAACATAACCTCAAGCCAATCAGAATAAGGTATGATGAACTCTAACCTCGGTCGGAACAGTTTTAACTGACTCGCTTCGGGAAAACGCGTTTTGTCTTGCAGAAACTAGTTGTAACTGATATTTGATTCAGACATTAGTCAATTCTAGTTTTAACAAAGGCACCAAGTAAAAACTAGTTCTAACTAGGAAAAACGCGTTCTAACTATAAACTAGTTTTAACTGTAACATATATACTCTGCAATTCAAAAACCTCTTCCAAGCAACCTAGATTGCTAGGTTTAATTGATGTTGGTAGAAATCGCTTGAAGCGAGAAGGTCGCCTATATTATACCTTTTTGTAACTTTTTTTGTAAGCGTCTCATCATTGTATTTTTTTTCTAAATTGTGCAATAAAGTATATTGTATTGTATTGTAGAAGAGATATGGTGCTTTGCAAATATGAATAGGTATTATATTCTTGTTAAATAAAACTTATTAACTCGTGATACACTGGTTTATTTGAAAGAAACTCGGCTTACATAAACGCCTATTTAATTTACCACAATTTACACTGTTGAAGAATTTACACTTGTATCTAACGCACTTGAACGTCCACCAAAGAACATATGACGCCAGCAGGCCGAGTACGATAGCGACAGCGCCGCGACAACACCGCGGTCCTATGTCAAAATGTCAACATTGACAATGCCATAGGGCTTGCTAGCCTTTGCGCGGGACCCTCGCGCAATCAAAGTGAAGTTTCAGCGTGAGCCGAGCGCGAGTTTGTCGTTATCGTGCTAGAGCTGCTGGCCCCGGATTGCTGTCTCCGCGTTTCTTTTATTTTCTCGAACATCCTAATTCAATTTTGAATTCAAATCGAAGCTTTATGACAGCACTCCGATCAGCCAGTAACGTATGTGCTATGCAGTCCCAATCACGGCAAAGACTGCATATCACAGTATGATAATATGATTCTACACAGGTGTACCGGCTTATCGATCAAATTGTCTTTTCCCAAAAGTGCGTTTTTATTTATTTATTATAAGCTGCTGGGTTAACTCTTGACCTCAATCTTGACCATAAGGTCAAAGATGAGGTCGACAATGGAGCGAGTTAACCCAGAAAATGCCTATAAAGGCACTGGTACTCCCTCGCACCGACGGAACACAGCAAGCTGTTTGGCATCGGACTTCGGTAGGAGGGTGGTCGCGAACCAGACGGCGCTTTACAGAGCCTACCACACCGCATGAGACCATAAGACGACACCTCAGATTCAGAAAAAAATGAAGTGTCGTTGTCTGTGATGGATTACTAGGAGGCAGGTCTCATTTGTCTTTCCTTAGTCGCCTCTTACGACACCCACGGAGTGAGATGGGGTGGTGTTATTCTCAACCGATCACCACACGGTTAAAAATGCTGTAACTTAATATTTCCTTATTGTATGTTTCAGGGATTCTTCCTAGTGGTGTCTGAGAAGTCAGTACTTAAATTGATGGATTACGCTTACAAAAATAACCATACGGTTATCTTCAACCTTAGCGCAGAATTTGTCTCCGATGTTTATAAAGACTCGCTCGCGAAGATAATGCCTTATGTCGATATACTAATAGGAAACGATATGGTAAGTTGTTTGTCTATCTTTAAGTTGAGTTGTATTACTAAGCTATTACTGCAAAGTTTGATGAAAATCCGCTCGGTAGTTTTTGCGTGAAGGAGTAATTTGGATGAAAAGAGCTTTGACATCAGAATAACATAAGTCAGGAATAATTTTCAAAGGACATCATTCAAAACGTACCAAAATTTAAAAGTGGCGGCCAAAAAAAGTAATGTTATTATTTCAAAAGGACACATTATTCTTAACATTTTTTATTATGATAGCTAAGCTGTACGACCTTTACGAATTTTCTTTTTTTAAAACTAGAAACATTGCATTTTTAAATCTAGAATTTAAACCTTTAACCTAATACGAAAAATGTTTTTTACCATTGCCCCTCGAAAAAGGGTCCGTTATTCTTCAAAAACAGTGAATAAAACGCTGTTTATTTCACTGAGTGAATAAAACATTTTGAATTTGGAACATTCGCGAATATACGGATTTTAGTAAGAAAACAAAAGAAAATGTGCAAGGAGGTTGCATACTCTCGCTATAAAAACGTATGGAATATGGCTCGGTTAAAATTTTTAAATTTAGAATAAGGAATTCAGCCAACTTTCTGTGCAATTTTCATGCAATTAAAAGTTTCTGTTAAAAGTTTTTGTCTCAAAATCATAAAATGAGTTCGACATCCAGTGATGAAAGTGAACCTTTCGTTCCAGAGTCATTTCGCGTTAAAGCAGCAGCTATTGTTGATAATTTACTGTACGGAGTAATTATTTTCTTTTTCTCGTAGTCAATGGTAAAAAGTAGAGTACTTAACACGTGAAAAAAAAATTCATCTCGGCTCTTGTATCCCTTGATCCGCTCAGGATTCTAATCTAGAATCCCTCGCTACGCTCGGGATTCAACTTTAGAATCCTTCGCTCCTCTCGGGATACAACTCAATGCCTCGAAAAGAATTCACCTTTTTTTCACTTGTTGGGTAATCTACTATTTCAACACATTTGCTCATAAAGTGGGTCTTATATCATTGTTTTAAGGTTCATAATTATATGTATTACCCAGCCCGTGAGTAATAAAAATAAAGCACAAGTACGTAATGTTTTTTTTTTATAAATTTCAGCAAAGAGATCAGATCTTATTTTATATTTAAAATTAAGTGTAAATATTAAATTATTTGTAAATAGAAATATAATTCCACTAAATCCCACTAATTCCACTAAATTTAACAGAAAATTATCATTTATTTATACTAAAACGTGAAAATATATAGTTACGTATTTTTTATTATTTGGCTGTATGGCATACTTTTGTCAATGTGAATCTCATTTTGCGAGCGAAAATAGAAAAAAAAATCGCGCCTCTTTTCAGATGTTTTCACTCGGTTTTCACAAACGGCATTTGTATTCATCAGATTGTTATTATTGTCAGAAATACAACACAAAAAATTTCTTCTTCAAGTACAGAACAGGAAACCTACGTGGGTATACCGCCAGAAATACTTTCCGAGACGCAACATGCAAGTGATAGCTTGTTGCCGTCAATATCAAAGGAAAGTTTTTATTTCTTTCTTTCCTCGCAAATGTGTTGAAAAACGTCGTATGACACGCGTGCGCATTGGATATTACATTCTCGGCTCCATTGACTCGCCTCTAATGTAATATCCAACTTAGCACACTTGTAGCATAATGTACTATTGTATCACAATCAATCTATTGAAACACTATTTTCTATGGCCGGAACATTTAAAATCCAGATTTATAAGTGTCAAGAACAAATCTAGTAATGGTCGTACAGCTTAGCTATCATACTAAAAAATGTTAAGAATAATATGTTCTTTAGAAATAAAAACTACCTTTTTTGGCCGCTACTTTAAAATTTTTAGTATTTTTGTATGGGCCATGAATGATGTCCTTTAATAGGCTTTCATGCTGGACTGGCAGTGAAAGAAAAACTTAGAATGTGCCAGCTGCTAACTCCTCCCAGGCATACTGTAGATGTCAGTAAATGGGACGCGAGATTTTTGCTGTATTGTGGTCGAAAGGCTGACAACCTATGACCATTATACTCATATTCCATCTAATAACCTCAGAATGATGTTCTGCCTACCTGGAAAGGGAATAAAGGCGTGAATGTATGAATGCAACTTGTTCCATCTGATAACCCTCACAATTTGTGTCAAACGTGGCATATTGTGGTTCTAAAACCACTGATTCTCTGCCTACCCCATTAGGCATTATGGGCGTGAGGGTATAAATGTGGTAATGTACAAAAGCGTCAATTGTCGACAGGAATTCGCAGCATTCGCGAGAGCGTTCAACTTTTACTCAGACAGCACCGAAGAGGTAGCGCGCAAAGCAGCCGCATTCCCAAAGTTAAACACCGAACGCCAGCGAATATGCGTAGTTACAGCCGGACATAAACCTATAGTCCTGGTCCATAATGGTAAAATCGACAAGATAGAAACACGTAAAGTGAAAGTGGAGGATATAGTGGATACGAATGGGGCAGGAGATGCCTTCGTGGGAGGGTTTCTGAGCCAGTTAGTGCTCGGTAAGCCCATACGGACCAGTGTCAAGTGTGGGAATTACTGCGCCACTCATGTTATACAACACCCGGGGTGTCATTTCTCCGGGGAAAGCAATTTCAAGGACTAGTAAGTTTTTTTTTAAATATATACAGACAGAGTGACTTTTTAATCAGTACGCAAATTTTTGTTACGGTGTCAGTAACGTTGATAGAACGTAAATAAGGAGGAAAAAAAAATTTTTTTCACAAAATTTCATACCCCTTTTTAACGTCTTAGAGGATGAATTTTGTAAAACGCATAAACACGGGTGTCACAAATTGTGTTGAAGAGTACTATTACCAAGTTTTCAAGTCAACTGGACAATGGTTTTTTTTTTCATACCAAAATTTTGATTTATTTTATGCTTCAGACGATCTAGCTTGAATTTTTTATCTTCTTCTGGTATCTCTCCAACTAGTGAAGGTTGGCTGTCAGCTCCGCATATCTCTCTCGATCTTTAGCTAGATGTAAAAGCTCAGAGGCACTTGCGATCCCAGTACATTCACGGATGTTACGCAACCAGGATTTCTTCCTACGGCCTACGGCTCTTTCGCCCGCCACCTTATGCCAATGTTTTAAAAATAAACAAAAATTTGCGTACTGTTTAAAACATAACGTGGCATAAAAATAACTTACACATATTCTTAGTCTAATTAGACAGAAGCCTCCTTTTAGGCATGAGAATGCCTGTTCCAGGGGGGGGCCCACTCTTCTCTTAGATACAATTTTTATTTATATGTAAGGACAATTAGGCATGCAATTAAATTTTATATAAGCCTAAGTTCCGTATTACAGAACGCGACTCAGACTTTTGATCTAAACTTAAGTAGCAGTCGTCTTTGTCATTTTAGATAGATAGATATAACTTTATTTAACTGCTTCCAGAGAGATAATACAAACAGGTAGAAAAACATAATACTTATCTAAAACAGTCAAAATGGCGCTGACTCAGCATGTGCTGTAGTACTAAACTAAAGCGCTGATTTTCAGTCAGTACCACAGTGTGTTGTTGCGTCGAGCGCGATTTCAAGACAGCTAGACATATACAATACAAGTATTGTATATGTCTAGCTGTCTTGATAGTGAGAGAAAGAGACAATCAATACTTAAGTATATATCAAGATTTGAGCCTCCTTCTGTAATACGGGCCTAAGATCCGAACTAGAAACGACCTTCACCCATCTGTTTAATTAAATCAAATTTAGTATGTTAAAAAATATATCCCGAGTGAAATTTATTATGTTTAAAAATATATCGGCTAAATACATTCTGGCTATTACGTCAAAAGTCTTGGAAAGAGATGTTTGGATAACTTAAGCTAAAACTCGGTTGCAGAGACGTACAGTCAACAGCACATCAGGTTACCACAAACTGTCTAATTTCCCCAAGGGATAGTAAACTCTAATGCTTGGATATAAAATTGAAAATCTATTGAAGAAATTTGACAGTTTGGATGTGCTGTTGACCCTGTACATTAAAGTTAATGCAACTTTTTTTTTACGTATGAAATATCATACTATCACTTTTTGTCTTTCGTAGAATTTTGTAAGTGCTTTGATTTTCGATCGAGAATAAAAAACTAGATACACAATCCACAACAAAAAAGCGTCCTCACTAAATGACCGCCCACTTGACGCTTTTAACCGACTTCAAAAAAAAGTAGGTTCTCAGTTTGACCTGTATGTATGTATGTTTGTCCGCGATTATCTCGCGTTTGACTGAACCGATTTTGATGCGGTTTTCAGAAAAGTATTTGTTACATTTTGGAGAAGGTTTTAGTATTTTAACCGACTTCAAAAAAGGGGGGTTTTCAGTTTATACTGTATGTAAAATAAAAGTCAAAAATTCGCTTAAACTTTTCAAAGCTAACACTTCGTTTTATTAACCGACTTCAAAAAATGAAGAGGTTACAATTTGCACTAAAAATGTAAAAATAAAAACTTTTGGGTTGTCTTTTCGTTCAGTAGCATTCGGGCGTTCCGAGAGGACGTACTCTGTCACTATTTTGTTTCATTTTGTATGGAACTGTGTATCTAGTTTTTTTTTATAATTGATTGATTGAATTCGATCAAAACCGAAGTGTTGTGCCAACATTTGCATATCATTTATTTATTAGTCACATCTTTATCGATATTTGCGAACTGTTAGGAATAAGTTCAAAATATGATTTCTGGTATAAGTAATGTCGAGATTTCATATGTGCTCAATGGGCAAAATTCGTAAGTTCAGACCGTTTGCCGAGAGACATTAAGGCCCGTATTACAGGAGACTCAAGCCTTGATTTATACTTAAGTATTGATTGTCTCTTTCTCATACTATCAAAATGACAAAGACGATTGCAATTTAAGTCTAGATCAGAGTCTGAGTTGCGTTCTGTAATACGAACCTAAGATAATAGAATATAATGTTGCATTGCAACCTTTATAATTTGTTTTTTTTTTTCGTTAACAGTTTCAAGGATTAGAAAGCCGAAGAGAACCAGTGTTGGAGCTTGTGTTAAATGGTACATTTTGACTTCGCAAAAGGTTGGATTACAATATACTTTATCATCTGACAAAGTTGCTGAAAATTCTGAGGAAAATGGATAAAAAATATGGCCGACCACTATGTAAACACTTCAAACATAGTTTAACAAAGGATTTAAAAAATATATCTGTGTACTATTAAAAGGAAAACATCTTTTACTCATTAAACAGTCCTTTTTAATTCGATATTTAATATATTACAATGCAAGAACACTAAACTCCGATCTACGCGCGAAACCGATCTGTCAAAGTGACGTTTTAGTGTTGCGCCACACCGCGTGGACTGGTAGTGTTGTACCAATTGTGTCGTTGATCGATTTTCTGTTAACAGTACATACAACAGTTAGTACACACGGCAGCACATCACGCTATACATGTTGACCTTGACGTCGCCCTTATCTCGCTTGCAATAGGGCTTTCGTAGTGCAAATGGATAACGTCGCTTTCATCTTTTTTGTAATAAAGACCGTTTTCGTAATGCGAATGTGTAAATTAATGTGTTGTTAGCTTTGAGTGAGACCTGCCTCCTAATAATCCATCTCAGACGACACTTCATTTTTTCTGTATCTGAGGTGTCGTCCTATGGTCTCATGCGGTGTGGGAGGCTCTGTAAAGGGCCGTCTGGTTCGCGACCACCCTCCTACCAAAGTCCGATGCCAAACAGCTTGCTGTGTTCCGTCGGTGCGTGGGAGTGCCAGTGCCTTTATAGGCATTTTCTGGGTTAACTAGCTCCATCGTCGACCTCATATTTTGACCTTATGATCAAGATTGAGATCAAGAGTTAACCTATCTTATAATAAAAAAAAACAAAAGCGAGCTTGTCCCATACATCGAAATTATTTTAACTGAATTCATGGTTTTTTAGTTTCGTCGGCTAATTTATTATAAGTTTCCCTAACAGATTCAGCCCCCCGATCGCGATAAGTTTGAACGTGTTTACCAAAGCTAAATCGCTCACGTTTCCTTGTATTCAGCCCAATAGAAACGTTGAATACTATAGAATCGTGAGCGGTTTAGCTTTGGTAAACATGTTCAAACTTACCGCGATCGGGGGACAGGAGACAATCAATACTTAAGTACAGATGAAACACTTGAGTCAAAGTCACTCCAGCCCGTGTATTTAGTTTTGGTCGGTCGCATAGATACCTAAAAATAAAAAGCCATAATTTTCCATCAGAATTTTCCGATTTTCCACATCATTTTCCGATTTTCTAATAGTTTTTATAAGACATATATTTTTTTATTTGTATTAAAGATATGTTTTTATAGATTCCCACAGATATTATTATTTTTACGTGTTGTTTGCTCTAAATGGTATCTAAATCGTCGCGAAAACCCAACATTTTTAGTAGATCTTGATACTTACTCTTTGTGTTTCAACAAAACTTGTAAATAGGGTCTTAGGGAAATTATTTTAAATTTTGGAAGAAGGAATTTTAAATGTTAAGCACGATAGCACTTAAAACTGCCTTTCCCATTATTTAGAAAGACAGCGATGAATTTTAAATTCATCATTCTCGAGTTTGTTAAAAATCTTTAAATCATTTTTGACATTGGAAATGTCCAGTGTAGGCTCCGATTTCACGAAAAAGTGCGATCCCCTTATATATCTCGGAGAGTTGTGAAGATATGATATTCAAAAGACGCGTATTCACAAGAGCTGTAAGGTGCAAAAATAATTATTCGAGAAAGTCAAAAACGAAAAAAGTTATGGCCGAAATAGTGATAAAAAATCAATTTTTTCCGAATTTTTGATTTTGGCGCTCGACATTTTAGAAACGAAGAATTATATAAATTGAGTAAAACTCCTCTGGACAATTTAGTCAGCTAGAATTTGAGCCTAAAACAAAGATGATCGGGTTAAGGGTTTGCCTTGTAGCCTAACCTTTTTGAAAAAAGTCAAAAGACAGAACGACATTTTTCACATGCTCAGCGACAATTTTTTTCGGATTCCGAAGATTCGTAGTCATGTGAGGCACGAAATATGTGATTATTTTTTTTCATACTCATGCCTAAAATCCCTATCGAGGTAGGCAGAGTTTTAATACGTGCGATGCACACAACAAACAGAACAAACTCTTTGATTATTTAGCTATCGAGTGATGTAAGTAATTAAAGACTTCAAAACTGAATCCCCCGATTTAGTAATAATCAGTTATTTAAATTGCGGCCCAGGAAGCAAATTAAAGATGTATTGACGTCAAAAGTACCGTGTAATTCGCCTAGTAGCTTTACTGAAGATTTCATCAATTCATTATCTATTTTCAAAAACTTTCCCTATAAAATCTGCAGGCAATTCCAAAAAAACGCTACACACTCAAAGGCCCACACCAAAAATCTCAAATCTAAAAAATCTGCTACTGCACGTTTGCGGCTGTTATTTACTACGTAAATTGATCTTAAGGGTTTAGAATAACGTGGTTTAAAATTACTTTTCTATACAGGGTTGTTTGTAAAACACAACGACCTCGCAGGTCCATATTACTAAACACGTATCGAGACTGTGTTAATCAAACCACGTCTCACGTCTCAGTCCCTACTGAAATACACTGTGTAAACCGAACCTCGTCTCAGTCCCTACTTCAGAACACTGTGTAAACCGTACCACGTCGCAGTCCCTACTTCAGAACACACTGTGTAAACCGTACCTCGTCTCAGTCCCTACTTAAGAACACTGTAAACCGTACCACGTCGCAGTCCCTACTTAAAAACACTGTGTAAACCGTACCACGTCTCAGTCCCTACTTCAGAACACTGTGTAAACCGTACCACGTCGCAGTCCCTACTTAAGAACGCTGTGTAAACCGTAACACGTCGCAGTCCCTACTTAAGAACACTGTGTAAACCGTACCACGTCGCAGTCCCTACTTAAGAACACTGTGTAAACCGTACCACGTCTCAGTCCCTACTTCAGAACACTGTGTAAACCGTACCACGTCGCAGTCCCTACTTAAGAACACTGTGTAAACCGTACCACGTCTCAGTCCCTACTTAAGAACACTGTGTAAACCGTACCACGTCTCAGTCCCTACTTCAGAACACTGTGTAAACCGTACCACGTCGCAGTCCCTACTTAAGAACACTGTGTAAACCGTACCACGTCGCAGTCCCTACTTCAAAACACTGTGTAAACCGTACCACGTCGCAGTCCCTACTTAAGAACACTGTGTAAACCGTACCACGTCGCGGTCCCTACTTAAGAACACTGTGTAAACCGTACCACATCGCAGTCCCTACTTCAGACTTCAGAACACTGTGTAAACCGTACCACGTCGCAGCCCCTACTTCAGAACACTGTGTAAACCGTACCACGTCGCAGCCCCTACTTCAGAACACTGTGTAAACCGTACCACGTCGCAGCCCCTACTTCAGAACACTGTTAACCATACCACGTCCGTCTAAGCTCTATTAAGAAATACTTAACCATATCCTGTCTCACACCTGCTTAAGAACACGCCTTATACCACATCACATCGCGTTCCCTACTTGATATGAACCTTATTCTCTTAGCCCCTACTTAGTAACACCTATGTTTACTGTAAATTAACATCAACAATCAACACGCGGTAATAATTAGACTTATTGCTGAATCCACACAAATATGACAGTTATGTTATT
This sequence comes from Aproaerema taeniolella, assembly GCA_949987775.1. Classification (NCBI taxonomy): domain Eukaryota; kingdom Metazoa; phylum Arthropoda; class Insecta; order Lepidoptera; family Gelechiidae; genus Aproaerema; species Aproaerema taeniolella. The sequence goes on from OX465257.1 coordinate 1,297,883, forward strand.
CTTAATCATATAGGATGATTTGCAAGCAAAGTATTAAATATAGATCTGACTGAAATAAGGAAACTAAAATGTTATGTCCCATTCTGTATTTAGGCTATTGCAACCTAGGTAAAGAAAAGCAATTTTTACATGGTCAAATTTTTTATTGTCAAACTTTAAACAAAATATGTATTATGTTGTAACTTATGCTATGTGAATGGTGTTCACATTTTTCAGTCTCTGATTAAAAAAAAACTGATTGGCAGAACATTACAAAAATGTTGTTTTTGCTACTATGAGTATTATTACTAACTTTGAACTTCTTATGTAATTTAAGAATGTATCTTTACTCTTAGAAATAAATAAGTAAAAGCAATTTTGTTAACTCCTTGAATTTCATTCTACATATTTCTAAAGGTATATTTTGGCGTTACGCGACTTACAACTTATAGGTAAAACAAATGTATGTAAAAACAAAATTATCAAAATGTCTTAAAAATTTACATTTTACAGGAAATGTTGGAAAACCAATAAAATCTAATGAAAGCATAGCTTCTTTTTTTTTGTGAATTGGCTCCTAAATTACTTACTAAGTTAGTCTTAGTCCTGCAGAAGATTTTCTAATAAGAATATAAAATGTAATAATTAACGCTTAACTTTCTAATAGGAACAGAATGAGGTAAAAAAAATTGTTACGACTGGGACCCAAACCCAGGACTTTAGCCACCTCACCTACCTTAATACCTGTAACTACAATATATAATATAACGCTTATATGAACACTTTTCTCGTAACTTTTAGTAATATTTTAACTAAGCTTACTGACTTACAACATTTTTGATAAACTGTATATTTTTATAAAAGTAAAAAAGTTATCATAAACTCTAATATACTCTGAAACATTTCTGTATAACTTTTACTACAATTACTCTTATCAGATACAAAAATATGTAACATCAAAATATGTAACTACAATATAAATGTCACAGTGGTATGTACTTGCTAGTCTCAAGCACCGCATGTCTTTAGGTAATTTATAATAAATGTTTAACATATAATTTGTTGTACTATGAATGAAATATGCTGCATTATAAAGTGTAGGTAGCCATAGTTTGTAATGCAGATCTGACTACTTACTATGTTTCAAATTATGAAACAAGATTGTGAAAATGCTTTTTTTGTTAAAATCTTCAGAAAATTCCACTTTTTGACATAATTAGGGACCAAAGCTTGTTTGTGTAATTTACTAGGGACAGCAAATGAGAAAAAAAATATATGTGAGAAAATATTATTAAAATAATCAGTCACCTATCTTACCTTACCCTATAATGGAATGTATAAGAATCCCTGTTTCAGAAGGCTTCAAATAAGATGCAATGCTAACAACTGGCTATGATAGCAGATTTTTCAATCTTTCAAAGTTTACTCACCCCCTATGAAATAAGGATAGAGATATTTTGCAAAAAATTGTAAGATATTCAAATGATTTTATGCCTACCAACTAATACAGTTTTTACAACTAAACAATAATGCTTAATCATAACATTGTTCATAGATTACTTAATTCTTATTTGAAAGGGGGGTTAAGCATCTCTGAAGCTAACTGTACAAACTAAGAACACTCATATAACTTTGGTTTATATAAAATATAAAATAAAAAACTTCTAATTTAAGAGCTGTGCTCTTGTAGTTATTAAAAAACTAGCTCTAAAAGACTGGAAAGGAACATGAACATAGTAGAAAAACTAATTTAATTTTGATTTGTAAATACAACAGCATAATGAACAATGTGTATATCCCAGTTTGGTACCTCTTCTTCATCGCCCAGGAGAGGAGGCATGCATCTGTACGTCTCCACAAGGATAAAATCATTTATATGGTTGAGAATCTTTGTAATACTCCTTGTTATCCTACCTCCAGGAATATTTTTATCCACACACTGTCCTCGCTTGCAAACGGCGCAGCTACGTTTTGGCGCCTTTTTGTTCCTTAATTTTGACCTCAAAGATTTATAGGTAAGATTGTACTTATGTTTGTAATAATAATTTTTGCGTAAATAGTAATATTAAAACACAAATACCTTTGAACTGTATTGTTTTATTTGTATGTCTAACCAATGGATTTTTTAAGTCTCCCCTAATTTGTTTGAGGTAATTACGAGATGTGTAAAACGAAATTATGCATATAATCTTACCTCATTGTTCATTTAATTTGGAGGTAAACTAAAACCTCCGGATGCCGGTGTCAAGTTTAAACAGGGAATGTCACTGTTAGAATTAGAATAGAAATGTATTTTAATACGCTTTGAATCTTCTAAAGAATACGAATTATTTAGCTTTGTTTCCTTCAAACAATAGTTTTGAGATTTAATTAATAGATTTCCGTTCAGTAATAGTCCTAGTTGTTATGGAAACCAAGCTGCATTTTATGATAGGAACAAGCCACTTTGCAAATTGATAGAAGGGACCATAATAAAATATTTGACCCGAGGATAAACGAGATTCCCCCATTTGGAACAGAGATGGCGCCACTTACTCGATTTTTTTTTTTTAAAATCTCAATCCTGAATGGATGCTCCGATTTGCATAATGAAGGTGTCAATCGACAGGAAATTAATTGATTTATTCTAAAAAAAATAAAAAAGCGCCCTAAAATAAATATAAGATAAAAAAAAACTAGAATAAATATATATAAAGTGTTTTTTTTTGTATTAACGAAATTTTTTGAACAGTGTGTAAGGAAATGGAAGTTTTTATTTATATACATATTGTCACGCAATCATTTACACGTTTTGCGCAAAAAACCGTTACTCAATATCTTGTCTCGTTACAAATTTATTGAAGAATTACCGCTGTCGTCCGCAAGACTTTGTCCGAGTATAATTCGTTAAAATGAAAATATTTTCTCTTCCCGTCATCCGATGTTTATAAAACTTGTACCAATTTGTAAATCGCTCTCAATCAGTCAATATTCCAGAAATAACATACCTATTTTAACCTAAGTTAGGTATATATATATTAACCTATAGCCAGACAGACGTACGAAATTCTAATGATTGTTTTGTTTCTATAAAGATCCTATAAGTTTACTATTTTTTCTTCAAATCATTCTATGTTCTTAGGGTTGTTATAATTCCCAATATATTTAAACGAGCAATTCTTGTATCTTATACTTTAAACGAGCTGTTCTTGTATATAAATATATATATATATATATTTTTAGGATCTCGGAAACGGCTCCAACGATTTTCTTGAATTTTGGTATGTAGGTTGATTCAGGGGCAAAAAGTCGATCTGGCTAGGTTTCATTAAAAAAAAATAACCGTGCGAAGCTCGGTCACCCTGGTACTATAAATATATATATATTTAGGATCTCGGAAACGGCTCCAATAGTTTTCATGAAATTTGGTATGTAGGTTGATTCGGGGGCGAAAAATCGATCTAGCTAGGTTTCATTTAAAAAAATACCGTCACCCAGGTACTTTTATTTATTTACATTGTGTTGATACTGGCGCCACAAGTGCACCTCATGCATTGATAATTAAACTAATTATCTTCCATTTCAAAGGTGCTGGAAACCCTGAAAATAAGGTCGCTATTAGTATAAAATACCAAAATAATAATAATAATATTAGGTAAATGTAAAATAGTTTTAGAACTGATATTTTACTTACGTTTTGTTGTCACATTGGCCTTTGCACGTTTTACACTGTAACGTGCAAGGAAGACCTACGCGTCGGCAGCCACAACGCATCGAGTTGCAGCTCAATTTACAGCCACAATTATCAAAAAAGCTTAATTCGGGCCAAATTGGAGTGG